>CM031234.1:702996086-703596086 GCA_018340775.1 Taxus wallichiana var. yunnanensis | reverse complement strand
GAAGCTCAATTAGTGATCAGTTGGCATATGATTATTTGGTGAGCCATGTAGATGTAGAACTCGAGTGTATCAATATTTGAGTTTGATCGAAGGAACCTTGTGAATTCAATGAGTTGGGGATGCATTCAAAGCATTTTCAACATCCAAAAGACAAGCTACAAGTTGAAATATTTGATGATGGGGAGTTTTATGCCTTTGCGACCATAGTGGAGATAATTCCATGGAAATACAATATAATATTTCCACATGTGGGAAAATTTCATGATAGTTTCCATGAAGGGATGTCAAAATGACAACCCAACACAAGAGTTCTCAAGGTACATGAGGATTCGAGTTGGTTACCGATTCACTAGGAGAGTCATCAAGAGAGTTAAATCATGATTGAGTGGTTTCACACAAGACGACAACTCATTCACTAGGTTATGTGTAACATTGTTGATGACACTCGAGAAAATTGGAGGATATAACTCAAATCAAGTTAGTGGATGAATGATGTGACATGAGCTTAAGCTCACCTCATAGAGAATCATGATATTGGGGATAGAATCTTGACAAGTTTAGCATAGGGCTTACATTGGATATGTTGAGCTAAGATTTAGGGAGCCCTGTTGATGTTAAAATGTGAGCTTGGGTTCGAGCGTGTAGCAGAGCTTGATGTTTGGTTTCTGATGTTACATCAAAGGATGACATTTGTATTTAGTTCATGTCACGGGGCTCCATTTCAAAAATATATGAACACCACCAAGTTGAAGCAGGAGCACTTGGATCATAAATTTTTGACTCTTGTGGTTGAATTGTGGAATGAAAACTCATTTTCAAGTTGGGATCAGCGTGTAAGACCTCGACATACATCCTGTAAATACTCAAATTTATTCTCCCTCGGAAGGTGAGCAACATCATGATTTTTACAAGAAGGTTAGAGGCAAGTAGAGCACTTTGTGTGTCGTTTTGTAGTTAGCGAAGGAATGCAACTTGCTCTTTGTCACTCGATGTGGAGAAATGGGTGGCACCGTTAAGAGTATTTGATCTATCCTCACCGATTTATGGTTGTTCCTTTCAGCTAGGGTGAGAGGATTATTTTGTAGCCTGCTATTTATGGAGGAGATGGAGATGTCCTTTATTGTAGAGTTATTGAGAAGACCTAGATACCCTCAAAGAATAACAAACAATCTTATAGTCATGCTAGAATTCACAGAGATTTTTAATCTGTTTATTTCACTATCAAATGAAAGATCTTCTAATAAATGAAATTATAAATGCCACCAAAATATCACAAGGATAAGATCTTGTGTGATTCACAAATATTTCAATGTAAGATTGCAACAGGAACAAGAAAACTACTTGCAGATACATTCGAAATGAATCAAACACAATTATTTCCAAAAATAATGCAAATTAACTCAAGTGTGATTAAATTTATCAAGAGGGGAATGTTTCTAGAACAATCTCGAGCTTGTCAATGGTTGTACACTCACAAACAACTTGACATGATCAAATTTACCATAAAGGAGATAAACAAGGTTTCTTCATATGGTTTCTCGTAAGGATGGGTTCTATCAAGCTTTTCTCTTAGAAAAATAAGGCTTGACCTCTAACACACCAACAATTTGTATGAAAAATTCATGCAATTTAAAATATTTCACTTAAAACAAAGTTTTTCCCCAAAACAAGAAACATTCAAAGCACCATCACGTGTTACGTCCTTGACCGTGACTTCCAGTTAGATTTACAAAAAGGTTGTCACAAAAAGCGAAAGGAAAATCTCTCCAAATATTTACACATTCATTTATTCACCTAGTAAATCAAAATTCATCTCATGTGCCAACTACTCCCTCCTCCAATCTGTTAGATCACATCTTAATCGTAAAGGACGTCTTCAGATTTTTCCCACCAAACAAAGATATCAACAGCTCTCTTGTGTGCCAAGGAAAGAAAAATAAGGTTGAGTCCAATATTCAGATTACATCTTTAATGGTGAAATATGTTTTCAGACCTTCCCTACCAAACCAAGATACCAAATTAATGTTCCTCTTCATTTGGCGTGCAAGAGACTCCAAGAAATGATAAAAAACGTAAAAATTCACATCCCCAAGAGCTTTGGAGCAGAAATCATGGAAAATCAGATACAGATGAACAATTTCTATCGATCTCTCTTTTGAATGTGGACCGTCCACGTGAGAGATCTGAGTTAAGACGGGACCAGGGGTTCCTTTTTACTTTTTACACCTTTTAGAACAAATGAAAAAATTCACAATTTGTTTCGCCCCTCCACCTTTGAAAAATGGGCTTGACACGTGTCCCAATGTGGGTCCCAAATGAACCGTGGCTAAATTATGCTATTTCACCTCTTTTTTGGAAAAGGGAAAATTTTCCAAATTTTCCCCATAGCTCCACCCTTCTACTTTTAGTTTCTGATGTGGGTCCCAGTGAATGATGTTTCCTTTTTACACATTCTACCCCTTTCTCCACAAAAGGAAAATATTCCAAATTTCCTCAAAAGTCTACACCTCTACCATTGATTGGAGAAAATTTTGACTATTCTCTGTCAGGCTTCCAGTCATTTTGATGATTTTAGTCTTTTAAATAACAAGGGGCAAAAAATCCAAGTTTCCCCAGATGGCCCGCCTCCGTGCCTATTGACTTTTCAAACCGCCACATGTCTCATTGGTGCATCTTGTGATGGTCCCCAAAAGTAAAGACCCTGAATGAGCACATGGTCACCACGTGTTGCAGTCCAGAAAAATATGCTAAAAAAATTAAGATTTTAGCGGAAGGTGTCATGTGTCCAAGGTCCAAGACAGTCTTCTTCGGTCGTTGAAAAGTCCAGGAAAAAAGGGAGAGTGAGCGGAAGCCTCCAAGTGTCCTCTTGGCACTTCTTCAAAATAAAACCCAAAGTCCGGTCCCCAAACATGCACCATCACTCCAAGTGTCTGAGGCCATTTAAGAAGTTTCTTAAAGGTCTAAGGAAGGAATACCCAGTGGAAACCTCCACATGTCCTCTCGGTGCAACTCTAAGATGGTCCAAAAATGGAGACCCTGAATGAGCGTGGGCTCACCACATTTCCACGGCCCGCCAAAACTATAGTAGCTACATAAAAAAATTCCTAAGTATGGTCAAAGTAGTGGAATCTTCCAAGTGTCCTCGTGGTGCAACTCCAAGGCCAAACAAAAAGGTGAGTCTTCAAAAAAGTGCCATTCCTCCACATGTGCATGTTTTGGGTTAAAAAAATCCAAAACATTTTGGAGTGCCCCACCAAGCCGCATCCAACAAAAAGGGCCACGTTTCCACAGATGTTTAAAGATGTAAATTTGACCAGGAAATCACACCCGTCAAATTGTAAAAATGTAGGAAAACAACTGTTTGAGCCCGGAGATGAAATTTTCCTCAAGGGCAGAGAATTTAGAAATTTTATAGGGTTAAAACACACTCCCCTGAGTTACATCCATTCATGTTCTTCAATTATTTATGATAAAAATAGTAGAGACATCAATTCCCGACTGTGGAAAATGGAAATAACGGGACAACTCGAGTTTTACGCCCAATTGACAGACACCTTCAGATGGACAGAGGAACAAATCAACAAATTTTGGGCCTTTAAGTGACCTTTGACCAAGGAGGAACAATCCTAACAATAAAAAGGAGGACAAAGTCCTCGGTACTAACACAGGGAGAAAAAAACATTACGAGGGTCAGGCCGAGGGATTTTAATGGCAAATGGGGCGAGCCAAATTCGATCACCAACATCAGCTCTGAGTCAGGGATGGGCACTCCCTGTAAGTGCCAAAGAACCAAATAATAGACCAAGTGCCAAAAAAACATCCATTGGTAAAAAGAGTCAACTTGCAAAGAAGAAAACTAGAACCATCTCCAAATATGGAACCGAGTAACCAACAAAACTAGGACACCGAGACCGAATGAGAAAAAACACAAAAGATAGAAAGCAACCAAAAATTGTACACTATACAAATGATGCTCACCTTGATTCTGGGGAATCAATCCAGAAATGTTTCAAGTTCCTGCCATTAATAGGCAATTTAAGCAATTCACCATCCAAGTCTTTCAAGAAGAAGGTATGCTCACCAATCCAAATGTCAATGGAGTAAGGGCCCATCCATAGTGCATCAAATTTACCATGCTTTCCCTTGTCTTCATGTCTGCTATCCCATAATAGCACAAGATCTCCAATGTTGAAAGCTCTGGGAGTGACCTTCTTGTCAAATAACTTCTTCAATTTTTCTCTAAACTTCACATGCCTTTGGTGAGATGCTCTCCTTTCTTCATCAAGTTCAACAATCTGGTTAATGCAAGCCTCATATGGACTAACTTCTTGATCTTCTAGTTGTTGAATGAAATGATATGAGGATAATTGCATATGCAGGGGCAACAAAGCTTGAGTGCCATACACCAATTCAAATGGAATTTTTCCAGTGGCTCTTTTAACAATAATTCTGTTAGCCCAAACAATGAACTTCAGTTGTTCACCCCATTTTCTTTTGTTCAGCTCCAAGGTTCTTCTGATAATCTTTAGCAAATTTTTATTACTGGACTTAACTTGTCCATTTCCTTGGGGATTGTAATTAGAAGCATATGTCAAATTGATCCCATATTCTTTGCACATTGCCACCAAAGGTTTAGCTCTGAAGCTCATGGAATTGTCAACAACAATTTTAACTAGCACTCCAAACCTGCAGATGATATGGTTCAACATAAAATCCATGACAATTTGGTGTGTTTCTCTTTTGGTGGGGATTGCCTCCACCCACTTGGTGAAGTAATTAGTGGCTACAAGAATCCACTTATGGCCAGAACTTGAAGGGTCTGAAATATCACCAATGAAATCCATCCCCATTGCTTGAATGGGGATTCAATTGATACAGGCTACAAAGGAAGGGATCCTAAAGCTTTCAATCTTCTAGAGAAGCGCTAACAACTCTCACATCTTATAACCAAAATAGTTGTATCCTTAAAGAGAGTTGGCCACCAATAACCAGCCCTCAAGATCTTGTGTGTTGTGACTCTTCCAACAAAATTCCCCCCACAAACTTCTCCATGGAGATCAAAAATTATCTTGGGGGCTTCATCTTCAGTAATGCACCTTAATAGAACTCCCTCAAGGTTCTTCCAAGCTAACCCATAATCAGTAATGACATATTTCTAGGAAGCCAACTTAAGGGCTCTTTTCTGGTTCTTACTCAAATACTCGGGCAGTATAGATGTCTGAGATAAAAAATTACATCTTTTTACCACTCAGAACTCATCAATTTTTCAAAAACATCTACCCTTCCTTCTTCTACCTCATTTACCTCAATAGCTTGCAAGTTTCTCTCAGCCATAAGCTTAGCAAATCCCAAACCTCTCACGAAATTCGTAGTTTGGATATCCATGTCATATTCTTGTAACTTGTGCACCCATCTACATATTTTGCTTTGAGACTTCCATCTCTAATAAGATGTCTTTTACCATAGTGTGGGGAACATAAGCAACAATTTTAGAGATCAAAATGTAAGGCTTGAAAACCTTTGTTTCTTTTACCAAGGAAAATGCTTGTTTCTCCATAATAGTGTATTTCAACTCATCCCCCTGCAATGCCTTACTAAAAGGCAATTGGCCTCTCAGCCCCTTCATCATCTTTCTGCAACAAGATAGATGCAATAGTGTTCTTTGAAGCAAAATAAAATAGTTGGAAAGGCTTCTTATAATCTGGAGCTGCTAAAATAGGGGCATGCTTTAATGCCTCCTTGATCCCATTGAAATCTTGAATGGCATCCTCCTCCCATTTGATGACCTGGTCCTTCTTTAGCATGTCAGTGATTGGAATGGTTAACTCAGCAAATTTTGATATGAATCTCCTGATAAAGTTTATCTTCCCAAAGAAGGATTGAATCCCATTCTTTGTTCTCGAATGGGACCTTCTGATGGCCTCTACCATTTCTGGATCAATCATTACCCCTTCTTGTGACACAATGTGACCAAGCAGATTTTCCTTCTATACCCTAAAATGGCACTTCTTTGGATTGAGTGAAATGCCATATTCTCTACATCTTATTAGCTTTTTCTCCAAGTTCTTCAAATGATTACCTCTCTTTCTGGAGAACACAGTTACATCATCTTGGTAGAAAACAATAAAATCATTAATGTAACCAACAAAAGCAACATCCATTTCTCTTTGAAATGTTTCTCCAACATTCATCAGTCAAAGGGCATCCTAACATATACATATGTTCCCCAAGGGGTGGTAAAGGTTATCTTAATTCTTTCTGATTCCTTTACAACAACTTGGTTATAACCAGAGAAGTAATCCATCTAGGGTAGATAACACTGTAATCGTAGAACCGGTCACTAACTGCAACATGTTTTCCATGTTTGGTAAAGGATAATTATCTTTCATTGATGCTTTGTTAAGATTTCTGAAGTCCACACACAACTTGAGGTCCCCATTTTCTTTCTAACTGGTATTGGGTTTTCAACCCAAGAAAATACCTTGTAGGCTGAATAATCCCTCCATCCCTCGCCTTTCTTCAGGTTCCTCTTGCATTTTAAGAGATAGGAGTTGATTGATTGGCCTCTATTTCCTCCTGAATGGTTTTTCATTAGATTCCAAGGGAATTTCATGTTGAAACAAATTCTCTTTGTATGCCTTTATTTTAGAATAAGTCCAATCCATGCAATCTTGATATTTTTTCAGCAATTGGACATAAGATTAATTTTCCTCCTTGCTTTGAGATTGCTTCCAAACCAAATCTTCCTTGGTTTGTCCTTTGTGCCAAGGTCATGCTCCTCAACATCACTTAAGGATGCTATGCATCCGTAATAATGCGATCAACATTATCATAGTTGGATTCAAGAGCAACCGCCCTCTTGGAATGGTATTAGTCTTTAGTTAGATCATGCCTTTGCCAAACAAGGTTTCTTTACACTTTGCTATGCACACCATTGGCTCCTAATCAATACTTTGATCGAGAAACTCCCTTTGTTCGAGAAATATTCTAACTTGACCATCATCATCAAAAACTTTCCAATGTTTAATCTTGTCGTAAAAGATGGCCTAGTTAACACCTCAACATCATATTCACAATATGGGGATATTGTACAATTATCAAAACGAGATCCCAATAATGCAAGTTTTTCTACCAAATCATTTAATTTCCTATCATGATGCATAATATTAAATGAATCAAACATCTCGAATGAGATACCAAACTGCATGCCTTTATTGTTTCATTCACTTTTTTTTGCGGCATAAAGTTTTCTGACTTATGTTATAATTAATTATGAATCTCCGTTGATAGTGATGTCTTTAACACCAGATTTCAAAGAAAACCTCGAACCTTACAAGAGTGCATCATACTTAGTAATTTTTTTAGTGAACTCAAAGTTAAGTTTGAAGGAAAATAAAAACTCTTCCTGGCCTGGAGAGATCAAAACAACACTAGCACCATTTCCGAACTTGGAGCAAGCTCCATCAAACAATAAATTCCAAGGAGAGCCTACCTGTTCAAGACACTTTCATTCTTCAATCTTGTGCTCTTTTCCATCAAAAAATCCTATAAATTTATCAACATCAACACTTGTGTACAATACTTCATAAGATGCATTATTGGGATCTTCAATAAGGTGCAACATCTTCTTTTCTCCATACAACCTGACAAGGATGCCCTCAATTGGGATGGTAGCATAGGACATGTCCATTTGAACACTCCCACAAAAACTTGCAGCCCATTTTCTAGATAACAACATACCCCACTTGGTTGGGAAATCAACAATAACAACATCAAGTGTCAGGTTTTTACCTAGGTAAGGTGCAAGTTGCACCAACAAAAATTTCACACATCCCACCACTGGAACTTCTCTGGAGTCCATAGTAGTACACTTCCCATATGTTGTTGTTACTTTGATATCCATCTCATTCATGACTTTTAGAGGCATAACATTGCATGATGCCCCTGAGTCAAACATACAATTGTGTAGTAATTTATCTTTAATGATCAAAGTGGTGAAGAATGGATCCAAATTTAGTTGAGAATCCACCAAGTATGTCCCCAAATAAACCTCAGGTGGTTCACCTAGTTCCTCTAATGCTGGTGGTGTCTCTAAATTTTTAATGACCGTGGATTTTCCACAATGTTTATATTTCTACCTAGGCGAGTCTTCTCCTCTTTCAACCCCAAATACTCAAAATCCCTTTTCTTGTTCTCGTGAATCCTAAGCAACTTAACAATTCAAACTAAGATCTTGATGTGACTCAAGACTTGGGCAATATCATAAGAGAAAGACTTTGGCAAGGCAACATTGGAATGAAGGTTGAAACACTCATTAGATGTCACAAAATTTTTGACAACTTGGGCATGAGGAGGGGTATGAGTTTTTTTAGGACAATAAGGCCCTTAGCAGATGCATATTTCTTAGGAGCCTCTTTAGGAATATTTGAAAACAATGGAGTTTTTGGCTTGGCTTGAGGCCCTTTCCCTTTGACAACCCTACTTCTTGTGTTATACTCCTCTAGGGAAACAATAGTGCTCATCAACAACTGCATGTCCTCCTCAGATGGGATTCCTCTATCATACTTCTTTATCATTAAAGATCTTAACTATTCAAAGTAATTATTGGGAAATTTAAAAGCTTGTACAATATCTACTTCTAAAGTATGAGAGGGAGGAAGAATAGGTACCCGATGGATGTAATCCAAAAAAATCAGCAGATTGTTCTAGCACTTATTACCTCGAGTTAAAGTTGCCCCTTGTTGTGAGCTCATTTGAGCAACCCATTGTCAGGAAACATCATCATCATTATCATCATCAGCTTCTTCTTATTTTTTCTAATCTTCCTCACATGGAGCATGGGGCATGAAACATCTGTCACACCAATCACCGACATTTGTCTCCTCCACAACAACAACTATGGAAACGAAAGGATTAGGTACCATTCTGTTTTCCCCGGCTGCCTCGGGACTATTTATTTCCAAATCCAACAGGTCCCTTGCCTCTATCATCAAATATTTGATCATTTCTATGATGATTTGTAAAACTTTCTTTACCTTGTTGCTTGTGCTGACCTTGTGAACTTTACTCAATTCTTTTTCTACTCTAATAATTTGTATGATATTTGTTTTGACCCCCGCCAAAATTTTCACAACTTCCTCCAAATCAGCAGCCTTACTTATTTGAGGCTTTTTCGGGTTAATTATTTTTACACCCTCCCTTTTTGGAGGATTTCTAATTGCCTTGATGTTGTTCTCAATTTGCAGAGCCATGGTGAAGGCTTGCCTTAAATTAGTAGGGTTTTTGTCCCTCAAGTAGTAAGCATTTTTTTATTGAATGCATCGAATATTTGATCAAACATGTTTCATCACATGGCCTTAAGCTAACAGAGCAATCTCCTAAACGTCTTGTTAAACCTTGTGTCGAAATCATGTACTAACTCATTAGGATTCTTCTTGATGTTTTCAAATTCCGAAAGAAGAAACCTAGGTCCAGCTTTTATCACCATACTTTGCAATCTAAATGCATTGTTCATATATGTCTAAGAATCAATGGAATTATCTAGAAAATCTTAATACTAATCCTTGCATCCTCTTCCAAAGTATGGATAGACAATGTTATATATACATCTTCATATTCAATCTCAAAGTCATCCATCATATTGATAAAAAGGTTTAAATGTTGATCACCGCTATAGCGTTATTTCCTTGGAAATTTGGTAATCTATTTCTAACATTCTAGGAACTACACTTGGATAACCGGCCATCCCTGTAAAATTTATAGGACCAAAGGTGTTTACAACAAATGGAGGTATGGGTGGGGGCTGGGCCATGTTGTTTTGAGGAGGTGACCTTGGAGGAGAAACAAATTGATAAGGGGTAGGGGGTCTTTGAAACACATGAGTATAAATTTCAAAATGGATATCCCCTAAAGGCCTTATTTCTTGGAAAACCCTATCAACTTTTGAAAAGACAAGGGCAGAATGAGAAGAAAACTTTTCAAATTCAAATGAAGGCCCCTCTCTAGTTGGAGAATTCAATTCCACAAAGAGGCTACCTGATTCAAAAGAACTTGAATGGCAGTCTTCAATGATAGGCTGGTCACTTTCATCAATGGAGATCCCTTTTCTTGACTATTGATCTCCAACAACTCTCCATGCTTTTCTTCCTTCTGAATTTGTTTTTCCTAGCTCTAGAAATAATGTCCTAGCAGGATCCCTAACAAAGAAATATCTTCTTCCTTCCAGCTTTACAAATATTAGTAACAAATATCACTTGACAGAGGTTAAGACACTGGTACTTATCAAGAATCAGATCAATAGGGATTCACCACTAAGGATTTCCACCTTAGTTGTGCAAATGCACTAAAATATGATCTATCAAATGTCTATCAATACTAGAAACTGGAAATGGAATGATCTAACTTTTCTTTACCCAGATTTATCAATGAAAGCTAGTGCACTAGGTGTAGAAACTGAAAGAATTGCACACAACACTTGCAACTTTGAATACTTCTTATAGGCCCGAACATAAGATGATGTTTGAAAAATGTATTAGCACTTAGAGCATATAAGAAGTGTTTACCAGGGTCTGAATATGAACTATAACCACTATGTCCCCGGCAGCAATGTGCCAATCGGTGTTTGTACCCGTTGTATATATCTCCCTCCCTGGGTAAATATAGACAATAGAAGAATATGGAAATCAAAGAAACTCAAAACTTGACATTTATTTACACCACAAGTTGCGCCCACAGCATAGGTTGAAGGCACAAATCAGAAGGTGTCGACGTGGAAAAATTCTCGCCCTAGCGTAGGTTGAAGGCGCAGATCAAAAGGTGTCAACATGGAAAAAGTCACGCCCTGGCGTAGGTTGAAGGCGCAGATCAGAAGGTGTCAACACAGAAAAAGTCACACCCTAGTGTAGGTTGAAGGTACAGATCAGAAGGTGTCGACATGGAAAAATTTGTGCCCTGGCACAGGTTGAAGGCACAGATCAGAAGGTGTTGACACGGAAAAAGTCGTGCCCTGGCACAAGTTGAAGACGCAGATCAGAAGGCGTCAACACGGAAAAATTCACGCCCTGTGCAAGTTGAAGGCACAGATCAGAAGGTGTCGACACGGAAAAATTCACACCCTAGCGCAGGTTGAAGGCGCAGATCAGAAGGTGTCGACATGGAAAATTCACGCCCTTGCACAAAGTTGAATGCGCAGATCGATCAAAGGTGTTGACACGGAAAAAGTTGCGCCTTGGCGTAGGTTGCAAGGCATCAACACCACATTTTCAGTACCTATGGTGCATTTAAGAGTATGTTAACGTGAGGATGGATGCACCAAGGTGCACCTTTAGGAGGCACAACATTTTGAGCACTGACACTCCGAACTGACAGGAAGCAAACCCTGACCTAGATATTCAAATGGCCATAACTTTTCATAGGGAGCTCGGATTCACACAAGGTTGGACTTTTCGGAAAGCTTACAAGGTCCTCTATCAAAATATGACTAGATATATTTAATTGGGTGAGAAAAATTTCTTCAAAAATGCAAAATACAGTTCGCCATTTTTTGGGTTTGCTAGGGTTCTCACCTACCACCATAATGAGATGAATTAAATACAATCTGGAGGTGGTTGGGGTAGATTTGGAATTCCTCTCTCTTCCCTCTCTCATTATTCCTATAAATTTTAAGGAGGGGATTCTTTCTAAAGGTTGGAAATTCTTGTTTTGCCCCTCCCTTCTTCTCTTTGGCAGGCGAATTTGTGGAGTTCAAACCTCCCATCTAAAACTGTAATGCAACTTTGCCTCTTGGCATTTTATAGTGTAATGTATCAATCTATGGAGAAAATAATACATGTCTATGGATGATTCTAAACCATCTCTGTGTTCATTTGCATCCTCCTGATCTTTCACTATAAATTTGGTTATCTGTGCATGATCTTGCATTGCATTTTAATGGTTTGTGTTTATTGGCAAGACAGTGTTCTTCATTCCTCGGTACATTACCTTTGTTAGTTTAAGTTTATTTTATGCATCTTCTTACCTGTATCCTTGGTAAGTTAGATTAGGTTTTTGAGTAAACCCCTCTACATTTTATGTGTGCATCTGAATAGAGGAATAGGAACTAGCCTTCATCCGGAGAGCTTTCCCGATTCGCAAGGTCCCACACTTGGGAAAAGCTCCATGTTATGCAATCGTGATCGAGAGTCTCAATCCATCGAGTTGTAGAAATTCGGGGTTCTGTGATTCACCATCGGGAGTACCCAAAATGATTCTCCCTCAGAAGGTTGAGCAACATCATGGTTTTGACAAGAATCTTAGAGGAAAGAAGAGCACATTGTGTGTCATTTTGTAGCTGGGGAAGGAACGCAACTTGCTCTTTTTCACTCAGATGTGGAGAAATGGGTAGCACCATCAAGAGGATTTGATCTATCCTCATTTCTTTATGGTTATGCCTTTCAACCAAGGTGAGGGGAACCTTTTGTATTCTATCTTTTGTGGAGGAGATGGAGATGTCCTTCATTGTAGAGTTATTGAGAAGACCTTGAGGAAAACATGATCAATACAACAAAATCTAACTCTCACGAGTTGTCACCCTAAATAATGGAGATATTTTCTAAGCAAGGTTCAGGATACTAAAGAAAATGAAAACCTAATTGCTTTTGTATGTTTTAGTAACAAAGATAATGCATTTTTACACACACAGGAAAACCATGGGTAGTATGGGTATGATTGGTTGTTTTTAAATGAATTTCTTGTGGGAGGTGAGGCAGAGATGAACTTCATTCACTAGATCCTTGAGAACTTTTATAGAAATGGAGAGCTTGAACAACAAAATTCTTCAAGATAGATAGGATGTTCCTTTAAGTAGAATGTGTGCTTCAATGGAGGCCCAAATCAACACTTTTCACACAAACTTCAAGGATCCAAAATGAAGAATCAAATTGGAAAACTTAACAAAACATTATCAACCTTTGTTTCATCATGCCTAGGATACCCTCAAAGGGTAACAAACAATCTTATAGTCATGCTAGGAGTCACAATAATTTTCTATTTTTTTATTTCACTAACAAATGAAATATCTTTTGATAAATGAAATTCCAAATGCCTTCAAACTACCACTAGGATAATATCTTGTGTGATTCACAAAGATTTCAATGTAAGATTGCAACAGAACAAGAAAACTACTTACAGAGACATTCATAAATGAAGAAAACACAAAATTTTCCAAAAATAACATGATTAACTCAAGTTTGATTAAATTTATTAGCAAGGAAAGTTTCTAGAACAATCTTAGAGCTTGTCAATGGCTACATGCCACAACCACCTTGACATGATCAAATTTTACACAAAGGAGATAAACAAGTTTCTTCATATGGTTTCTCAAAAGGACGGGTTCTATCAAGATTTTCTCTTAGAAAACTCAGTCCCAACCTCTAACACTCCAACCATTTGCATGAAAAATTCATGAAATTTATAATATTTCACTTACAATAGAGTTTCCCCAAAACAGAAACATTCAAAGCACCTTTGCATGTTACAACCTTAACCATGACTCCCAGAATTGGATTTGCAAAAAATTTGTTAGGTGTGTAGAAGGAAAATCTCTCCAAATATTTCCAGCATTCAATTCTTCACCTGGTAAGTCGTTCTTCATCTCGTGCGCCAACTACTCCCTCCTCCAATTTTTCAAATCTAGTTCTTTACATGCCAAGGAAGAAAAAACTAGAAAATCATATCGAGGAAAATAGTCAGATCACATCTTAATGGTAAAAGATGTCTCTTGCGTGCCAAGGAAAGAAAAATCAGGTCGAATCTGATATTCAGATTACATATTTAATGGTGAAAGATATTTTCAGACCTTCCTTACCCAACCAGGATACCAAATTAATGTTCCTCTTCATTTGGCGTGCAGGAGACTCCAAGAAATGATAAAAAACCGTAAAAATGACACTCACAAGAGCTTTGGAGCAAAAATGGTAGAAAATCAGATACAAACGCATAATTTTCGTTGATCTCTCTTTTCAATCTAGATCGTCCATGTGGGAGATTTGAGTTAAGATGGGCCTGGGGGTTCCTTTTTAATTTTTACACCTTTTGGAAAAAATGCAAAATTTCTCAATTTGCTCTCGCCCCTCGCCTTTGAAAAATGGGCTTGACACGTGTCCCAATGTGGGTCCCAAAGGAACCACAACTAAATTCTGTTATTTCACCTCTTTTTTTAAAAGGGAACATTTTCCATGTTTTCCCCATAGCTCCACCCATCTGCTTTTAGTTTCTGATGTGGGTCCTAGTGGAACCATGCTTCCTTTTTACACTTTCGACCCCTTTCTCCACAAAAGGAAATTTTTCCAAATTTCCCCAAATTCTGCACCTCCGTCATTGATTGGAGAAAATTTTGACTATTCTCTATCGATTTTATCGGTCATTTTGATGATTTTAGTCTTTTAAATAACAAGGGGAAAATCCAAGTTTCCCCCGATGGCCCGCCTCCCTACCTCTTGACTTTTCAAACACCACGTATCTTAATGGCGCATCTTGAGATGGTCCCCAAAAGTAGAGACCCTAAATGAGCATGAGGTCATCATGTGTTGTAGTCTGGCAGAGTCTGCTAAAAAACTTGAGAGTTCAGCGGAAGGTGCCATGTGTCCAAGGTCCAAGAAAGTATTCTTCGGTCGTTGAAAATCTAGGAAAAAAGGGAGAGTGAGCTGAAGCCTCTAAGTTTCCTCTTGGCACTTCTTCAAAATAAAACCCAAAGGCCGTCTGCAAACATGCACCATCACTCCATGTGTCTCGGTCCCTTTAGGAAACTTCAAAAGTCTAAGGAAGGAAGACCTAGAGGAAACATCCACATGTCCTCTCGCCGCAAGTCTAAGATGGTCCAAAAACAAAGACCACCGAATGAACGTGGGCTCACCACGTGTCCACGTCTTGCCAAAAATATATCAGCTACATAAAAAATTTCTAAGTCTAGGAAAAGAAGCAAAATTCTCCACGTGTCCTCCTGGCACAACTCCAGGCCAAACAAAAGGTAATTCTTCAAACAAGTGTCATTCCTCCACGTAGGCAAGTTTCAAGTTAAAACAATCCACAATTTTTAGAGTTTCCCATCGAGCTAAATCCAACCAAAAAGGGCCACATTTCCATATATGTTTAAAGATGTAAATTTGACCAGAAAACACACCCGTCAAACCGTAAAAATGCAAGAAAACAACTATTTGAGCCCTGAAGATGAAATTTTCCTCAAGGGAAGAGAATTTAGAAATGTTACAGGGTTAAAACACACTCCCCCAAGTTACATCCATTCATGTTCTTCAATTATTTAGGACAAAAACAACAGAGAAAACAATTCCCGACTATGGAAAATGGAAAGAACGAGACAACCCAAGTTTTACGTCTAATCGTGAGACACCTTCAGATGGATAGAGGAACAAATAAAAAAAAATTGGGCCTTTAAGTGACCTTTAACTGAGGAGGAACCAATCACAGAAATCAAATGGAGTACAAAGTCCTTAGGTACTAACATGGGGAGACAAAAAATGTTATAGAGGCCGCAAACTGAGGTATTTTAATGGAAAACAAGGTGAGCCTAATTCGAGCACCAACACATCCATGCACCAAGATGAACTGACAGGATATGTTCAGGAATAGAATTTAATGTGTTTCTTTGGAGTGTATACTTGGTGGTTCATGAAGGAAATAAACCTCAATGTTACGATGTGGTTAGAGACATAGATCTAAAAAGAGTAGTTCATCCAATAAATTCGATGAGGGATCCTAGTTGCTCATAAAGTGACCTTATGGCTCGATGAAGATGTAAAACTCCATGGGAATGGAGCTTTGAGTGCATCGGGAAAAATCATGCTTGGTTGGAGAGTGGCCAACGAGTCGAGGATCTCAAAGCATGTTCACCAAGAACTCGCCAAGATAATGAAATTGAAGATAGAACTTGATTGATGAGCTCAGTTGTTTTTGGGCGAGTCAGTTGGTATGAGGAGGGGCTCTACATGGAGTCGTAGAGGATGTCGGTGGTGATCTATAAACAAGAATTCATTGAGGATTTCAGCTAGGATCTTGGTGGTGAGTCGATGCGAGGGAGCTCGGCATCATGAAATAAGCTCGGGAGAGAGCGAGTTACTTGGTAAAGTGAAGACCATCTGGTAGAGTTGGTGTGATGAAATTTACAAGAAGATCGATCCAGGTGGTGACCGCTCAAGGAAGCTTTGTGAGTTATAGAAATGGGTCCATGTTTTTCAGATGAAATCAAAGCTTGGAAGAATAAAAATGGATCTTGGTTGACATGATTCTTGGGAGTTGACTTGGGATGGCCCGAGTCGAAGTCGAGCTACTCGGCCAAAAATCTTTAAGAGAAAGGATCTGGACAAGTGAGCTAAGATGGACCGAGTTACTCACATTGTGAAATTATGAACTCGCAGAAATCGGGGCTCGATACATCCAAAAAGGGTGACTCAAATGGGATGAACTAGGTGATGGTTTTGGTAGTGGAGAGAAAACACATTGAAGGAACTCAAGCCCAACTTGGTGAGTTGGATTGGTAATCCAAAACCCGAGTTGGGCTATTTGTGGCCTTTTCATCATGATTCCCCCTCAAAGGCAAACCAATCAACGGGGTAACATGATATATTTTAATTAAATTAATATTTTCATTAAAATATTTTATTAATAATAACTATTATTATTTTTACAATATTTTATTTAAATATTATTTTAATTAATTGAGAAGATTAGGTTAACAATAATTAATGACACATGATGGAACCTTCTTCATGGTTCAACCAACTATAATAAATACATCACGTGCCTTCAATTTAGGAAGGCAATTTATTACCCTCTCTCTCTCATCTTTCGAATTCTTCTATAAATGTAAGTTGGAAGATCATTCCAATAGGGTGGACAAGTTAGACTTATAAGACAAGTGTATATTTTTCAAGAAACCACCTTGTTCTACAAGTTGTTCTTGTATGTTAAGGGAACTTTAGATCCTCCTTGCAAGACTGTAATGGAAACTATTGCCTCTTCTGAATGTATGATGCATTGTGCATGTTGTTGAAGTAATAAAAGTGTGTGTTTTGTGACTAATCTTGGTCCTTTCATCCTTCTATACTTATTTGTGCCTTTCTCATGCTTGTAGGTACATTGTGCAAGTTTAATTTTCTATTACGAGTTCTCATATTTCTTTTCTTATCGAGTGGTGGAGTATTGCATGTAGTTGAGTTGTGGTGCTTTTTCACCCTTCTCAAGTTCATCCTTCTTCACTAGAATACTGATATTTTTTTATTGATTTTAACAAAGGAAACACATGTTTTTTATTCTTCGGTATTATGTTACCCTTTCTATCCGGTAGTAGATGAAGTTTTCTTGTGGTGCACAACACTCTCTTAAAATCAACCCTTCATGAGTCTGAAACACCCTTTATTTGATGCATCACTATCCCTAGTATAGTTTCATTTATCGTAAATTTATTTGCCTAAAACCCATGAAAATGTTAGTAGAGGACTAGATAACAATTTTTACACTAGGAGTAGTACAACACTTAGTTTAGGAAGAGGAAGTTGGCCTTCTCCTAAGGTTCACATCGAGCCAAAATCCCACACCTTGAGAGGTGATCCCTGTTTCCCAATCACACCGAATGTCCTATTCACATTATGGCCATTCGGAGGGTGCGTGATTTGGCAAAAATAGTTTTTGCACACCTGTGGGACCAAGACTTGTACTTCTCTAAATCAAAATATGTGGCAACTCTACATTTCTAGATTTCAAATATCAGTGCATTAACTTATGTGAAGAATTTAGACAAGATCTTCTTCAAATCAAGGAAATTATCAACATATCAAACTATCCATGTCTCCTCCAAAGAGAAGGAGAAGAGGCATCTCAACATCACTCATTGCAGCATCACCTCATAGGGGTCATTCAACTCCCCCTTACGGATGGTTTCCTTCATCTAATAACAATCAACCTTTCGTTTTTATGGTGAGGAACTAGGTTTTTCCCCCCTTCAATGCAAGAAGTCCTCTTCTGTTGGCTTAATGTGACCCTATAACTTTTGCGAAACTCAAAATTTTACCCTTCTACACACGGGGAAATTCATGTTAGTCCAGTGGAACATAATTTTGATGTAGCCATCATTTGTGTGGTACATAACATCACGTACAAAAACATTGTAGCTAGGATTCTTGCTACCTCTTTAAAGGAAAATCACTTCAATGGTTTTAAGGGTTAATGTTTGTAATATAACCACTTGGAATGATTTAGGAGAAAATATCTGTAAATAGTTTGAAGACAAGAGTGATCACCTATCTCTTTTGGAACAACTCACTACCATAAAGAGAGCTCCCCAAGAATACATGAGTGATTTCATCTTAAAATTCCACAGGAGCTTGAATAGGATTCCAGAACTCATAAAGCCTTCTCCAAATAATGAATTCTTGTACTATCTACGAGCCTTGAAAAGCTATGTAGCAGTTATGATCTAGTCCAAGGGAGTAACTACACTACCTGATGCATACAAATATTCCATAAGAGAGGAGAATTCCTTTATTCAAACTAGAAAGAGAGCTCCATGATTTCCAATGTCGTTGTCTCAAGATCTTAGGAATAATCATCCTACCATTTATCCTCTTCTAGCAACTTTCTACTAACCAATTCATCGACCTACCTCTACAAATGACCTATTTGAAGTCAAGTCAACATTTGCAAACATTTGGGAACAATTTCCTTGCACTTAAGAGGAAACAATTTCAATATAATCATCCAAACCAGCCACAAAATAAGCAGTATCAAGCTAACCATCCTCCTTTTAAAGGGAAAAATTAGACTTAGAATCAAACTGTAGGTAAATCTGCAAATGTTAGGCCTTTGGAATGTCGGAACCCTCTTGCTGCTAGCTCATCTCGAGCCACAATACCTATTAAGAATAATCTAGTTCAAGACTACAAATAGTGTTATCCTTGTTCTAAACCCCACAATAAAAATATTTGTCCCAATGGAGTTCTTAGCCAGGACCTTATGGTTCAAAGTGTATCTTCCCCTTGAGCCAAAAGAAAATTCATCTACATAGGAAATAACAGATCAACCGTAGGCACCTGATGATACCACTTTGCTAAATTGCCAAGAAGAAGATTTTTGCGGGTTGAATACATATTCTTCATCAGTGGCGGAAAAAAATTGTTCCAAAAAGAGAGAAATGGAACCTCAATCTTAAAAATATGAACAAGCATCCACTTCACATCCTCATCCACAAGTGGTGGTTGATAAAGATGCAGGAAAGAAACGCAGAAAAACCTACTAACAAAGCTGCGAGGAAAGAAGGTTCTTCGGGCATCACAGTACCCAACATGTACTTTCCAAAAAAGGATTCTAACACCTAAAAAATTGTCTCCAAAGTTTGAAAGATTCCCTTCTACATATTAGAATAGATGAAGAATACAAACCCGAGCATTACTATGTGGGAAACTCTCTCAATTTCTTCTTAAATTTTTTTATGTGAGAGCCTCTGAATAGTTTTGGTATGACCGAAGAATCATTAGGTCATAAAAAAAAACCTACAATTTTGTGTCAACTAGAAGGGAAACTTATTACTAAGGTAAAAAAACCACCACTATTCTATATTTCCCTGGTCATTTGTGACCACAGTACATAATTGCATGATCGATTCTGGTGCCAAAGTAGCTCGGTCATGCCAAAGATGTATTAGGCATACAATATGCACCCTTTGAAAGAGGATTTGTTCAACTAGATAGCACAACCATTAGAAATGTTGCAGTTATCAAAGGAATTCAACTTACCATCCATGTGTTCTGAGTTTTTGTTCACCGAAGACATATTAGTCATTGATCTCCCTCCTCTCTTTTACATCTCGCCTACCATGAGATTTCACTACCAAGATGGTCACTTATCTATCATCCAATTGGTCTCATATGATTCTTAGGACTCGATATAGAACTAAAGTGAATATAAGGGTGGAACAAATCTTCCATAATCATGTAGAACCCTATACAACTAGTCCTATAAATTGAAATTACATCATCGAGAGATAAAGAAGAAGAAGATGTTGTATCACGAACCGACCACTCTTGTTGAAGAAGTCTCTAATACTTTCTTTGGATGAAGTAAGTGGAGATCATAAATATGATACCTATGCTTATGTGTTGGTAGAGGAAGAAGTTGGTTTGCTGTTGTTGGAAGAGATGAGATTGGGTACATCTTTGCATTCATGAAGAAGATATGATCATACCACAACTTGTCATAACACCAAGTAATTCTAAAGGACTGAAATTTTTATTCGTTGGCTCAAGAAGTAAGAATTGATCTTGTGCTGGTGTTATCTTAATTTCTCCGAATGAGATAAGTACTTCTCATCTTTCCGGTTACAATTCAGATTGCACTAATAATCTTCTTGAATACTGGGCGCTTGTGCAAGAAATTCAAGTAGCTTAATATAATGGAATCAAATCCACGACTATTTTCGAGATAGTGAGTTATTTATTCATCAAGTGAAGACATGCGGTGCACCAAAAAAAGATCTTTTAAGATCGAACAAGAAATGAGTTTTGAATTTTAGTGAATATTTCAAAGCATTTGGGATCCACCCAATTCCTAGAAATCAAAATTAAGATGTTGATAGGCTTGCTACAAATTGGTGACAATACGACATACCCATTGATATCATGAAAGAAGGAAGAAATTTGTCAAAATGGTGGTTTGACTTGCAGTCCACGATAATGTGACAAGCTAGAAAGTGTTCGATAGTGAAAAACAAATTGTCCTTTTCCTACATAAGGAGGCGAGTTTTCTACAAAAATCAAGATAAGTGCAAAGAATCATATGGCGATCAAACCATAAAATTAAACAGTAAAAAGATACCAAAAAGGCTTAGTTATTATTGAATCCATCTTTAATTTAGATGATCAATCCAAAAGAGAAAGATCTAACATGGTGGTTAAAGAAGAAGATTTTAAGAAATTTGAGGTAGCTAATGAAAAGGTTTTCAAAATCGGTAAAGTATGTTCTTTCGAAGATTTAGAAGCTTTCATCAAAAATTTTCAAGAGTATCATGACATTTTTGCATGGACCTAAAAATACCTGCGTGGTTTTATCCAGGACTAGCAATGCATACCATTGACATGGATCCAAATTCCAAGCCAATTCGTCACAAGCAGAGGCAAATTAATCCTAAAATTGAGCCACTAATGAGGAGGAGATAAAAAAACTCATTGAGGCCTATATAATATGTCTCATCAAACATTCCTCTTGGGTAGCCAATCTAGTTCTTATAAGGAAGAAGCATGAAGATATTTCGTTGTGCATGGATTTCAAAGACATGAACCTTGCCTCATTGAAATATCATTATCCCCTTCCATAAATTGAGAAAATCCTTCAAACGATGGAGATAATTCAAATATTTTCTTTGCTAAATGGATATTCAAGATACAATAAAATTCATGTTCAAGAATCCGATCAATTCAAAATGGCTTTCACCACCAAGTTGGGAATGTTTTCTTATAACAAAATGTTATTCAGATTATCTAATCCCAGGGATACTTTCCAAAGAGACATAGACATGGCATTTTAGGGACTAATAAATGATATCATTTTGGTTTACCTTGATGATATAATTGTATAGTCCAAGCATGAAGAAGACCACATCATGCATCTAAGGAAGGTTTTACGAATATGTAGATAATTCAGGGTTTCACACAATCCCGAGAAATGTATTTTAGTAATGCATGAGGAAAATTATTGGGGCATGTCATTTCAGCATAAGGGATTTTTAGTTATCTAGCCAAAGTATCTATTTGATTATGTCCTTATCTCTCCCAAGTCACGGTAAGGGTCTCTAGAGTTTTCTTGGAACCATAAATTTCATGCGAGAGATTCGTCCCTCAATTCGTGAAATTGGCTAAACCAATGATAACCATGATGAAGAAAAACATGTCATTCTTATGGAAAAAGGAAAGGAGAGCTTTGAATCCATCAAAATGGAAATTTCTCAACCTCCCATTCAGTGAACCCCATGTTTGATAAAGATTTTATTCTTTATGCTTTTACAGTCAAGACAACATTTCTAGTTTCCTAACCCAACAAAATGATAATCGATGGAGAAACCAATTTATTTCTTCATTCAAGCCCTCAAATACTATGAGATAAAATATTTATTCATTGAAAAAAATCTTTGCACTTATTCAATATTTGAAGAAATTCAAGCAAATGTTGTTCAACAACAAAATTTATCTAATGGTGTCTCATCTAGGTGTCAGGAGTTTTTGTTGAACAAAGAGATGAAAAAAGTGTGCTAGATGTATCATGAAGGTTATGGAGTATAACGTGCATATAAAAGTTACCAAACTTGTCGAGGTAATGGTTTGGGTCAACAAATCACTAGAAACATGGAACCAAAGTGTGATGAGAATGTGACACTCCTAAACATTGATGAGGGTGATGATCAAGTTGACTGTTATCCAAAATTAAGAGTTTCCTTTTCTTAGGAATATATCCTATGAATATGGATAAAAATTAGAGACAAACTTTCCATCTTCATTCTATTCCATATGTTCGGTAGATAATTTTCTATTTCGAAGGGATTTGAATAAAGTGTTCTCCTTCGGCGGATGAGACTAGAATAGGTAAGTAAGATACTAGAAGAGTTTTACAATGTCCTATCTGAAGGAAATTATTATGCATGAAAAAAATTCTATCGAGATCATGCGATTCGGTTACTATTGGTCGGTTTTGTTCAAAGATGCCCATCTCTGGGTAAGGAATTGTAAGGAATGTGCCCATTTCTTGACAAACAATAGTTAGAAGCTCTTCCATCGCATCCATTCAAGTAAACCAACCCTTTATTCAATGGGGGTTGGATTTCATTGGAATGATTCGTCCTCCATCTAGTGATAGACATAAATGGTTCCTTACTACAACAGACTATTTTACTCTATAGACAAAGGCGGTAGCATTAAACAAGAGTAACGAGAAGGCAGTTCCTGATTTCTTAGAAGGTATAATGACAATATTTGGTGATCCATAGGGATCAAAAATAACTCTACTTCATCAGAAATAGTCAACACAGAGAATAAAAACAATAATCGGAGGTTTATCTTGTAAGTAACAGGACCGCCGCCCGATGCGGGGTGGCGATTTGGGACCATCGGTCTGCGCATAGGGTGGCGGTCCCGGCCATTCAGAGGCGAGAAAATAAAATCTGAAACAAACAACCTTGGAATTTGAAAGGATGTTCATTTCTCTTCTCCTCCATGACCTTTCCCATTCTTCATTGCAGGAGGACATGAGAAAGGCTATAAAAACACTTGTTAGAGGAGAAACAAAGATCATCGGAGCATGAGAGCAAGCGAGCAAGAATTCTTAGCGCTAGAAATTGTATTTTGTAGAAGAAAGGAGTGTTGAGACAGAGTAAGCAAGTAATTGAAAGGAAGTGTTGAGATATTATCTACTTCCCTTTCATACTTATTGTAAATTTTGTACTTGTTGATTTTAATTGGCTAATAGAAGTGGGAAGAAAGAATAATTGCCATTCCCGACTAGTTTTTCCTCCATTAGAGGTTTTCCAAGATAAAATTATTGGTGTTATGAGCTTATATTCTTTCCTTTACTACAATTGTTGATTCTAAGCACAATAATAATTCATTCACTAGCTATATCTGTTATTTTCCAATAGAAAGTAAACAATGATTAATCGTTATTTTGTGAATAATTCCAAAGTTGAAGAGTTTGCGAGATCATTTTAGTATCGAGCTAGCAAGTATCTAGGAATTTTGTATTTCGTTCTTGAATTTGTATGAGGTGACAAGATCTAAAGGCAAAGAAGCTTTACCTTGCGATCCGAGAAAGTTCTACAAAGAAGTGGAAACAGAGAATTCGGGGAAAAATGAAGGAAAAGAACTTGGTCCAGTAGAATTGAGATGCTAGAGACCATGATGGATAGGATGTTTTTAAGGCAAGAAGAGCTTGCTGATTTACGTAACACAACTTCACAAACAAGACTCCATGGACTCGGTGGTTTGAGTCTTAGCTAAGAAATTTGGTATAGGGAATATCCACCATGAGGAAGCTTATGGAGAAGAGCATGAAGAAGAGACTTATAACACAAGAGAAAAGGTAAAATATGATCATAATCCTTTTAAATTTGAAATTAAAGTTGATATTAAAAGCTTTGAAGGACAATTAGATGCGGAGTTTCTTGATAAATGGTTAAAATAGTTAGAAGTCTACTTTAGCGTCCATAATGTCACCGAGGCACGAGGATCACCTTTGCACATCTCAAAATGAAAGGACATGCTCTGGTTGGGTGGGAAACCCATCTAACCACTTGTGAGAAGAAGAAGCATCCTATTGTAAAATCTTGGCAAGAATTTAAGGAACTACTTAAAGCTAACTTCTATAATATTAGCCATAAGACTGACGAAATGATTAAATGGCATTATTTTAGACAAGGCAGTGGTCAAAGTGTGTAGGACTATACTAAAGAGTTTTGGATGCAAGCCATGTTGTTAAACATGGACTTGGAGGATGAGGATATTCTAACCAAGTACTTGGGAGGACTTCACACTCACCTTCGAAGAAAAGTCATCTCCACAAAGCCCAAAGATCTCAATGAAGCATGTGTATAAGCATACTACATAGATGATGAAAAGAAGCAAGGAGAAGCGGATCTAAGGGTAAAGAAGTCAACAAATCAATAGAAAAAGGATTATGGGTAGACAAGTAACAAGGGTAAGTGGAAAAGGAAAGGTAAACAAGCTACCACTACTTTGAATACTTATAAATATCCCAAGAATTTTTTCAAGAACTGTGATATCAATGGTCATACGACACTACATGTTGGAATTTGCATCCGAGTTACATCGAAGAACTCGAACCAAGGAATCCAAGAAGTCCATAATAGCTATGAAAACAGAAGGGGAGGTGGAAATCGAAGATGACTCTAATGTAGATGAGAGGCACTGGATCCACAATACCAACATGGATAGCAAAGAGGAGATGAGTAGAATATTACAGATCAAAATCCAGATCAAGAGAACTAAGGTAAATGCTTTGGTTGATACTGGTTCTCAATCTAACTTGATTTCTGAGGTAGTTGTAAAGAAGCTTGGTCTTGAGACTTACGAGCATCTGCACCCTTATCCTTTGGGTTGGGTGAAGAAGGGTGTTGAAATTCAGGTAACAAGAAGATGTAAGGTCAGTTTGCGATAAATTCCCAATATATAGATGTTTTTGAAGATGACGTTATTCCACTTGATGCTTTTGATGTTGTATTCGGAAGTCCTTACTTGTATGTTAGGGATGCTATATTTATGAGAAGGGAAAACTGGTACAGATGGGTCAAGGATGGGATCAACTACAACATATGGGCACACCTACGTAAGACACAAGTTCCTATGGTAAGTGTTAACCAAGCAAAATGACTTATTCAGAAAATTGTAATCAAATTTTCTTTAATTTTGTTAAAGGATAAACAAGATGGGGTAGAAGTTTTAGAGATTTATAACCAAGGAAAACAATATTTGGATAGTATTATTCAGTATTTTTAGGAACTATTTCAAGTTCCTAGTGGATTACCACCAAAACGGGAAGTACAACATGAGATTCAACTATTGCCGAGTCACCTCTACTAAACATTGGGTTGTATAGGCAATCCTTTCTTGAGAGTATCTTGAAGAAAAAAACAACTCCATGAACTAATAGGCCAAGGGGTGATATGTCTGAGCACCTCACCATGTAGTTCACCTATTGTGATGGTGCCAAAGAAGGATGGTTCTTGGAGAATGTGCATTGACTACCGCACTTTGAACAAGATCACCATAAAGAACATATATCCACTTCCCGCATAGATGATCTCTTGGACCAGATTCAAGATGCCAAAATTTTAACGAAGTTAGATCTCAAGTCGAGTTATCACTAAGTCGGGATGAAGGAGGAGGATATATGGAATATTGCCTTCAAAACAAAACCGGGTTTGTATGAATGGTTAGTACTTCCTTTTGGATTGTGCAATGCACACGCTACATTTATGAGATTGATGAATGATGTATTACGAGATTTCATAGATTCATGTGTCATTTTATATCTAGATGATATCTTGATTTTTAGTGTGACATGAGAAGAACATCTAACGCATTTGCAACAAGTCTTGCAAGTTCTCGGGAGAAATAACTACTTTGTAATATGAAGAAATGTGAATTTACCAAATGGTCGCTTGACTATCTTGGGCATGTGGTTGGAGGAGGAGAGCTACGAGTGGATCCAAAGAAGGTGGAAGCCATCACAAATTGGCCAACACCAACAGGAGCTACAGAGACTAGAATTTTTGTGGGAGCATTATAGTACATGTGGAAATTCATTCCGGGTTTCTCGGTGATTGCAGCACCTCTACACACAGTGGCCGCAAAGAGTAAGGGTTTTGACTGGGGTAAGGAACAAGACAAATCCTTTGAGTTATTGAAATACAAGATTATTCATGCTCCAATACTTTCTCTTCCTAGTTTGCAGCATCCTTTTGAAGTAGAGACAGATGCTAGTGATTACGCTATGGGCGCAATGTTGCTTCAAGGAGGTAAACCCATATGTTATCATTTTGAAACCTTCACTTCATTAGTTAAAGGATATTCAGTATATGATAAAGAAATGTATGCACTAGTTTAGGAAATTAAAAAATGGAAACATTATTTTTTGGGTAAACAAACTATTGTCCACACTGACCACAAACATCTCCTGTATTTGTAAGCAGAGTCTAAATTGCAGCAGCTAAGGAACTACAAATGGATGGGGTTTCCTCATAAGTTCCATCTAGTGATAAAAGACAAGAAGGATAGTAAAACTTTGGTAGCAAACATGTTGTCTAGGCCACCCACACAAGAAAAGTTCTCTTGTTTGGCCACGATTTCTCAGATCAAGCCCTTCATGAAGGAATCTTACGGAGAGGCATATGCCCAAGACAAAGACTTTGGGGTGAAATTTCAGAAGTTGCAATCCTAAGGGGCTGAAAAAACAGGGATTAAATATTGTTATCTCAAGGACGGGCTACTCTACCGATGGGGAAACTTTGTGTTCCTAAAGAATAAAGAGTTCTATTGATGAGGGAAGCACATACCTTGAAAGTAGTAGGAAATTTTGGTGTTGGTAAGACCCTATCCCACTTGAAAAGGTATGTATATTGGCCCAACATGCGAAGAATAAGTATCAAAATTTATTCTTGGATGTAAACTTTGTTGTACTTGCAAGCCTAAAACTAGGAAGGTTTGTATATGCCTTTACCAAGTACTACTCATCCGTGGGAGGAAATTCATATGGATTTTGTAGAATGACTACCTATGTCTAAACATGGACATGACTATCTCTATTTTTTTTTGATAGATTCAGTCAAATGTGTATTCTTATGGCATGTAAAAAGATAGTAAAAGCACATGAGGCGGCATATCTTTTCTTTGCTAATGTATGGGTGCATTTTGGTTTGCCAAATTCTATTGTCTCGGCAGGATTGTAGATTCTTGGGGAAGTTTTGGACTACTTTTTGGGAAAAGATGGATACCAAAGTTACAGAGGAGCACAACATTCCATCCACGAGATAGATGGACAAATAGAGGTGGTAAATAGGAATTTGATACAGATTGATCGGGGTATAACAAAGATAAGTACTCAAGGACTTGGGATGAGTCCTTAGCCTACATTTAACATTCCTACAACCTGATTGGATAGTACACACATCCACTATTAATTCACCGTTTGAAGCATGCTTGGGATATATACCTACAAATCCGATAGACATAGTAGTTAGAAAGTAGGATGAGGTGGATACATGAGACACGAGAGGTGACTAGAGTCAAAAGTTCATTGAGAGGATCTGAAAAATCCATCTCAAGGTAAAAGAAAAAAATAGAGAAATCTCAAGCGAAGTACAAAGCTAGGTACAATCAGCATAGGAGGGAACACAAGCTTCATGTTGGAGAAAAATTTTGGCTTTAATTGAGCAAGGAGAGACTACAAGGTCAAGCATGGAAGCTCAAGCCACTACGATATGGACCCTTCACATATTAAATCAGGTTGGAGAAAATGCTTTTCAACTTGATTTTCTGTCATTCATGAGGATGTAATCTCTAGTCAACTGTGAGAACTTGCACTTATATGAGCCATCCATGCTAGATGAAGAGGAAGAACTACAGTTGCTACCTTCCATTGAGGATTGCATCTTGAACTCACAAGGTGAGTTGGAGGAGGATGTAGTGCTACAACAGAAGGTTAGAGAGACTAGAAGAGGTCCGTAGGAGTCTTGGCGATTGGACCGAAGGGAAAGACACTAAGGCAGAGGCTCGGTGGTACTTGAAGGATCAAGTGAGGGAATCGTTTCCTCATCTACTCCCCCGCTAATATTTTTGGGACCAAAAGCATCCTAAGAAGGGGAGGTGTGATCCATAGGGATCCAAAATAAATCTACTACATCGAAATAATAAGAACAAAGAAGCAAAACAATAAACGAATGTTTTGTCTTGTAAGTAACAGAGACCGCCACCCGGTGCACGGTGGCGGTTCTGAACCTACCACCACCTGACAAGGCGGCAGTCCGGGACCTGCTAGTCTACATAGGGCGACTTGATCCTAGCCATTACGGACAAAAAATAAAATCTGAAACAAATGCACTCGAAATTTTAAAGGATGTTTGTTTCTCTTCTCCTCCATGACCTTTCCCATTCTCCAGTGCATGGGAGGACATGAGAAAGGCTATAAATACATGTTGTAGAGGAGAAACAAAGATCATCGAAGCATGAAAGCAAGTGAGAAAGAAGTCTTAGTGCTGGAAATTATATTTTTACAAGAAATGAGTGTTGAGATAGAGAAAGCAAGTAATTGAAAGGAAGTGTTGAGATATTATCTACTTCCCTTTCATACTTATTGTACATTTTGTACTTGTTGATTTGAATTGGACAATAAAATTCGGAAGAAAGAGAAATTGCCCTTCTTGGACTGGTTTTTCCTCCATTGGGGTTTTCCAGGATAAAATTATTGGTGTTATGAGCTTATATTCTTTTCTTTACTACAATTTTTGATTCTAAGCACAATAATAATTCATCCACTAGCTATCTCTGTTATTTTCCAATAGAAATTAAACATCAGCGATTAATTTTGATTTTGTGAATAATTCCAAATTTAAAGAGTTTACGATCATTTGGTGCCCGATTTACACTCATTTCAAATAATATAATGGCTTTCCTTGGCATGAAGTTGAGTGAATGGGATGTTAAGAATGGGGTCTATCTCAAGAAATTCTCCAATTACTATCGGTAAGGAAATGGATTGGTTGAGTCTAGCAATAAAAATCTCGGAAAGGATTATCAAGCGCATAATGGGGACTAACATGAGGACTTGGCATACACAACTTAAGAATGTGTTATGGCTATATTGAATCACACCTAAAAGGGTCATTGGGAATTATCCTTTCATGCTTTTATTTGGAAGGGAATCAAAACTTATTCTCTCCTTTGAATTACCTTCTTTGGAGTTAGCTCGTCATCTTGAAGTTATGGAGAGTGATCCTCTTAAAGTCGGGTTTTCTAATATCATGGAGTAAGAATAATTATGTAACAAGGCCATGAAAATTTTGGAGAACCATCGTGCTCAAAGTTAATAAATATTTTGATAGTAAGGCGTCCCATAGGCAATTTAAGAGGGATATTTAGTTATCAAATGGGATGAAGATAGAGCCAAACCAGGAAAACGCACCAAGTTTGATGCTCTCTCAAGTAGGCAATACATCATCATGAGTTACAAAGAGGTGAATTCATTTCGTCTATTCAGGCTCAATGGAGAGTAACTTCCAATTCATGTGAATGGGATACATCTCGAAGCTTATTTTTCTGAAGCATTCCACCCCCATATAGTTTAGTTAGGTTTTTTTCTCCAAGTGCTTATACACTTTGTTGTGTGTTCTTGTTCTTTTTATTTCCTTTTTGTTGTGTTGTTAGTGTTGTTCTTACAAACTATTTCATCATTTGATGTTTTTCAAGGAGAAGGAAGGTTCAAATTTTCCAAGATATTTTCATATTGCTCCTTCAATCGAAATTCCATAGTATGCTATTGATGCCAAGTATTCATCAAATTCAATATGCTTCATGCGTAGCATTCTAGGGAGGTCCGAGATTACCTAAACCAAGGAGACTTCTAGATTTATCATAGAAGATAAAATCACTTTAAATATTCTAACATTGACTCCATACCCAATGGATGACTGAAGACTACTAGAACAATGGTTAGAAAGAAATCATCCCCAGAGGTCACTGAAATGTAATCCATTTTTTCCCCGAGGAAAAAATTAGGCAAGAGAGGCCTATGATGATTTTAGGCTAAAAAGGTTGGCTCCATCAACCATTCCGAACATTATCATTAAATTTCTTCTTGGATTTTATAAGGTTTATTTAGAGAAAGAAAATTGGTTTTGGAGCCAACTTTTAGTGAATATCAATAAAAATGCTAAAATTCATAAAACTAATGTTATAGGGGTCTTAGTGTGTTTACATTATGCCCAGTTTTGATGGGAAGTCCTATCCAAAGTTTGGTACAAAATATTGATTTTTACATAGGATGTTGAAGGGTAAAAAACTACTCAACTAGCGGCTCGGTGAGATGCTCAATGATTTCATTGTCAAGTTGGACACCACATCCTTGATAATTTGGTATTAGACTCAATGACATTAGAACTCGACTAGATATGGAGGCCACCATAGGGATTAATGAGTAGGTGTAGTTTTGAGCGCGATACGGAAGAAATTCATTCAAATTCATTGAGCTCATAAGGAAATGGTCCTGGCCTTGGATGCAAAGCTCGAGCTTGGAGCTTGGTCCAAAATGAGCTCAATCAAGGTGGTCATTCAAAGAATAGAAACTTGTAAAGAGATCATCTCAACAAGCTAACTATAAGGAACTCTCGAAGAACATAGATAGATGGCACATAGTTTAAACAAGATCAACATGTAGAACAAAACTCAAAAATGAGATAAATACGCAGCTTGAATCTTAGGAGTTCTACAAAAATAGGATCGAAAGAATCTCTAGAAGAGCTCAAGTGCTCGGAATGGATCCAAATTGAGCACAAAACAATCAATCTACATGTAACTAATCGGAGGAGTTGAGTTTTGGAAAAAAAAACAAATGCGAGATAAAGGTAATAGGAAGCTCAAAAAGGCCGATCCATGAATGTGTGCATGCATACAAGCTCGGGTTGAGATCGGGATCTAAGATGCTTGGTCACTCACTCAACGCAATGTGGAAAAGGCCATCTTATAGAAGTGGCGGGGTGAAGAATCGGGCATGACTCTACTAAGATGTGATAAAAAAGATGGAGGCCAATGCGATGCGAGGAGAATGCTCATAATTTACTTGATCAAGCTACGCCAAAGGTGGAAATGTGGGTTTCAGGAATCCTTGGATTTATTTCCACTTGAGTGGGAAAAATGGTGAAGGATTCCCCATTCCATTCATAGACATGGGACAATTAAGGTAGATTTTTTGATGCAATTCGAGCTCTTGTGCCCATGAAGGATCAAAAATATTGACTCCCCACTCCAAGTAGAGCTTGGAAAAATGATGTTTGCTATCCCAAGATAAAAAAGGCCAAGGGTTGGAGCTCATTCAATGGTCGGTTGGCATAAGATGATGTGGTGAGCCATGTAGATGTATAGCTTGGTGCGTATCGAGCTTAAAGATTGGTCAAAGGAACCTTGTCAACTCAATGAGTGGGGGACATGTTTGAAGAATTTTGAACATCAAAACAATGAGATACAAGCTGAAAAAGATGACGATGGGGAGTTCTAGGCCTTTGCAGCTATGGTGGAGATAATGCCATGATAAACCAATATAAGAGTTTCAAACGTGGGAAAATTTCATGATGGTTGCCATGCAGGGATGCCGAAATGGCAACCAAACACAAGAGTTTCACGTAGAGGAGGATTCCGATTTGATTATTGATTCACCAAGAGAGTCATCGGAGAGTTAAAGTATGATTGACTAGTTTTACACAAGACGGCGAGTCATTCATTTGGTTATGCACAAAATTTTTAATGAGATAAAGGAAACAGGAGGAGATAACTTGACTCAATTTAGTGGATCAATTAGGTGAACGAAGCTTGAGATCACCTTAGAGAATCATGAGCTCGAGATAAAAGATCGATAAGTTTAGCACAAAGCTTAAATTGGAGATGTCGAGAAAAGATTTAAGGAGCCTCGGGTTGATGTTAAAATTTGAGCTTGGATTCGAGCATGGAGCAGAGGTCAACGTTTGGTTTCCCATGTTGCATCGAAGGATGACATTGGAATTGATCTCATGTCACAAGAGCTCGGGAAGATATACAAAGACAACCGAGTTGAATTCGATGCACTTGGATCATATGTTTTCTCTCTCGTGGTTGAATTATTGAATGGAAACTCATTTTCAAGCGAGGATTAACATGTAAGACCTCGACATACATCCATGTACCAAAATGAACTGAGCAGATATGTTCAGGAATATAATTTAGCATGTTTCGTGGGAGTGTAGATTTAGAAGTTCATGAAGGAATTTGAGCTCAAAGTTATGATGGGTTGAGAAACACAGATATAGAGAAGAGTAGGTCGATCGAATCATTTAGATGATGGATCCAAGGTGCTCATAAAGTGAACTTTTATCTTGATGAATATTTCAAGCTCGATGATAACAGAGCTTTGAGTTCATGAGGAAGAATCATGCATGGTTGGAGAGTGGCCGATGAGTACAAAAGCTTGGTGTTTTTGCCAGGAACTCACAAAGATAATGAAATCGAAGATAGAGCTTGATTGATAAGCTCGCTTAGATTTGGGTGAGCCATTCGGTATGAGGAGGGGCTCAACATGGAGTTGGAGAGGACATTGGTGGTCATCTATGAACAAGGATTCATCGAGGAGTTCAGTTCAAAGCTTGGAAGTGAGTCGATGTGAGGAGATCAGCATCGTGAAATGAGCTAGGTAGAGAGTGAGTTACTCAGTAAAGTAAAGACCATCTGGAAGAGTTTGTGTGATGAAATTTACAAGCGGCTGAATCTAGGTGGTGACCAGACTCAAGGTAAGCTTGGCGAGTTATAGAAATGGTTCCGTGTTTTTAGATGAACTCGGCACTCGGAAAAATACACAATGGAGCTTAGCTGATCTTATGCTTGGAGTTGACTCGGGATTGTTCGAGTCAAATCGAGCCACTTGGTCAACGAATATTAAAGAGTAAGGTTCTCAACAAGTGAGCTAAGAAGGACCGAGTGACTCACATGGTGAAATGATGAACTCTTAGGAATCAAGCACTCAACACATCCGACAAGGGTGACGCAAATGGGAGGAACTAGGAGATAGTCATGGCATTGGAGAGAAAACTTGTTGAAGGAATTCAAGCCCAACTTGGTGAGTTGGCTCAGTGATCAAACCGTTGAGTTGGGATTTTTTTGTCTTTTTCCTCATGATTCCCCCTTCAGTGCAAACCAATCAATGGGGGGTGCCACCATATATTTTAATTATATTTATATTTTCATTATAATATTTTATTAATAACATTTATTATTATTAAAATATTTTATTTATATGTTCTTTTAATTAATTGAAATGATTAGGTCAAGAGGAAATTAATAGCAAATGATGGAACCTTCTCAAGTGGTTCAACCAACTATAATAAATACATCATGTGCCTTAAATTTAGGAAGGGAATTCATGACTCCTTCACTCATCTTTCTCAAATTCTTCTATAAATGTAAGTTGGAAGCTCATTCCAATGGGCTGGACAAGTTAGACTTCTGAGACAAGTGTATAGTTTTCAAGAAACCTCCTTCTTCTGCAAGATATTCTTATATGTTGACAAAAATTTCAAGCCTCCTTTCAAGACTGTAATGGTAACTATTGCCTCTTCTGAATGTATGATGCACTTTGTGCATGGTGTTGAAGTAATAAAAGTATGTTTTTTTGTGACTAATCTTGGTCATTTCATATTTCTATAATTTTTTGTGCCTTTCTCATGCTTGCAGGTACACTTGTGAAAGTTCACATTTTTATTGCAGGTTCTCGGAGTTCTCTCGCTTATCGAGAGGTGGAGTATTGGATAAATTTGAGTTGTGGTGCTTGTTCACCCTTCTCAATTTCATCCTTTTCACCGGAATACTAATAGATTGTTTTATCGATTTATTTTAACAAAAGGAATGCATGCTTCCTACTCTATGGTATTCTATTACCCTTACTAAATTGCAGTAAGTGAAATTATCTTGTGGTACACAACACCCTTTTCAAATAAACCCCTCCTAAATCTGCAATACCCTTTATTTGGTGCATCACCATCCCTATTATATTTTCATTCCTTACCAACCTCTTTCCCTAAAACCCATGAAAATGTTAGCATAGAAATAGATAACCATTTTTACAATAGGAGTAGTAGAACATTTAGTTTAGGAAGAGGAAGAAAACCTTATTCGAAGTTCACCTCGAGCCCAAGTCCCACATCTTTATAGGTGATTCCATGTTTTGCAATCACACCGAACGTCATGTTCACAATCCGCCATTCGAAGGGTGAAATGATTTGGTGAAAATAGTTTTTGCACGCTGGTGGGACCAAGAGTTGGTACTTAGCTTCATCAAATTACACAGCGACTCTATATTTATAGATTTCAAATGCCGGTGTGTTAACTAATGCGAAGAATTAAGACAAGAGATTCTTGAAAGTAAGGAAATTATTAGCATATCAAACTATCCTTATGTCCTCCACGGAGAAGGAAAAGAGGCATATCAACATAACCCATTGTACCATCGCCTCATAGGGGTCATTCAAATCCTCCTTACAGATAATTTATTTTACCTAAGGACAACCAACCTTTCGTTGCTATGATGAGGAACTAGGTTTTTCCCCCTTTAATGTAATTTGTTCTCTTTTTTTTGGTGCAACATGACCCTATACCTATTACAACACTCAATATTTTACCCTTATACATAGGGAATCTCATGTTACTCCAGTGGAACATATTCTTTATGTAGCCAACATTTTGTTTGTACATAACATCATAGAGGACAATGTTGTGGTTAGGATTCTTGCTACTTGTTTCAAGGAAAAGCACATCAATGGTTTCGAGGGTTAATTATTTGTACTATAACAACTTAGGACAAGTTAGGAGAAACTCTCTATAAACAATTTGAAGACAAGAGTGATCACCTATCACTTTTGGAATAGCTCACTACCATAAAGAGAGCTCTAATGAATACATGAGTGATTTCAACTTCCGATTCCACGGGACTTGGAATAGGATTCCGACACTCATAAAGCCATTTCCAAATAATGCATCCTTCTACTATCTCATGAGCCTTGAATTGTGGTGTATCATTTATGATCAAGTCCATTGGAGGAACTACACTACCCGATTCCTACAAAGTTTCCATAAGAGTGGAGAATTCCTTTATTCAAGATAGAAAGATAGATCTATGACCACCAATGCCATTGTCTCCAGATCTTATGAACAATTAGCCTACCATTGCTCTTATTCTAGTAAATTCCAAGTAACCAATTTAGTCTACCCTACCTCTTCAAATGAATTATTTGAAGTCAAGTCACTATTGGAAATTTTTGGGAATGAGATCGTTGCACTCAAGAGGCAACAATTGCAATATAATCGTCCATATCATCAAAAAAATCAGAAATTTTAGGCTAACCGTCCTCCTTTTCAATGGAAGAATTAGCCACGAGAATAACATTGTAGGTCAAGCTATGAATTTCGAGCCTTTTAACTTTCATAACCCTCTTATTGTTAGATCATCTAGAGCCATAGTACCTGTTTAGAATAATATAGTTCAAGACTACAAATGGTGTTATCCTTGTTCTCAACCCCACAATAAAAAACTTTGTCCCAATGGAGTTCTTAGCAAGGCCCTTATGGTTCAAAGTGTATCTTCCCCTTTAGATCCAAAATAAAATTCATCTACATAGAAATAGCAGATCAACCGCATGCACTTAAAGAAACCACTTTGCTACATTTGCAAGCACAAGATTTTGCGGTTTGAATACAAATTCCTCATCAGTGGTGGAAAACACTCGTTCCAAAAAGAGAGAAATGAAACCTCAACCTTCCAAATCTGATCAAGTATCCACTTGACAAAGATCATCCACAAGCGGTGGCTGATAAAGATTCGGAAAGAAACCACCGTAAACACACCGCCAACCAAGTTGTAAGGAAAGAATTTTCTGTAGGCATCACAAGCACCCAAAATCACTTTCCAAAAGAGGATTCTAACACCCAAAGAAGTGTCAAAAATCTAGAGAAATTCCCTTCAAAGATAGTCAAATAGATGAATAAGACTATCCCGAGTGTTATTATGTGGGACACACTCTCAATTCCTTCTCAAAGAATTTTTTTGCTAGAGGATCTTAACATTTTGGTACGACCGACGAATCATCGGGCCATGGAACAACAACTACTACAAGTTTGTGTCAACCAGAAGGGAAAATTATTCCTAAGGAAAACAAACCAACACCTTTCTATATTTTGTTGATTATTGGCAACCACCAGTACACATATTACATGATCGATTCTAGTGCTAGTAGCTCGGTCATGCCCAAACAAATTATAGATGTACTAGGCATACAATATGTGCTAGTTGTAAGAGGATTTGTTCAGCTGGATGGCACAACCATTAAAAATGTTAGAGTTATCAAAGGACTTCAACTTACCATCCATGCATGCCCAAGTTATTCTTTCACCTAAGACATATTATTCATTGATCTCCCTCCTCTCTTTGCCATTTTCCTATCATGATATTTTACTACCAAGATGATGCCCATGAGCTCCACAAATCACCTTCCCCTACTCTTGTACCTACAATGTGATACAATCCTATACATGAGAAGGATCTGGAATGTATCTCCTAAGAACATAAACATGAAATACATCATGGAAGCGAGAAAAATGGGAGGAAAGGATATACGGTAAGCTAAGGGACCAATTTTCTCTAAGATCTTGAATAGACCCACAAATCTAGGAGCTAGCTTAGAGAATTTCCATAACAGATAGGGATCTTATGAGGTATGAGATGAAGAAACACCTTTTTAATCACCTCATAGATGTGGTCAACTCTCTTCGATCTACATACTTATTTTGTTTATATTGTACCTCCCGCAACCTCTATCTAATCAAAATAGCCTACTGACTCCATGTCTTGTAACAAAGTTGGCCCAAGAGATATTCTATCCTCTAGCTTGTCCCTTCTTAGTGGTGTCATGCACTCTTTGTCGTAAAAAACCTTAAATGGAGCTATACCGATAGAACTTTGAAAGCTCACTGTTGTATGCAAACTCAACCAAGTACAAATGATCCTCCTATCCCAAATGGCGGTCCATGATGTAAATCCGAAGCATGTCCTAAAAATATGATTCACCCACTTAGTCTATTCATGTGTCTTAGGGTGATAGGATGTACTAAAATTAATGCTCATCCCAAGGGTATACTGCGCATGGTAGTCCCAAAATGATAGGTATATAAGGGTTTGTGGTCATAAATAATCAATTGCGGAATACCATGTAGTATGAAAATATCATCTAGGTACACTCGCACCACCGCACTAGCTTTATAAGTGGTCTTCACCAAATGAAAATGACCATGATGGCATCGTGGTGGTATCTCAATTTCAATAGCCCTCCTATGAAATCCATAGAAATGGTGTCCCATTTCCACTCCGATATAACATGTGGGTAAAGAAGGCCAGCTAGATGCTAATGCTCGGCCTTCACCCTCTAACACTCCAAAAATGAGACACAAAATGAGATACATCTCTCCAAATTCCTCTCCAATGGTATAACTATCTCAATGTGGTGTGCATATTCTTCACCCCTAGATGGGCTGAATAAGGTGCACGATGAGTCTTTAGCAATACATCCTTTTTGAAACTTCAATCCCTTGATACATAGATCCAACCTCTTTATCAAAGAAGCCCATTTGAATCTATTGTGACTCCATCAAACTTCCCCTCAAGTGGTCTCTGAGACTCAATCTCTACTCTAGCTAAAAGGTAGAAACTATCATGTGGAAGTTTTCACAAGATCATTCTTCTTAAATCTATACCCACTAAAGTAGCCATAACCAAATTCCTCCGACAACTCAAATATTCTGCAACAACATTCTCCTTCTCCTTCACATGCTCTATCTTCATGTCATACTCACATAGCAACTCCATTCAATTCTATTGACGAGCATTGAGATTGGGATTCGTAAAGAGGTTTCGTAAGATCAAATGGTCTATCTTGAGAATAAAACTCTTTGCTAAAAGGAAGTGTCACAAACGAACGAAATCATGGACTACCTGTCATAAGTTCAAGGTCATGAGTTGGATAATTGAGCTCATAATCGTTGATTTTACAAGACTCAATGGCTACTACTCGGCCATCTTTCATCAAAACACCTCCTAATCCTGTTATTCCATTTCACTCCCTTTGTGAAATTGTATAATTGACAATATTACATTATCCCAGTGATAGCAATCCAATTGGAAGTAAAGTTGGAAAAATATGATAAGTCATATAAACTATCTCGTTAACACCTCTTCATAGTTGCATGGATCTAGGAATTGCATAAATGTTCAAGTGGAGGTATAACTTCCAATACAATGCACTGAGCTTCTAAGGCTATCCCACCAAGCTACTTGGAATATTGGGTAAAGTTGAAATCTAGATCAAGATTCTATGAAAAGGTGGAGCTCATCGAGATTTTTATCAGCTCAAGTTAATTTTTGTCGCTGACCGAACTCATTTTAAAGGTGTTTGAGTTATTATAGGTCGAGCTTGTTCACCAGTAGAAGGAACCGAGCTCCTCTAAATGAACAGGAACTCGTGAGTTTTTTTCTTGTTCATCAACACCCATGCTATGTGTTTCAAATCAATTGAGCCCTTAGTCAAGCCCATGGTGAGATAATCACTAAATGTGGATGGATTCGGCCTGATGTCCCTAGACACATGTGCACCAAAATGTTGAATTTCCCGCAGATGAAAAGTTTACGGAGATTTCAAGATTCAACGGCCCAACTAGGCTGATCAATGGAGATTTGTGGAGAGTGTATGTGGGTAGAGCATAATTTGGAGGCCTGAGAGGAGTGGGACATAGTACGCAAAAGACATAAAATCACCACACTCAAAGCGTCGTGGGAATTTCGGATGAAAGTGGCCTAAGCCACACTAGGGAAAAATTGAACATTGATGTCTGACATCACCAATGCATAGGAGAGTATGGATATGTTAGTGGTCAATGGCCCACCAAGTCATGGTCAATGATGGATGCGTGAGGATAAAAAAGCCCAAGTTGGGTGACGCAGAGATAGGAGGCCCACACGGTCCATGTAACAAAGGGACATAAGTTCCTTGCAGAGGATAAATTACCACACATAGTATGTTGTAGATAAGGTCAAATTTGGTGTCTATGGAATACCTTGTGCCATAGGGACATTAGTTCCCCAAAAACCCACAATACCCACATGTCAAAGTAAAAAGGAGTAAAAATCCAGTGTATTGTAGATTGTGAGAGCTTGCATGGAACATCCCGACCCTGATCTTAAAATAGTCATAACTTTTGATCCGGAGTAGGTATGTGAAAATATAGAAACATCTCGAGCTCCCGGAAATTAAATTTTGAGTCTCGTGAAATACAAGAAATCCTTGTCAAATTCAAAATAACTACTCACACTTAGAGGACCATAACTTTTACAATTCTCAACGGATTTTTACAAAATTGGTCTCATTGGAATCATGAATCTGAGCCCGAATCACATAAATTAAGGAATGAATAAATTGATAAAGTTTTGGTGATGATTTTAAGGAAAACGTGTCAAGTTTTGAACAATGATTTTATTAGTGGTTGGAGATGCATTTAATGAAGCATGGGTAGATATTTTTCACTGCTGCAAGTCATGGGACAGTATGGGGTTCCTTCTAAAGGTCATATATCATCATTTGGGAACATTTATGACATATTTCAAGTGGTTGGAAAGTGGATTTCAGGATTTACATCCCTTCTCTCTCTCTCTCTTCCAAAATTCTATAAATTGAAGTGTTGGGCTCATTGTAAAGGGGGATAGTTTTTAGTAGCAAAACTCTATCATTTTGGTTTTTAAAGCCAATATGTTGTAGGATTTTTTTAGGGGACTCCTTTCATGGTTATCTAGGCCTCTATTTTGTAATAGATTGAATTGTGCATATCAATGAAGCAATAAATGCAAGTTTATGGATGTATCTTCCCTTGCTGTGTTTGTTTGCATTCTCCTTGCCTTTTCAACTTCATTGTAAATATATTTTTCTACTTTATGCTCTTGGAGGGGATCATTTTCATTGTGTGTGCATGAAATATTTTTTTGGATTCAGTTGTTGGATCGTGAGAACTATTATCACCCTCTCTAGTATGTACTTTGCTTCCATTTTTCACACATTGAAAGCTATTCTCATTCCCTTATTTTGGTGCATCACCTCTGTAGTGTATTTTTCCTCCATTTTCATGTTAAATCTCTCTCCTAGTCCCTTAAAAATTGTAGGATAGTTATAGCTAGTATCTTCATTTCAATAGATTTATTTTGCACTAGGATTAGGAAGAAGAACCAACTTTCTCTAGAGGTCTATCTCAAGTAGCAAGTCCCACAACTTGGAGATAGTACTCATGTTACCCAGTCACACTGTAAGCTCAAGCACACACACTTGTGCAAATTGGAGGGTGTTTTGATTTGGTGATAATACGTACCAAACAACCATATGTACACATGAAGAAATCCCTTTGAGGATCGTTCACTCCAAGAATAAGTTATATTGTAAGGCATTCCTTCGATTTCTGAAGCCCCGCTCACATCTATGTGAGAAAACAAACTTCTTCCCTTTTTACTGAAGGGAAATAATGGGATGCATAATACAAGATAAATCTTGAACAAACCTCCTGTAATAACCTGTTAATCCCATGAAACTGTGCACCTTGGTGACATTGGTTGGCACTCGACAATCCATAATAGATTTAATCTTAGAAGGATCGACTACGATACCTTCCCAAAAATAATGTGACCTAAATAATGAACCTCTAACTAGAAAAATGAACACTTCTCTAGGTTCCCATATAGTTATTTCTCTCAAAGACACTACAAAACCTATCAAGTGTGCTCCTCGGGCATGCATGACTATCTCGGTATGTCATCAAGAAACACGAGTACGAAGTGTTCCACGAATTTCCTAAATACCCGATTCATCAAACTAATGAATACAAAAGAGGAATTCGTCGACCAAATGGCACAACGGTGAACTCATAGTGGCCATATCCTCGTGCGTAAAGGTTTCTCACGGATATCTACATCATAGAAAACATGGTATCTCCCACTTAAGATATATCATAGAAAACACAGTATCTCCCTTCATATGATCAAATAAATCATCTTTGCGAGGAAGGGGGTAATGATTCTTGATAGTTACTTTGTTCATCTCCTTTTACTCCACACACAAATGCAAAGATTTGTACTTATTCTTCACAAAAATCACTAGTGCACCCTAAGGAGATACACTAGGAAATATTTGGCCTTTCTCAAGAAGGACCTCCAACTACAACTTGAGATCACATAGCTCAGGGGTGATCATCCTATATGGTGCGTGTGAGATAGGCTGCACATGAGAACCAAATAAATATTAAAGTCTATCTCACATGGGAGAGGTAACCATGACAACTCCCTAGGAAAAACATCTGAAAACTCCTATAACATTGGGTGGGCAACAAGTGACAGTCCATGAGTCTCATCCTCTTATTTTTCATTAACTTTGATGGCATAAAACTGACAACCCCATCACACGTACCACCTCAGCTGCATCGGATATGGTGTTAATAGAGATGTGTCTCCTAACTCAAACTATCACTGACTCAACTCTCAAATCCTCTGCACAAAGATATAACCTTGTTGTAACAATCTACTCTATCTCTTTTTGTAGATAACCATTCCATGCCCAAGATAACTCCATATGAACTCAAGGAAAGTGTATCAAGGTCCAAAGTCATGGAGAAGAGTCCTATGTCTACTACACACCGCATAACTAAGGATTCCACTAAAATTTTTGCTCCAAAATCCATCCATCCCAAGTAATGCTCTGATGTATTACCACCAAAGCATGCATTGCTCAACTAATGATGAAGAAACAAAATAATCTCAAGAGCCATCATCAAATAAGATAAGGGTACAAATATCACCAATACTACATGTGGTATCAATCACCATTCCATGGTGCTCTTTCGACAAGTCTCGACCGCCACATAAATCTTGTGGCTCCTAGCCATTTCACTAACCCTAGGCTCAGAAATAGATGCCTTACCCTGATTAACAGGGTTCTGTCAGCACTCTCTCTAGTGATTTTCATGTACACCACACCCATATAAACTACCTAGCACCCTCTCGAGAAGATACTCCTCCATGCGGCCCAATTGTCTATGCGGTAGAACTCGATGATCCTTCCATAGCATTGTGGGTGTTTTTGGTGGATGTACTCGAATGAATGAGATTGTGGTGGAGATTGTGTCCTTTTAGGTGCCCTAGCCGAGGTCCCATGTTGCACCCTTTATGTATATCATGGCACTAAGGAGTTCTAAATGGGGGTTGTGTCTATTGGTGTGTCTGTTGTGGAGGTTTGAAAGAGGATTGGGTTGAACTGTGTCTACCACGAGGAGGAGGAAATTAATCCCTCAACCTAATATCATACATCTACTAAATACATCTCCTTAGTCTATCTCTAGCCTATTGTGTCTTCCTCCTGGTCTCCTCTCGTAATGTAGGCCTTTTCCATGGCTTCGATAGTGTTTACGGAAAATGAATGTACACTTCCCCTCCCAATTCTAAGTTCAAGCCCCTAATGAAACTATGAACCCTAACTTGATCACCTTACATGTAGTCTACATACTAAAAAAGATAAAAAAATTGACCCCCATAGTCTACTACCGTCATTGATGCATGCGCGAGATCATGAAACTCATCGATTCGTTGTTCGATGAATACCGGATATGTATCTACTAAAGAACTATTCCTTGAAGAGATCCCAAGTAACGATCTCATAATCCACATGGAGCTTCTACTCCTTAGTCCTCCACAAAACCCTAGCTTTGTCTCTCGGAAGGTGGATGGAAACTGGAGCTTTTGTGTTGTTTATATAAGGGCATAGCTTGAATCATCTGCTCAAGATAACTAACCATTCTTCTTCCTGAAATCCTCCTATGTCTCAAGAAAAATGGGGTAGGTGAAACTTGAGTATCTCTCTGATATGATATTCTGTTGTCGATTGCCTTCCTCTAGATCTATCCACATGATTATCCCTCATCCTAGCGCTTCTAGATATATCTCGTATCATGTAGCCCTCTCTCCATGCCCCCTCTAAGGTGAATCCTGTCTAGCTGACTCCATGTGGGAGTTCTCTACCCTATGCTCCACACTATGCTATGGAGGGTGTTGGGTCTCATTTGATGGCTCTCTATCCTATCGGCTAGGTCTTCCTCCTACTGATCCTCCGCATATAGTGGCATTGACATCTAGTAATTTTTGTAGTATCTATGGAAATATAGAAGCTATTTCTGATCTCGGGGTGGTAGGTCTAGGTCAATGTGTAAGAACCACTTGTCTAGTTTGTGAATCCTACATTAATCAAGATGAGAGTTAGTTTATCATCATCTAGGCTCTGTTTCAGTTTTTCCAGTTTTCTATGTTCTAAAATATCATGCAATGTTGTGTGTTCTAGGTTTAGAGTTGTGCTAGGTTTACTTGTTGTGTTTCGTGTTTCCAAGTGTGCCTGGGTCCAAGTGTTGAACCCACAACTCTGATACCAAGTGTAATGCCCAAAAATTTCTACGCTCAAACAAAAATAGAACCTATTAATTTAATAGGAAAAATTTACTTTTTTGAAAGGGTTGCAAGGTTTACCACTATCCAAAATTCATATAATTTCTCGGTTAAAGTTTCTACACAATCTGTAGGAAATTGGAACTAAATTAACAATTAAATATTATTAATTTACTTCCCATAATTATTTATGGTTTAAAACATTTACCAAGTTCCATTAATTTATTTATTTACACCCTTAATAATAATTATGTAATAACCCCTTTAGTTCATTAACACTTACCATGCACATTCACTTTATTAATTCCCACCAACAAGTCACCACTTGACTAGCCAATAAGGGGCCTGCATTCACCCCATTATCCATGCCCTTTTTAATTTAATTTACACTCCCATAAAATGCCACCCACTTAAGTGATGTAGGGTTTAATATGAACTATTAAATCATATCTATCCTAGTCATTGGATTATTGTTGCCCTAAATATATTTATAGATTTCTTTTTATTCTCATTGCCCTAACTTCTCATTCATTTGTACATTCTTATTTTGTAGGTTTGGAGGAGGAGAAATAGAAGAATCCATGGAGGTCAATGGAGCTTTGGAGGATTTACTACTCCATATTTTTTTTTGTAGTTTTGTGTTGAAATGGGAGATCTCCCAATTTCCCTTTTGTGGGTATTATTTACCCTTCTTTATTTGTGTTTATTTGTTATTTTTCCAATGCTGATTAGGTGTATATACAAGATGTACATACCCACTTTGAGTGAATATATAAAAACCATAAATGTATTTTTTTTTTTTTGTATATATATATATGGACGGACACACACACACACACACACGAGTATACATATATGTATGCATATATAATGCATATAATAATGTATGAATATATTATTATATATATAATAATGCGTATACATATTACTTTATATCAAAATGATTGGTGAAAAAAATAGTGGATTTGATTTATATGTAATAGGCTACATTGTGGGTCGGTTGGCTCACAGGAAAATGTGCAGGTTTGAGAATCATCCACCCCCACCGCTAATATATTATACAATGGGTGGGGGTGAGGTGCAGTCCCCCCCAGCCTCTTCCCAAAATAAAACAAAAATGCAGGTGGTTGGGCATAACCATTTATTATTAATATTATTATTAATTTAAAACTCGGCCATTCGACTATATAAAACAATTGAAATTTGTTTGAGATATTATTATTTTTAATATGAAGAACAAATCGACCCCCATAAAAAAAGCAATACACCTTTTTTATTATAAAGCTTTATAGGATGCGGCCAAACCATAAGGAATTTGTTTATATTAAATTTTATTTTATATATATATATATATATATAATATGTTTATAATAAATACATATATATGTATTTTTATGATATATTTTTTTATTAGTAAAATGTTCCACTAAATGAGTAATTTGAACTAGGTGTAAGTATAGGATTTGCAACTATGGTTTGTGGAGCTAATGTAACAAAAATCGTGTATTTTTTTGTGTGTTTTATTTCATATCATTTCAAATTCCTTTATAAACAACTAAAAGGCATATATGAAGTTGAGATAATTTATTTCCTATATATTTATATGGAATGATTGAAATACTTTGATTTTTTTTTTTAAAGTAAAATTTGGCTGTAAACTTAACTCAATCATTCCTTTTCCTCTTTAAATTTAAGTTACCAACATTACCGAGAAAATGAACATATCCTTTCCTTATTACAACACCATCCTTTCAAAATGAATATCCATGATGCAACTTTTAATGAATTTCAACAACTCAATGATCTAGTTCTTACAAGAAGTGAGATGGTATCTCTTTTCTTTCCTTCTAATAAAATAATATGTTTATAAAATACAAATTGCAAACAAGGTAACAATATACTTTTTCTTAATTATCATAGTTCTCTTTTCTTGCAAAAAAATAGTCCGTAACTTACAAAAAATTAGAAATAAATATTTTCAAGGTATCAACATCCACTTTACAATAGAGGGAATATTACAAGGGTGAACTATTAGCTCCAATGCAACATAAATCATTCAAAACTTCATTTTTTCGCTCTTACTACCTCTTCATATTTGTGTCACAAACAAAGAAAAAGGGAGTAAGCGATGCTCTCTACCCAACCTATAATCCAATAACAAGAGAATTCATCCCCTTATTGGCCTCCTAGCCCCAACCAAAGACAAATGAGGGGTATAATGTAACTTTTACAGCTTTTACAACAATGGCTTCCACACAAAACAAGCATTCCACAATAACAACACATTCAAATAAACACACAAAACAAGATTTACAAATTTTCCAACAACACATAGGCTTGACAACAAGCCAAAAGGAGAAAGTAATATGGGAACCATCTCCTTTTTCCTGAATTTAAGTAGGAGTTTCACCCAAAATCATACATGTGCATAATACAAAACAATAAAACACATCCTTATCTCTCCCCTTGCAAGTATGCAAAAATATGACCATGTTATCTTTTTAATCCCCATAGGTGAAACTCCTAATCACACTCCCTTCAAAATGTGTGCCTCATATCTCCCTTTTCCCTACCCAATGGTCCCATACTTCCTTATCCCATACCCTTCTTAACGTAAAGCGACCCAACCACAATAAACCACATTCACAACACTCATACAATATTCAAACAAGCACAATCTTAATATCTAAATGAATACATAAAAGAGTGACAACAAGTGGAGAGCCTACCTCTCCATCAATCTTCCAAAAGTGTTCACTCTAACAAGCTTTCAACACCTTCCAACCAAACACAATCCAAATGCCACTCCAAAAAAAAATCCCAATCCCAAAAGTGCAAAAGAAGAAAATAAGCTAAGGAACCCAAAATCCTTCAAATTCAATCAATAAATAAAAAATAGAGGTGAGGATGATGAGGTGGCTTCATGTAGGATGTCGCTTCATCATCCCTCAATTCCACTAAACTAGTCAACACACAAAACCCAATGCAATAAATGAACATGTAAGACTAATGGCATGCCCACATGACACTCCAACTTGCACACCATGCTTATCAAGGAAAAATAATTGTGGTACATGGAAAGGTGCAATTATTTTAACTTTTACATCCAAAAAGAGCATTAAAATGGTCCAAATGAGCCCCATACTTCATAAGTATGGTTGTTAGAAGAGTTTGAGATGGGTGGGACAAGGTTAACTTGTCCCACAAGTCTCAAAAAGTGGCCTACAAGGCCAAATTATAATTTGGGAAGAAATGAGGAGTACACACTACCCAAATACAATTAATTCATTTCAAATCGATCACAAAACAAGGACCATATACCCTCATAATTACCCAATTGTCACATCCTTATTTTAGTTAACAAATTAAGTTGGATTAGCTAATTAAGACACATTAATAATTGCTAATAAAGTGACTAAAATTTTCCAATAATTAAATACATATAACAAAAAATAAAACACACAAAATTAAAAGAAAGGAAAAAACTTACACCCCATGGCCACACATGTGAGGTCACCCCCATGGGAAACCTCCTAACTAGGCATGCAATTACACAACATAAACATTAGACACAAGTTGTCAAATTTGGCCATGTTGCAAAACACCCAACATTCTTTTGTGGTTGGCCCTATCCCCTTTCGATGTATATGATATAATGTTCCTACAAACACAAAAAAAATACGTCTTTGGACTTAGGACCACATCAACAACATCGAGAAATAATATATACATAGAAATCAATAATCGTCATCCAAAATTAAGTAATTCTATCATCTATCAACATATCAAATAATTCGATTCTAACATCCATGAGATCATAATTCTACTCAAAACATCTAACATAGGCAATGCATCCAAAATATAATGCGTCATTATAAAATATAAATACTGCAAATCAACATCTATAGATCTATCCATCGAGTGTCATCTAGTGTATCATAATCAAAGTGTGAATCACGACATATCAATAGTCCAAATTTCCATACATTTTTTCATCTAATGATCAAGATAAAATAATAAAATTATCAATGTTTCTATCAAATAGTAATAAATCATAGTGAAATAGTGTCGAAGAGGAGTGGGAACTACAATCTCTATGTGTGTTTGTGTGTATGTGTAGTTTTGAACTATTTTTAAAAGGAGGAAGTAATCAAGCTAGTAGTATTCCAACATTGAGGATGATGATGTAAAAGGCACTACATAGCCATCCAAAAAAGTAAAGGAAAAAAATAGCAATAGAAAGGGATGAGTTCAATTTTGTTCCTAGGGTGAATTTGGTGTAAGGAAATATCGCTTAGTCCTTAATTATAAGCAAAAAAATTAAAATTTGGATCCTAAATTGATCACTAAAATAGAGGATGTATACAAGTGAAGGGTACAAGCCAATATAAAGATCTACTTTATGCACAAAAATAAACTTCTAAAATGAGACAACATATTAACCCATAGTTATAGACAAAGGAGTTAAACCAAAGATTTATTTTTACCTTTTTCTATAAATGAAAGCTCATAAAACTCACATGATTGATTTTACATTCTTTAATGGAAACCGTTAAATTATATCAATTGTCCTAGATGTTTTCTAAAAAGAATCATATATCTGTTACAAAATAGGCACACCTACCCAAGTCATAAGTTAGAGGGATAGAAATAAGACGAACAAAATCTATATCTGGTGACTACTCAATTAGGGGGTATGATAACTCAGATCCGTCATCATAAAGAAAGATTAAAGTAACTTGGTTGTTGGCCAATAATTTATCAATTGTATGGAGAGTAGCTAGTTTAGTGGATTATGAATAGCTTTATGATCCGTCTTTAACACGTAATTTTTATCTTATCCCTATAAATCATTTATCTCACCTCATAAAGTTCTAGAGCTTGATATCGAATATGTAGGTTAAGAATTATAGATTTATTGGATGAGAGTATTAAGGTTATCCTCTTATAATTACATATATAGTATAACACCCACAATTTTCGATGCTCAAATCCAAAATAAAACTTATCAAATTATTAGGTAAAATTACGGAACAAATTTAATTTTTTATTTTTTGCTTTCAAAGGGTTACAATCATTACTAGCAATTTATTAATTTCTCATTAATGAATTCGATAACTTTAAAATGTAATCACGTTCAAATTAATAATTAAATATTATTATGTTATTTCCCGAATAGTTTATAGTTTGAAACCCTTCTATTAAATTTCCTGACTTTATTAGAATATTCCCCCATAAATGTTTAATGACCAAGATCAATTTAATTTATTAATTAAACCTTACTATTAATAATTTACAAACCCCCTTTTTATTCATTTACTAATTCCTATAAATAATTCCTTAATTAATCCCTACCATAAAAAGGTCACAACTTGACCTAACCATTAAGTGGCCCCATTCACCAATAACCCATATCTTTTTAATTAAATTTCATTCCCATGAAAATGCCATCACTTTAAGTTGTAGGGTTCATCCTCCACCATTGGATCAAGTCTATCTAAGCCATTGGATTTATGATGCCCTAAAAATCCTTATGTTTTATTTTTATCCACATTTTTTCCCTAATCCCTCTCATTTTTACTTTTCCAGGTTGAAGGGAGAGCCAGGAGCTTAAGGAACTATGGAGGATTGTTTGTTTGGCTTTTAGGGTGGATATGTGTATATTATATTTGTAGTTTTATATATTTTCCTTGAAGATAATGTAGACCCTACCTAGGGTTTGGATGGATAATATCTGAATTCTCCTCTTTTTGTGTTAAATTTCTACCTTTTTAGGGTTATGGGTTTTCCATTTCCCCATTTATTTCTCGGTTGAAAAGAAGTATACACAGGAATGTAAGTTATGGGTATATAGTATTTATTTTAAATAATTACCTAAATTTATGTTATTTATTTTTTGAATAAAAGAATTAAGAGTTAAATATGTGTGTGCGCATTAAAAAAATCTGGTCGTATCTTGATATAATACATTGCAGCTATTTTTATCTTTGTGTGCGCGGAAGAAAATGCACGGGGTTCAAAATGGCCGCGCCATATGATATGCGAGGTTTTATATGCGGCAACACCGTCATTATATTTTTTTGAGTTTGGCGGGGGGTTTGCCTCCCTCCCCATATTTCTTTTTTCTTTTTTAAAAACAATATAATGGGATCCGTCCGTGTTCAAAATTGCACCTGTCACAGCCCTTCCGAGGGCTTCCAACCCGTCAGAGAAGGGCAGGTCAAAATTTGCCTGTAAAAAAATTCAAAACCTATAAATCATTTGACAAATTGTAAGTGTAATATTTTATTCAAATTGTCAAAAGAAGGGCTGTGTGGAAAAATGGTCGTCAACCACTGTCATTTTAATTTGTAAATCCTGATAAAATATTTAGTTACAAACACAAAATTTGGATGTTGGGCACTGTGAATATCGGATTAAATATACTACAAACATAAGTATATCATTTTTCCAAATTTCCATCCCATATATCAAATCATGTGACAAGTGATGATGCAGATATTTAAAACACGAGTAAAGTCCATTAGATTTTGTCATTGTAAACAACTATTTGCATAGCTTAGCAGCTTCTAGGTTCTAACCATAGTGATATTTGGCCATATTTCTCTTGGATTAATCAAAAGGATTAATAATTCAATTTCACTAAACAAAAATTTCTAAAAATGTGATTTTTTTGGTGAAAAAATGGAGATATTTATAGCTTAGTAGTCACTAGCTAAATTGGTAATACATCAACATGACCATGGTAAATTTTAGAGCTTAGCGGTCGCTAGGTAACTTTGGCTAGACCATGGTGAATTTTAAGATACAAGCAAATTCCATTAGATTTTGTCATTGTAAACAACTCTTTGCATAGCTTAGCGGCCGCTACCCTACAACCATAGTGATATTTAGTAATGTTATATATATGAAGGTGAATTTTACAAATTTTAATTTCTCGCTAATGGCAATTTGAATTAAAAAATTTGGTTATTGGCGTAAACGTTGGGCGAACTGACCCCTAAAAGTAACTTGAACCTTTAAAATTTAGGCGAATTAGTCATATCCATATACCTAAAATTTCACAAAATTTTAAAAACCAGAATATTCGTGAATTAATGAAGATTCGCCACTAAAATTTTCCCTAAGTGAAACCCACAACCTATGAGATGGAAATAGTGGACAATATCAATTAATCGTGAAGGCTCAAAGTATAAATTATGTAATCAAAGGATCATATCAACGTCGAGTCAGAGGATAACTACATTGGAACGTATTGGCTTGAGCCTAATGTGAATCAAAGGGATGTTCTTCTCGTTTAACATGCACATTAAGCAAAGTGAGTTTGAAAAGATAGTGGAAGGTGCATAATAATGGCATTCATAGAGGTGGCATATAGAAAATCAAATTTGAGTTTGAGTTAATAGTTATGGATAGTTTGTTTTTGTTTTTGTTGTCTAAATGCTCGAGCATCTAGAGGTGCATTAACACACCCTAACACATTTAGACCAGTATAATTGATCTTACTCATTACTTGTGTGCTTAATGTTGTAAGAAACAAACTATTAAGCAACTTTTCAAAGTAAATGAGTTAATTAATAGATGACTTGTTTTAGGTTGAGTTTTAAAATAGCGTTATAATAAAATAGACGCCTATGTAGGGGGCATAGATATTGTTCTTAGATGTGATTGATGTAAAATATTATATTCAACACCTAATTAATATTCTTAGTTTTTATAAAACATTCATTTTTAAAAAATGAATATCTCGATTAAAAAATGTTCTTAGTTTTAATAAACATTCATTTTTTTAAAAAATATCTCAATTAAAAAATGTTCTTTATTTTTGTGACGTGGTTACTTAATCTACTCTTGTCATGCGAAGTGCAAAATATTTATACTACTTTTCATCATCAAAGGGTTGGTCCAATATTTACCCTTGAGTGAAATTTAGACCAGCCCTTCAAATTTGATCAATCACCGATCCCGTCCACAGGATCCCCCCCCCCACACACTAATTTTTTTATCTATTATATATAATTTTTATATGTAAAACTTTAGTTTATATAGCCATTCGGCTATGTTTTGAAATATTTTTATATATTTTTTCTCTTTTTATACATTTAAAAATATAATCATTTAAATTTTAAATTTGTTTAATACTATTTATATATAATATATATTTTATGTATATATAAATAAATAACTCATTGAATGTAAATTCTTATATTTTATTTAAACATATAAATTCGTATAGAAAATTATATAAGTATTTAAAATTGTGTGTGTATATATATATATATATATATATATATATATATATATATATATATAATTTTAAAATATTAAACTTAGGTATATTTATTGGCATAAAGTATATTGAAATATATATTTGATAGGTTGATAATTTTGAGGTAATTTCGGAGAAGTAGTTAAGAATTTAATGTATTTTCCATATATATCTTCTTCCCAAATGTGACAACCACTTGATAAAAAATTATTATTTGAAGAATTTAAAAGGGAAGGCAAAAATGAAAACTCAACTATAAGTCACCCTCCCTCTCTTTTAAAACTAGTTTACCAATAATGCAAGAGAGGAAAACAACATCTATTTTACATACAACAACATTCTTTCTTTAAAATGGATACACATTCAACCTCCCAATAATTTAAACATTCCAATATACTAACTCTTACAATAAAAATGAGAAAGTGACTATTTTATCTCTTAATAACACCTTTCTCTTTCCAACCATACATATTGCAACTTTGAATAGCATCCAAAAATTGAGAGTTTCATTTCTAACAAATTTATACAACTTAAGCTTCCTCCTTTCCACTACAACTTTACCAACTTGATAAATGAAATTTACAATAACATTCTTTTAAAATACAATAATTACAACCTTCCACTCTAAGTGGGAACAATGGGGTCAAATTTACAACATAGAGATTCTTCCAAAGGTTAAAACACAAATCATCATTTCAATGTCTTTTCTCAAACTTCATAGCTTCAATTTTGCACATCTTCAACTCTTCAAATCTTGAATCACAATAAAAAGAAGGGGGAGTAGGAGACGCTCTCTTCCAAACCTTTAATCCAATAGGAGGAGAAGACATCCTCCCTATTGGCCCTCGAGCCTCAACAAAAGACCATGGGGAGTGTTATGCAACTTTTCAACTTTCACAAAATGGCTTCAACAAAAATTCAAATAAACATACAAAGAAAGATTTTAAAAATTTCCAACACCACATAGGCTTGAACAAAGAAAAAGGAGAAAGGAGTATGGGAACTACATCCTTTTTCCTCCCAAGTAAAGTAGGAGTTCCACCGAAAATCCTCCATGTGCATAATACAAACTTTCAAATACATCATTTTCTCTGCCCCTTGCAATTATGAAAAAATATGTCCATGTTTTCCTTTTCACTCCCCATAGGTGGAAATCGTAATCAAACTCGCTTAGAAATGCATGCCTCACAACTCCCTTTTCCCTCCCTAATGGTCCCATACTTCCATCTCCCACGCCCTTCTTAAGAAAAGCTACCCAACCACAATAAATCACATTCACAACACTCCTACAATATTCAAACAAGCACAAATTTTACATCTAAATGCATAAATAAAATAATGACAACAAGTGGAGATCCTACCTCTCCATCAATCTTCCAAATCCTTTACTCAAAATATTTAACTCCTTCACACCAAGCACAATCCCACAATGCAACTCCAACAAGCTCCAAGCATGCAAGACCAAATTTAAAAAGTGCAAGAGAAGAAAAATAAGGAAAGTAACCCAATCCTTCAAATTCATTCAATAAATAGAAAAGGGAGGTGAGGATGATGATGTAGCTCCATGTAGGATGCCACTTCATCATCCCTCCATTCCAACTCACAATTCAACACCCCATACCCATGTAATAAATGAACATGTAAGACTTATGACATGCACTCATCACACTCCAACATCCACTTCATGCCTCTCAAGGAAAAATTAATTGTGGTAAGTAGAAAAGTGTAATTATTTTACCTTTTACATTCAACAAATTCATTACAATGGTCAAAATAAGCCCCATACTTCATAAGTATGGTTAGTAGGAGAGTTTGAGATGTGAGGGACAAGCTTAGATTGTCTCAAAATCTCAAACAGTGAGCTTATACAAAGAAAAATTCAAATTTGAAGGGAAGAGGAGTAAACACCACCTAAATGCAATTAATTCATTCCACATTAACCAAAAATCAAGGACTATCTACTCTATTTATTACCCAAATGTCACATCTTCCTTTTAGTTTAAAATTTAAGTTAAATTAGATAATTAAGACACATTAACAAGTGTTAATAAAGTGACTAAATTTTCCCAATAATTAAATACATGCACAACAAAATAAGACACAAAAATTAAAAGAAAGGAAAAATTACACCCCATGGCCACACATGTGAGGTCACCCCTAAGGGAAACCTCCCAACTAAGCATGCAATTACAAAATATATACATTAGACACAAGTTGTCAAATTTTTCCATGTTACAAAACACCCAATATCCTTCATGGTTGGTCCCCTATCCCCTTTTGGTGTATAATGATATAATTTTCCTACAAACATAAACAATAATACCTTTCGACCTCAAGACCGTATAAATATGTCATAGAAATCAATGCATATAAAACATCCATCATACAAACCTCAACATACATCAAGCAATACAACACACACACACACACACACACACACACACACACACACACACACACACACACACACACACACACACACACACACACACACACACACACACCATCATCATCATCATCAAATTTATGATTTTTTATCAATTATTTGAAATCACTTAACATTTCAATTTTACTCCAATTGACATTCTACAATAATCATGAAATTCCTTATATCTACTATAACTCGTAACTACTATATACACTCAAGAACATATTACTAATCCCTAATACCATCATATTGTTAGCAATTCACAAAAATCAAAGAGACCACATGGTTAGTCCAATACTCTGAATATACTCAATAATTCAAGCATCCAAGTTATAGTATATAACAAAGTAACCATCCTACATCATCAACATATCCTTAAATGTCCATCAAGGTACACAATGCATCTCATACAATCAAAGTAACAATCAAAACACAATAGTAATCATGATGTCCCTCGTATCTTAACAAATGGTAACTACATTATAATAGTAAGTTCCATGTTTTTAATCAACCAAAATTAAAATCATAGTATAATCAGTGTTTAAGAGGAGTGGGCATTACATCCCCTCCTCTTAGATTTGAATTCCTCCTAAAAGTTACGAGAAAAAAAGCATGCGAATATAATTTACGCCCTTCGTGGAATTTTCTTATTTCTAACAAAATTTGGTTCCCGTTGTTGGTACCCAAATTGATTCTCCCTCAGAAGGCTAAGCAACATCACAATTTTGACAGGAAGCTTAGAGGCAAGAAAAGCATATTGTGTGTCATTTTATAGTGGGGAAGGAATGCAAATTGCTCTTTGTCACTCAGATGTGGAGAAATAGGTAGCACCTTTAAGAGGATTTGATCTATCCTCATTGCTTTATGGTTGTGCCTTTCAACCAGGGTGAGAGGACCCTTTTGTAGCCTACTATTTGTGGAGGAGATGGAGATGTCCTTTGTTGCAGAGTTATTGAGAAGACCTTGAAGAAAACATGATCAATATAGAAAAATATAACTCTCATGAGTTGTCACCCTAGATATGAGAGATATTTTCTAAGCAAGGTTCAGGCTACTAAAGACAATGAAAACCTGATTGCTTCTGTATGTTTTAGTAACATGAGATTATGCATTTGTACACACACAGGACAAATAGGGGTAGTATGGGTATGATTGGTTGTTTTTAAATGAATTTTTGGTGGGAGGTGAGGCAGAGATGAACTTGATTCACCAGATCCTTGAGAAATTTTACAAAAATGGAGAGCTTGAACAACAGAATGCTTCGAGATAGCTAGGATGTTCCTTTAACCAGAATATGTGCTTTAATGAAGGCCCATATCATTATTTTTCACACAAACTTCAAGGATCCAAAATGAAGGCTCAAATTGGAAAACTTAGCTAAACATTATCGACCTCTATTTCATCACGCCTAAGATACTCTCAAAGGCTAACAAACAATCTTATAATCATGCTAGGAGTCACAGTGATTTTAAAAAAATATATTTCACTATCAAATGAAATCTCTTATGATAAATGAAATTACAAATGCCACCAAACTAAAAGAAGGATAAGATCTTGTGTGATTCACACAAATTTCAATGTAAGATTGCGATGGGAACGATAAAACTACTTGTAAACATTCATAAATGAAGCAAACACAAATTTTGCCCAAAAATAACGCAGATTAGTTCAAGTTTGATTAAATTAATCAACAAGGGAAATTTTCTAGAACAATCTCAGAGCTTGTCAATGGTTGTACACTCGAAACCACCTTGACATGATCAAATTTAACACAAAGGAGATAAACAATATTCTTCGGATGGTTTCCGAGAAGGACGCGTTCTATCAAGCTTTTCTCTTAGAAAATTAGTCCCGAACTCCAACACTCCAACCATTTGCATGAAAAATTCATACAATTTATAATACCTCATTTATAATAGAGGTTTCCCCCACACCAGAGACATTCAAAGCACCATTGCATGTTGAGACTCCTAGAATTAGATTTGCAAAAAGTTGTCAGGTGTGCAGAGGAAAATCTCTCCAAATATTTCCAACATTCAATTCTTCACCTAGTAAGTCGTTCTTCATCTCGCGTGCCAACTACTTCCTCCTCCAATCTGTCAAATCTAGTTCTTTGCATGCCAAGGAAAGAAAAACTAGAAAATCAAATCAAAGCCAATGGTCAAATCACATCTTAATGGAAAAATACGTCTTCAGATTTTTCCCACCCAACCAGGATACCAAATTAATGTTCCTCTTCATTTTACGTGCAGGAGACTCCAAGAAATGATAAAAAAATCATAAAAATTTGCATCCCCGAAGCTTTAGAGCAGAAATGGCAGAAAATCAAATACATATGCACAGTTGCCATTGACCTCTCTTTTGGATCTGGACCTTCCATGTGGGAGATCCAAGATAAGATGGTCCGGGGTTCCTTTTTAGCTTTTATACCTTTTTGGGAAAAATGCAAAATTTCTCAATTTTCTCTACCCCTCCACCTTTGAAAAATGGGATTGACACGTGTCCCAATGTGGGTCCAAAAGGAACCATGGCTAAATTCTACTATTTCACTTATTTTTTGGAAAAGGGAAATTTTTCCAAGTTTTCCCCACAGCTCCGCCATTCCGCTTCTAGTTTCGATGTGGTGTCGCAATGCAGAACCACACTTCCTTTAACACTTTTAACTCTTTTTCTGCGAAAAGAAAATTTTCCAAATTCTCCCCGAAAGTCCGCACCTCCGCCATTGACTGGAGATATTTTTTACTATTCTTTATCAGACCCACGGGTCATATTGATGATTTTAATATTTTAAATAAAAGGGGCAAAAATACAATTTTCCCTTGATGGCCAACCTCCCCCTCTCTGGACTTTTCAAACCACCACTCATCTCAATGACGCATTTGAGATGGTCCCCAAAAGTAGAGACCCTAAATGAGCACGGGCTCACCACGTGTCTCGGGCCCTTTAGGAAGTTGTTGAAAATTCTAAGGAAAGAAGACCAGTGGAAACCTCCATGTGTCTTTATGGCATAACTTCAAGAACCTTATAAGGCTTCAATATGATTTGGTGGGGGCACGCTTCCATTTTATAACCTTTACTCCATTTTTCCAAAAGGGAAAAATATCCAACTTATTTCCGAAGGCTGCATCTCCACTTTTAACTTTTCCATGTGTCCTTCTGCGGGTCAAAGTAAGACTTTTTCCCTGCCACTAGAATTTTGCTTAAATTAGAGTAGAGTTCGGGGCCACGGGACGAGTTCAAACTTTTTTCCAAAGTAGCCAAAAAGAAAAATTTCATATAAAAAACCAGCTGCACCTCATCCAATTATAAGAAGCCACGTAAGTACCAAAAGAACCAATCAGAATTAAGCGGAGCTACGGGACCAAAATTGTGTTTTTGCCAAAAAGTAAAAAACAACAAGTCAACATTTTTCCGCCATCCCCGACCAACCAAAAGAAGCCAAGTGACGGCCAAATGCTAAGGAATAATTTTGACAGGAAAAAGATGCCCACTAGATCAAAAACACGAAATTCATCATTCATGCTCGAATATGATTTTTCGCTAAGGATGAAATTTTTGAAACAAAACCAAGTGAATCATGGTTCCAATCATCTTTCACCATGGATTTGGATTTTCAAAGGCATACAAATATAAATTGATCATTCTTGAGCTTCCATGGTTGGGGAAAAATAGGAAAAATGGCAGAGCCCGTGATTTTGAAGAAATTAGGGCAAAAATAGGGAAAATTCAAAAACTTCTTCAAAAAGGGGCATGACAATGGATTCTGCAAACAATTCAAGGAATTAAAATGGAGGTAAAATCTTTAGAAAATCCACATCAAGAGATAAAATGTATCACAACATGCAGATCAAAGGAAAATTAGGGCAAATGGTGTGAGATCCAAATGAGCACTAACACCCGGAACCCAAGTTTGGTTCCATGCTATTCAACATAGATAAGGAATATTGTTAGGAAAAGATACTAAACCTCCTCCTCCAAATAAGGTTAGAAACATTTAATTCTACAGAGTAAACTCTATGAGGTTAACCAAGTTAAAACACATAGCACCTAAACAAGAAATTTTTGATGGAAACTCAAAGAATGAAAACAAAGGTCGAAGAAGAATAGGAATAAATTCATGTACATAGGATGTCCACATAGCCACACATGGATACGATGCAGATGTGTAACATGGAAAGATAATACTTCCACTTAGGTTGAGTTACACTTCATGTTCACTATTTTAGACAAGGTTAACAACTACCAATCATGACCCTAAATTTGCACAAGAAAACACACCTACTTATAAGTCTAACAAATTAAGAACCACACAAGATGAGGTTTAACAATAAGGAAAACACCTAAATTTAGTAAAATCTCTTACAAGGGCATTTAATTAAATTTTTATGGTAGTACTAAGCATAGTCTAGGCCAAGAGGTTTCTATAACTTAAATTTGTACTCAAATATTACACACACAAATACTAATCCTAATTTAGAAACCCCAAACACTTAGATAATATTTCCACTTTGAATGATAATTAATCTTTTCCCATACTAACATATCAACACAAGAGATACCATTCTCTTTGTCTAAAAAACATCATTTATTAATTTTAAATCTACCCTAGCTCAAAGATCCTTAAAATGTTCAAAAGCATAATATTATAATCCATAGGAACACTCAAGCGAGCTAGGAGAACTAGGAAACAAGAGAGGTCCAACTATAATTTACGAGAGCAACACACAAGACATTCTTGTAGAAACTTATGAAGACAACTTGCACCATTCTCTTCCTTAAAGGACAAGGGGGACAACATCATGGTTCCACAAAAGGAAAGAGGATTCCAAAATTCCTCCATATCCTTAACATATGTTGCCTAAGCTTTCCAATAAGCCTAGGTCACCAATGACCTATTCCACACACAAGGAGGGTGCCTTTCTTAAAACTAGAGATAAAGACTCACTCTAGAAGACAACAATTCATACACTCATCAAGCTACAAGGAAACCAACTTATGACAACCCAAAATACTCTTCCAAGGGTAAATCACACACATTCATTTTCAAGGGAGTACAACACAACTAGAAAACATCACTATCAACAAGGTGTTTCATTAATCATAGTAGCCAGAAAGATCTAAGGGTTCAAATAGTTGCCACCTTTGGCATGATGGGACGTAGGGTCCATCAATATGAATATATCAATTAATTGATGCTAATAGAGGGATAAAATATTTATGAACTTCTAAAACTTAGCACTGCCCAAAGAGAGGTCCAAAAATAACCTAGCATATGGTTGTGTTATGACATTTTCTTATGTTTTTGTTTGCTAAAACAAGGGGAGGTATGGATAGTAATCAACAACATCACACCCCAAAATCTTAGGTCGCAAATGAGATTAGATATTTTCATAGTATCCCAAAGGAAACTTTCAATAAATCTAGAGATAAGGACTCACTCCTGAAAAAACAATTCATACACTCATCAAGCTACGGCGCAACCACATTATGACAACCCGAAATACTCTTCCAAGGGTAAATCACATACATTTATGTTCAAGGGATTACAACACAGCTTGAACACATCACTATCAACAAGGTGTTTCATTAATCAGGGTAGGCGGGAATATCTAAAGGTTAAAATAGTTGCCACCTTTGGCATGATGGGACGTAGGGTCCATCAATATTAACATATCAATTAATTCATGCTAACAAAGGAGAAAATATTTATGTACTTCTAAAACTTAGCACTACCCAAAGAGAGGTCAAAAAATGACCTAGCATATGGTTGTGTTATGACATTTTTCTTATGTGTTTTGCTTTTAAAACAAGGGGAGGTATAGATAGTACTCAACCACATCACACCCCAAAATATTACATCGAAATGAGATTATATACTCTCATAGTAGCCCAAAGGAACATTTCAATAAGTTCTAACTTTTATATTTTGTCCTTTATAGATTTAGGGCATGCACTAGCCATTTATACAATCAAGGTTTCTTATTTATACATTCTACTTGTGCTCAATCTCATAAAATTACTCATTCCATAATCCAAAGTATAAGACATAAGTTATAGTTACATTTTTTAAGCATATTTCTTATAAGTTTTCTTAATTAATGCATTCCTTTTATTACGATATCACAAATCTTGCATCATTAAGGTTCATTACCAATGTTGACATGATACCTCGCCACTCTAATTAGGTGACAAAACTATTCATTTTACTTCTATGGAAGGTATAAGAGGATTCTTTGCTATTTTTCACATAGTTTTATTTCTTCCATTAAGCTACAAAGCTAGAGTAAGGAACCATCCTCCTAATGTTCCAGTTTACTTATTAATTTTCAAAAGTCCAAGCCCCTCAATTAGAGTTCCAATATGTTCAGGTTTAACACATTACCCATTTAATTTTAAAGAGTAGGAAGGGCCAAACATATCACATTATTAATTTTATAGAAACAAGAGATCATTAACCAAAATGGTACACACCAAGTTTACAAGAGTTTTCCCAAAAGATACATGCATCCACAAGTATCAATAGGAGTTACAATGAAGGCACACATTAGAGATACAATTTTTCTTTTACGAATTCAAGGAGTCTAGATTAGTATGAGGGGAAAAAAATGCTTATGGTTAAACTCAAAATAGGTTCACTATATATAAAAGGGATTGTTTCCAAACAAACCTATACCTCCACAAGATACCATCAACCAAGAAATCAAGGAAACAAGGGGAAATTACCCCATGGACCATACTTCCTCATCAAGAGGAAATAAAATACAAGGAGGAAAGTCAACTGACTTACTCAAACATGGCATCTATGGCTTATAGCCTTGGATGAAAGAGAATGACCTAAGCACAACTAGGATCGAAACTTAAGACCTATAAAACCAAAATCTCTAAGAACAAGGTCCAAAAAGAACCCAAGGCATCCATATTATCTCAACACAACTCAATATTAATAGATTATAGTGTGGTATACTTAAACAATTTTAAGAGATTAAGACAAGGGTAGGTCTATCTATGAGTCATCGAGAGAAAAACAAACACACTTATTTAAGAACAATGCCCGAAGGGGCCTAAGTATAACCATATTTACCCAAGATACATATAGTTCACTGTCGATATTTTCTAAAATAAAACAAGGGAACCACATTAGAACTCAGTATGCCCATCGGTGGACCATCACATCCAAACAATACACTATCACTAGAAACCTATAATTATCCTAGAGTTACTTCAAGGTCAAAGTAACTCTACAATAATTATAGGTTTCTAGTGATAGCGTGTTGTTTGGATGAGTTAGTTCCCTATTAGACCGACATTATAAAAAAAGTTAACATGTAAATTTAGTAGTAATTGGATAGTTGCAGCGAGTTCAAAGTTCTACCCTCACATAATTAAATAAACAAGACGTTATGGGGGTTGTGTTAAATGGAGTTCTCGTTAATAGCCATCATAAAACTAATGTCATCATGGGTTAAACCGACCCTACACATGGAGATAAACCGGTGGCTCTAGGGTTAAATGTGAAGGATGTTTAGACGTTTTTCCTAATTTTAATCGAAAAAAACTTGTAAATATTTCAAATAACCATCACATGCGACTTGAATATTTTACGTTCAAAATTGTGATTCTCAACATCTAAAAACATTAATCTACTTAATTTTATCAACATTGACATTGATATAATATGTATGACTACTTATAATGATTTCAAAAGGATCCTAAAACCTTGCTCTTGAGTCTCTAAACAAGTCACCCAATTCATCTTACTTTGTAAACAACGGTAATATGGCTCGGGAAGCCATTGAAAAGATACGGAAAGATGATGAGACATAACTAAATGTGCAAAAATTTAATGGTACCGAAATGTAGAGCTAAGGGAAATGAAGAAAACGTGGTGTGGAAGATTGTGATCCATTGGATTCAAAGGATTTGGGTGCAATAAAATATATTCAATATCGTGTACTCAGTGTCGAACTTATTTGGCAATCGCCCCTTTGGCATGTGCTTTCGTGCCTATCCCTCTTGCCCCCGTTAGATTGGCATTAGAAAACAAGTTAATGTGAAAATTTAGAAGTAATTGGATAGTTACAACGAGTTCAAATTTCTTCCCTGACATAATTAAATAAACAGGACAATACGAGAATCGTGCTAAATCGAGCTCTTGCTAATAGCCATCCCAAAACTAGTGCCATTATCGGTTACTCGGCCATGCACACGAAGATAAATTTGTGTCCCATGGGTTAAATTTGATGGTTGTTTAGACGTTTTCATGATTTTAACCTTAAAATACTTGCAAATATTTGAAATAACCGTCACATGCGACTTGTATATTTTATGTATGACCGTCATTTTTCCTATACATTTATATATAAACTATACTAAAATATATTGAAAACAAAAAATATATATATATATATATATATATATATTAAATGCATTTTATTAAGAATATAAAAAATAACAATATTAGTTAAAATACTCAACAGAACTTCGAGTTCCCTATATAACATTTTCAAAAATATTTAAAAATTACAAATACTCAAAGCTTTATCCACTCGATATGCACCCTAGTGGTGCATATTGAGTGGAGGGTAGTCAATGGTTCCACTTGCATGGATCACCCAGTATTTTCTCGCATGAAAACAAAAATGATAAATTAAATTAAGAATATGGTAAAATAATATTACAGTATCAATTAATTTAATGGATTTTCTTTTGTTTAATCCTGTGTGGGGAACGGCGCGACACTGTCTAAAATGAGCGCCGACCAGGATAAAGCCGCTGTTGCGGATCTGCACGGTTAAAAAATATGGATACAGATCTGTCAGTTTAAACGGACCGGTCTTTTTTCCTCCTACGATTTCCAGCTTGGCACCTGCAGAAACCGGCGGAGGAGCTTGCAGAAATGGATGGCCGGATTAAATCTGTGTTTCATCGCATGTACCTGTTAACAAAATTGAACTGCTCATTTTCTGCTGCTGTGTCAGAAGTCAATCCTTTGGCTATGAAGGGGCACACCTATCGGCGTAATAAAGGATACAAGCTGGATCCAAAGCTTCGTATGGTCTTAAGAAAGCAAGTCAAGATATTGTTATATCCACATTTACCAATACCTATTGAGATGGTTTTAGTAGAGTATGCAACGAACCAACTCTATAAAAAAGTTAAAAGATCAATATAAAATTTTGATTCAATGTTTTTTGTTTTGATTATCCCTAGCCACAAGGAAAAATTTTACCTATGGGGAAAAATTGTATGGTCTTACATGAGCACCAACTGATGAGTATGGTTTCACTGAATCATACTTCTTAAGTGATGATTATAGTAGAAGAAAAATCAAACCCACTCTATATACATCGGTGAATGATCAAGGCGAATTTTTAATTTAATGTTTATATTTTCTTAATGATTTGGTATATTCGTAGTTAATTTATAAGTTGAGTTTTTGAAATGAAAAATCAAGGAAGGGCTTGAGATGATATATTTAGGTTTGATAAAATATTTTCTACTAATTATAATAAATAAAGTAAGTGATGAAATTTTCATTCATCAATAGAGTTATTTTACTAATGTGTTCAAATGGTTTAGGATGTTAAATTTTAAATCAACACCTACACGCATAATTTTATGTTTTAAATTGAGAAAGGAGGATAAGAGAAACCTAGATGACCAAACATTAGATAAAAGAATAGTTGGAGGTTTGATGTATTAAGGAAAAGAGGATTGACATAATATACGTAGTGAATCTAATTTCAAAGTTAATAGAAACTCCAAAAGAATCAAATTGGAAAGTTTGAAAAATAATTCTAAGAATAAATAAGTTGAATATAAGGGATTTTGGTATTCTATATGTACCGAGTGAGATGGATTCAAGTGGATTATGTACATAGATTCTAATTGTGTAGGAAACGTTTCGACAAAAAAAGAGAACTTCAAGATGAGTTTTTCATTTTGATTCGCGATCAAGGAGTTATAAAAATACCCTATTGTAAGTTCTTTATCAAGCACAGCAAAAACTATTTAGTAGAAACTTTGAGATCATATCAAAACGTTTTTATAATAGTTATTTTGACATATTTGAAACAAGATAAATAATGAGGAAAAAAAGTAATGTTTTATAATCATTCAATAAACTATTATCAAACATAAATGCTTTTTCAAGATATAATATAGCCCATTGATACAAAATACTATTTCATCAAAGATGTCAAAAAAATGGTGTTATATACTTAGGTTTTATGAGATAAGGAAACATTTGAATATTTAAGAGAGAAAATTTGGGCATCATTAATCAATCCAAAATCATGTCTAAACGTAATTATTAAGGATATAAAAATGGTTCTTTGTCTAACTCTTCAATTCATACATATGCACATCATACAAGTATATTGTTATAGCAAGCAATTACATTTAAGAACTATTTTTAAAAAACTAGTGTAATAAATAGGAAAATGTTTTAAAACTAAATTTTGATAAAAACTAATTTATAAAAGAAATTTAAAATAGGATTGAAAAAGAAATATAATTACAATTATACATGCTTGTAATCTATAAAGTTTTTGTAACTAGAAGAGAAATTCAGAATAGAAGGACAACATAAGATAAAAATTTTAAGCTCGTATTAACATGGGTTTCTTGCCAAAATGTTTTTATTTAATAAAAGTTATTTCATGTGTATGAAAAATATTCATAAAGAATAATTTTTTAATTTAGTTTATATTTTACATGCATATAAATCCTAGATATCATAGCATATCATCATGTTTTCCCCTTTAGATAGAAGCTATGGCGGGAGATTCTCTGTACAATAAGTAGCAGCCCTAGTCATCGAACATAGGAGAAATTGTCTAAAAATATTTTTGTTACATAAAAAATTATTTCAATGGAGGAGAGTTTTTACTAGACCTAAACTCTTATGGTTAGAGAATCATAACTAAGAAATTTTATCCATAGATTTCAATAGTTTGAATTCTTTTTAATTAGAAAGTTGACTTTTGTGTGACGAAATTGCTTCATTCTTGGTGCTTATCTTTATCTATTACTCAGTAGCACTGAATAATTTATTTTTATTTATTCCTGGAGATATTTAGTCGAGTTTCTTGAAATTGATCAGTTTCTTTTTCCACAACTCTATGTACTCAGTTATAATGTATAACATGTTCACTATATCTTCCAAACCAATTATACAAGGCTCATGGGTCCCTTTTTTTGAGTGGCCTATAGAATCCATTGTTGATTGATCATAAATATTTACCTAGCTAAGAATGAATTAATAAAGGATTGGGAAAATGAATTTGCATTGGTACTAAGTATAAGTAGTTGCATTTCATATTAGGCCCTTACATATTTTTTATCTTCCAAGGTCAAGATTATTATTTTTTTGTTGTTTTTGTTCATCTTAATTGGATTAAATCCAATAATAATTATTAAATTTTATAGCCATGTGAATGTACAACTTCTTAATACTTATCTCTAATATTTGTTGGATTTTGTAATCTATCCCGTATAATCACAATTAATAATGACATCATGTAGTCATGTGGGAAATTATAAATTCCATAAATAAGGAATATACGTAATTAATTATAACACATTTTTAACAAGGTGAATATTTATATTAATCTCAACCCAATCTAAATCTTGATGTAAAATATGGTCATTTTTTGTATTTTATACAACTAATACAAATGGTTAGAAACTTTCCAATTTGGTAAGGCTTGTAAAAATATGCGGCATTTTGTATTTGTTCATATAATGAAATTGAAAATCACTTAAGTGCTGCAAACAAAAATGTCTAATCTTGAATGAATTGTCTTCTTTGTGTTTGTTTTCTTGTTTTCTTCCTCCTTTCCCCCTTCACATCGGTATTAGATACCAAGAAGATCAACTTTTGGCGAAATATCTATCCATTATCGAGTTTTAGAGTTAAATAGTTCAACGAAGGAGAAAAACATAATTTTGAAGCCGGAGAAAGTGGATATCATAGTTGTTTTATAGTCCACAATGGGAGTAAGTAGTAGTAACCTAAGTCAAACAAATTATATGTTTGTACAGGTAAAACCTATAAGTTTTAGTGTATAAAATTGAAATTATAATTATATTCATAAAAATAAAGGTATTTAGTAGATAATGGTGTCAATGAGCCTCAAAATCAACAAGCTTTACATTCCTTATCATAAGATAAGAAAGATTTATGAAATCCAACTATAAAAAAGGGTGCAAAATCCTTGTTTATACTTCAATATTCCATTACAAGTCTATTTTGTACAAATTTGTAATAGTAGCTAGGTCCAAATAGGTTTCAGATAGTATAGAAATTGCCTACCATCGGTCAAGTAAGGTTAAAACGGTGAAGGTTGAAATTTTAAGAAGAAAATTTGAAAACTTTAGCATGAAGGAATTTGATTCTATAGAATTGCTTCCTCTGGTGGGGACGTCTTTTCAATTTATGAGAAGTATCATGCCTTGATGTGAATTCTTGAATAGAAGATCATTTTTCCAAGCAATTATACCAGCAGTTATCTGTGTTGTCGGTTTTGGTTCGACAGATGTGACACCACCTATTCAACTTTTGAGATATCTATTGTTGTGGAGACTATTGTTGTTGTTGTTTCTATGGTTTCTTCTTCGGGGGTCCCTTGCGGGACTCTTGACCAAATTGCGTCTTCGAGATAAGGGCTTTGTATTGCAACTCATCTTGGACTTAGTTGATGGCTTCTTCTTACTGTAGCAGGTTCATGAGTTCTTCGAATGACATTGTCTGCTTGGAGATGTTCAACGTCATGACGAACACTCTGTATTGGGAAGGGAGAGCTCTCAAGGTGATCGGGACCAAGATTTTGTCTGATTTTCTCATCGAGTGCTAACAGTTTTGTTTGCAGCTCAGCCACTCAACATAAGAATTCTTCGACTTTCTTGTCAGACCCCATAGATATGGTGTGAAGCCTCGAGTGCAAATGGAGGATCTTCGTCAAATTTTTATCCTCATAGATGGTCACCAATTTATCCCACACTGCCTTTGTTGTCACTGCATCCCAGACATATGGTTTCATGTCATCAGTGATGCTTAACATAACCAACGTCAAAACTTTACGATTAGCGCTTGAATACTTCATCATCTCATCAGGATCAGTAGAGAATGGCTCAGTTCTAGTGACAATGGCCGATAGTCCCTCAAACTAAAGGATGGTACAAATCTTCATTTTCCAGGTGGCATAGTTTAGCTCTTTGAGAAGTTGGGCCTCAGATAAAACTAATTTTGGAGCAGACATTGTAAAAAAAAATTATCGACATGAGAGAAAAGCACAAATCTGATTACACACTGGCGCAACATGTCCAATGCACACACAGGTGACTCGTAATGTTATACGGCTCATTTTGGATTTTTTTAGACGGCCAACTCTACGTCGGAGACAGGGGAGAAGGGTTGGAACTTGGGTCCAAGGAAAAATGAAGGTGGTGACACGACTTTTACGCGCAGGGGATGGGAAGCTTGTTATCTCCTAACACAAAGCACAAATAATGTGAGCGGTCTTCCGCTGTGATTGCTTGGAAAAAACATGTGCTTTCCTCCACCTCAGAGCTTGTGCTTCGGCATAATGATGTTTCTCTTGAAAGTTGGCACCCCAACGATTCAAAGCAGAGGGTTGCGAGTTTGACGCTATTCTGTGCTTAAGTTTCCAAGATGAAACTGAATTGTTGTAACGTCATCGAAATTAGTTATCGCTCAAAATTATGACAACAGGTTTCCTTTGCACGTCGTATCCTTCCACGCAGCCACAGGACAAAACCCACATCTACAGGGTGCCACCTTCTGCTCCAATTTACTGCGCCAATAGTAGGTCTATTGGAGAGAGGAAGAAACCTTTTGTAAGAGAGGCCACTTTCTCCAAAGATCTGTTACACAGAGAGGAAATCAATTGTATTGTTTTTTATCACATGGGCTTTTTCCTGGTCGTTGGTCCCCACGTATGTACTGCGAACTCAACAGATCCTTCAGAGCACACCAAACAGAACCTCAAAAAAATAAAAAGATTATTTTGTCCCTGCTCTAGGTCGCTGGTTTTTGAAACAGCCACGTATTTGCTCCAAGAAACCGATTTCAATGTTGTCCTTTCCAAAATAGCAAAATGCCAAAGAAATGACAGCAAAGCTACATGCCAAGGAAGGTTAGCACTACGTATTTGCAATATAAAGACTCCTTTAACGCTCAGGTCGCAATTTCTTTTTGTTTGTGGGTGTTGGCGCCAATGTCTTCCACGCAGGGACCTCTGAAACTTTTCACAACATAGAATGTCCTTAAGCGCAAAAGGAATAAAGGTCCTCCTCTATATCTCCCCGTAAGCCGCTCTGACATCAGATTTAAGGTCACACTTAATTGATTATTCATAGCAAAACAGAGTGGAATTTATACAAGGACTGAGAGGAAATATTATATATATATATATATATATATATATATATATATATATATATATATATTTTACTTGTACTAACATATTGATTACCTGCTAATTACCTACAAATTGATTTAATAAAATCTAAAATGTTATTATTAAATCTAATTTCGAGTCACATAATGATATAAAATAAAATACGGATGCTAGGCACCTCAAAGATATAATTATGCAAGTAAATGAAAGAGATAGGACACTTATTTAATTTTCACTTGTCCTAAAGTATAGTTGAACCGAACAACTAATGCAAATGCTTTGGGAAGAGTTCTCGAAATGCTTAATATGAATTCTCAAACATATCGGATAATTGTTATCCGATTTTACCCCTTTAAGCGAAATCGAGACAAATATGACCTTGCACGATAAAATAGGAGGATTAATTTGGCCATGGGAGCTCACATTTTGGGCTCGAGCCGAGTAAGTTGAAGTGGGTGAGCACATTCCGAAGGAGCTCAAGAGTTCAAGCTAGTTCGGGAATGAACTGAGCTTTGAAGTCTTAAATTTGGACTTCGGAAGTGAGGTCGTCGGAGGTAAGCGAGGTGAAATTCGGGGACTCGGAAGAAAGAAGCGCGAAAAGGGAGATGAAGTCCGAAACTCGAACTCTAAATTTCGGAATTCGGGGTTTCGGAGATTAAGAGGTTTCATGAGCTCATGTGGGTGAACAATGCCATGAGCCTAAAAACACAAAGGTCTGAAACCCGATGTCTGAATTTCGGCCTTTGGGATTTTGGGACTTCGGAGAAATGCATTGCCTAGATGGATGAGAAGTACTTGAAACCTTGAAATCCAAACCCTTGAAACCCCAAAAACAAAAAGATCCGAAACCCAAAGTCTGAATTTTGGACTTCAGAGTTTCAGATTTCGGAACACTCGAGCGAGCTTGCCATATGAATAGTGATAGCCACCTCCGTAGTAAATATACCCGAAGCTCCAAATCCTCAAAGTCTGAAATTTCATATTTCGGAGGGTGCAATGCGTAATCAAAGCTCCCAAAAGGCGGATCAACCACTCACATTTATTGCGGTATGGCACCCTCATCTTCAAATGGCCATAACTTTTGACCGGGAGCTCAAATTTGCATAAAATAAGACTTTTTGGAAAGCTCTCAGTGTATGGGTTTTAATTATTTAAAAATGAGGAAATATAGTTTGACACTCTAGAGGAATGTTCTAGATTTATCAACTACGAAAATGATGAAGATATGGGTTACCTTTCTTCCCCATAAGGGAAAGCTACATGGAGGTATGGGTTTTTTAGGGGCACCCATCATTGTTGTAGGTGATTTTAATGCATTCTAGGGTAGTTGAAGCAAGATATCAAATTCCTTATCTCTCTCATTCTCTCATTCTTCCTATATATTGTAAGGAGGGGCTCACTTCAAAAGGTTGGACACCTTGTATATGCCCCTAGGCTTCCTTCTTATCTCGTATAAGATTTGTGGAGATTTCAAACCTCCTACTAGACATTGTAATGCAAAATATGTGCCTTTGGCGGTAAATGTGTTGTGTTATATCAACTTTGACAGCAATAAAGTCATATATGCGGATGTTTTATACCCTCTTTTGTGTTCTATTGCATCTTTTTATCTTTTATTGCATGTGAGGTTATTGTGTATTGTTGTTGTTTTCATTGCAAGGTTCTGGTAGTGTTGTGTTTATTGTGTAGGTTGTTCAACATTCTTTTTGGTGCATCACATTCCCTTAGAGTGGGTTATAGTTTCATGCATTTTTTCCATCTCTGTCTCCTTGGAAATATAAGATTAGGGTTGGATCTGTAACTCTCTGCAATTTGAGTAGTTCGCACTAGGATAGGACAACAAACTGACCTTCTCCGAAGAGTTATCATAATTTCAAAGTCCCACACTTTGGGATAACTCCATGTTTGAAAAATCACACTGACTTCCTTAACCAATCACTTGTAAGAAATCAGGGGTGTTGTGATTTTCCATAAAAATAACCTAGACAGGGGCGCCTAGGTGGGGCGAGGGCACTTGGGCACTTGAGATCTTCTATAGGTGCCTCGATTGCGTAGAGGATTAGAAATTGATTTTTTTAGTATCGCTAGGGCTTCACTATCCTTCATTGTTGATCACCCGTAAGTCACCTGGATGATCACAAAATTCACTAATAACTTGTAAAAAAAAAAATTATCCTACGAAACCCCAAACTACATCAAATCCTAGAAAAAGAAAGATGCAAATGAGGAGTCAAATTGACTCCGTGGTCACCCAAAAGAGTGAACTTAGGATTGAGCACTGCACTACATCTAAGACTCCATGTATGTCTTTGTGCTTGTGTGTGCAATAGTGCTCTACGTTGCCCTCACACCGGTGATGTCAAGATAGCGGTTTGTAGCTAGATAGAATGCTAATGTGAGGGATGGAATTCAGAAGCTTGCCCATATTATTCAATCTATGCAGAGTAATAAGTACAACATGAAGTCCCTTTGATAATATGTAGATAGATAGCCCATGAAAAAGTTTCTCGCCTTAAAATGATATGTATATTGTGTTTATATAGGGATCTATTACTTAAATTATGTCACTAGTGACATGACATGCCGACTAGGACCTCGATATACGAGTAAGATAACTGAAAAGGCCAACCAAAAATGTCAAAAATGTGAACAAGATAAAAGAGGATAGGAACACATAGGTTGGACAGACCGGTTGGGCGTTAATGTCCAATACTAGGCACTAGTGTCCTGAGACAACTGACGACAAATGTGAAAAGAATGATAGACAGGGATCCCTATGACCTAACCGAATTGGTGTGCATAAGTGATAGATGTGAAATATAAAAACAATCAAAATAATAAGATAAACTAGGAAGTGTGTCACAAGTGAATACTTTTCTTACTCAAGATCCATACATAAAAAAACATACTTGGTAGTATAGTAGAATAGTAGTATGTGCATGATTTTTTGTCTACATTTCCCCCTCTTTATGCTATTTGAATGAAATTCAAGTAGTGTAAAGAAAGTAAGTAACATAACTTCGAGAAGTTTGCAGAAGCCCTGTTGAAGAAGTACAGGTAGAATAAGAACATATAGTGTGGCAAACAATAGATCAACGTGTTGATCCATGTGGCATAAATAGAGATGGCGAATCATTGTAAGGAACACTTGGAGAAATTAATGATTCGATTTTGGAGAATTTGGAGATTTTGAATTTTCACTAATGGAGATTTGAAGGGGTAGGGAGTGATCAATTCCAGACCCAATTTTGTATGTTTGAAAAACTAGAGGATTTGGGCGTCTTCCACTAGACGAAGAGTGTTAGGGAGACAACTCTAGTTTTACCCTGCAACTATGACTACATCATCAAATGGTCCAATCACTGCATATGAATAAAGACCATTTTTTTTTAATTTCGATCCATGTTGAATAAACCACATAAGAGTAATATATAAAAGGTAATGACGTCTCATTTCCCCACTCCATGGGTTTCATGATATGTATAGTGTTTTTTTCTATATTAGGTCATCTTGAAGCGATGTTAAAATGCTTCCCATGTTAGGTCATATGGGAAAGAAATGATGTAACTCCTAAGTTATGTCATATGGGAGGGATAATTAAGTGATGCTTGTACTAGTTCATTTAACTTGATTTGATTATTGAACACTTGTTTTGAGATTGAATTTATGTGATAGAATACTCATAGAGAGATTCTTCATTTTTGCTTCCGATTAGGTCAGTAGGGGGAATAAATAGGAAGTAGTAGAAAATTTCACGTTTTGTATGGGTAAAGTTTTGATAGCAATGTATTAAGAGTTTGTAATGATCACATAGTAGCCTCGAGAGGGTTTTTAGGGTGATCCCGATTGTATACCGCCCCTTTTAGCGAAAGGGAGAGTGATAGTAAGAACAAATGTTGTGCCGAAAATAGATGTGAAATGATGTAATAGTGAGAAGAATAAAGTTTAGTAGATATCACAAAATTGGGTCTATATTGAGTTGAAAATATGCCGATTTGAATCATAGTGTCATGAAATATGTTCAATAGGATGGTATGAGGAATTCTCGAACCGAATGGCGTAGATGGGGAATAAAAATGAATAGGAAATCTCACACTATGAGAAAAACCATGTGGATTGTATTAGTTGGAAGATTGAGTGTAAATGGTAAACTATAGTAAAGTAAAAATTGTGAAAAGTGTTATATATAGTAATGGTGAAAAGTAAATAGTAATTTCATTTGAACCTTGATTGATTTAGAATTTGAGCTCGAGCTTGCGAGGATATTGCATATTAGGGCAATGAGATTGAATCAATTCGATATGGTGACGGTGGACATGCAATCGTAGATGAAAAATGAGGTGGCAAGTACAATTATTTTTGAAAAATGAGTTGAAATTAGTTTTATTTTGTCTATTTTTGCAAAATTTTGAACTTTTGAATTTCTAGGCATTTTTTTACTTTGGGTGAGAGTGGCTAAGTTTATAATGTCCTTCGGGATGCTAGCGCCTAGTTCTAAGTGCTAGTGACACGATCCTGGCACTTTTGACCTAAGAAGTTGTTTTGACTGTAGAGTGTGAAATATGTGGTATTTGATGAATTTTTAATGCATTGATGGTTGTTTTTACCTATATATGAGGTGCTAATGTCATGATTTTGTTGGTGTTTGTGCTATGTAGAGCAATATTCATTCAAAGGATTTCAATGGAGGCGGAGACACTTGAGTACGTTGTTGAATTTGGGCCTATCTAACACCGAGTGGGATATATTGGATAGTGTCGGTTTGCGACACACATAGCAAGATTGGGGAGATACCCCATAATATGTCGATGATCACAAAGCTAGGTGAGTGGTGGTACAAAGACACTTGTACTTTTGGGTTTCCTTTTAGAGATATGATTGTAACACTAGCGGATGTGTATCTCATATTGCCACTACCAAGAGTCGAAAGAAAGTACAAGTAATGGTTGTAGTGGATACTCGGAGGAAGTAAGGGCAAGTATATGGTACTTTATAAGAACACGACTAGAGACAGAGATCCATATTATCCTATATTCCATACTAAGATCAAGTGTTCCATGATGGAAGAAGTTCACCGTAGTTGCAATTGCTTCATCAGTGGTAGTCGAGGTTGTGGTTTTGGCATCTTGTATAAAATGCATGATATTTTTCAGCATATAGAGGAACACGTGATGAGGTTTGCATGAGAAAAATGTGTATTGGCACATTTATACAGAGACCTATACAAGTTTACATAGGAGGACCATGGTGGTGGAATTTGAGCCTCCACATTATTGCATGTATAGGCCTATGAGGATATTGTTATATTGAGGCCACTCGATGAACCACATGCGAAGTGGGCGAGACCAAATATATTTGATGGGATATGGGTTCCCAAAGAAGGAGGCTTGACACCATTACTTTTAGATTGATGCTTGATCACATAGGGCGAAGGGCCATTATATGGAGGCCATACCGAGACTATGGTGGATGGCCGAGGATGGAGTAGATCTATGATGTATTCGTTGCACTATGTGGTTTGAGGACCGATTCCCAGAGGTACCCGATTTATTTTAGGAAGAGTGAGTATATCGAATATGGATAACTACGTGCCCTTAGAGCCATATGTATTTTTATGAGCTACTTAGAGCACGTAACCCACTAGTAGTATTGCCATACTCGATAGGGGCATAATTATTGCACCTAGGCCCGGATGAGGTGGATTTAGTCATAAAGGCAATACAAGTGGATTATGAAAGATGTACCTAGGTGTATAGTGTATAGTTGACATCACATCGATGGGTGCTATTATTTGTAGTTTTCATTGATGTGGAAGGTGCACCACTAGTTGGAGGAGTAGAGGAGTTAGAACCTTCACTGATGGCGATGGCATAGCCACAACACTAGTAAACCGTAATTATTATTTTTGATATTTTTATCTTCATTTAGTTTTTGCATGTTTATAATCACATGTGCTAACTAATGTGGTATTGGATAGTTGTAAGTGATGTGTATTAGTCCTTGATTGTGGATTCATCAATCCACACATTGACGTAGAATGTACCTCCATATGTTCTCATGGGAGGTGGGATGTTTGAGCAAGTAGATGTTATTACGGGTGAGAATGCCCACTTGTTCGAGCCAAGAGTAATAGGTGCCATTAAATGTACTTTGGATTGTTGAGAGAGCGCGACAAGGCATGGAGGAGACTCAATGAGCTAGGGAGGCAGTATGACGAGGATCCATAGTGCAAAATTTGTTCACAAAGTATGTAGAGTTAAGGCCGATTTAAAGAGAATTAAGTTTAGGTGGTGTTATTAGAGAGGCTAGTGCAGAGATATATGGGCTGTGAATAGCAACGTAGATTGATGAGTGAAGCATATAGCTCTAGAGTTCCCACAAAGTGTTATATAGTGATAGTAATGATTAGATATGATGTATATGTTTGTAGTGGCTTGCCCCTAGCGATTGAAGTTTTGTAATTGTGAAGATTTAACGATATATATATATATATATATATATATATATATATATGAAGGATTGGTATTATTGTGGTGTGTTGTTGTGTTATTAATATGTCATGCGATGAAGTTTGTTTTTATGATTGATTCACATTGTTCAAATGATGATGCATGATAGGTATTACATAGATGATTATGTTAATATGATGATGTAGATAGGAAGTAGATGATGAATGTTTGAAAATTGGATTCTATGTATAAATGAGGATAGATAATATGTGATAGTGATAGATGTAAGTAGATAAAATGAATGATACATGATGTATGTGAATGTGTGTGAGTGCGATGAAGAGGGGGGAAGAATAGTGACACCTCTAGTGTATTTGTAGAAGATATGAGGTTCATTTATATAAGACCCTCTCAAATCAAGAATGAACCATATAACAAGAGTGCGTCATCAAGAAATGGTTTGATAATGTATGCGAGATACATAGATAATTAAAGTGTATAGCACATAGATAGAGTGAGGATCTTATTATAACATATCCCTTAATAGTCATGTGAGAACATTGAGAATACGAGTGCGTCATTGGGTAATGAGGTGAGAAAAAACACACAAAAGATTAAGAGGATAGGAAGGAGCGATAGAAGCATGTGAAGTGGTATCATCATGTGTGTATGAGCTAAACTCAACGCTGGATGAGATAGTGCCAATAATGGGAGATATAGTGTAGGAAGCACAAATGTTGACACTTAAGAAACGAATGTGAAGCAGAGCACCGTGTGGTAGATGAAATGATACAAAGAGTGGATTAACAAGGTTGAGGTCATGCCTAAATGATGACTTTAGGTGGTGGATGAATGATGACCTTAGAGTGGGTGGAAGAGAAAAGTGAACCGAAGTAGTGCCATGCTTGTGTAGAATTGGATAAATAGATCACTCACTAGAGAGAGACCTAAAAGAAATGACACCCTTATCTTCTAATTCTTGTAATTTGTCATGAAGGGTGTAACAATCATTATCAGTATGACCATTGATACAGTGATAATTGTAGTAAGGATGATCTTGCTAGTGATGCAAATGATGTGGAGGATGATGTTGATTAGAAGGGAAGTGAATAAAGTTCTTATCAAGAAAAGCATGCAAGACATCGATGGTTAAGACTTAGGTGAATAATGAAATTATGGTAGAGATGGTGGACACCGATGCAATGGAGGTGATAGAACATGCTTGTGAGGTGGAGGATATGCATACCTTAGAGGATGCTTAATAGATGGAAGAGGTGAAGGAGTAGAAGATAACATAGTAATAGAAGAAGTAGAAGGACGATCTATAACATGTGTAGCAATTAAATCATGTTCTAGATCAATAACCTTATAGCATAAAAGTGTAAATGATTCACATGTATCATATTGCAATCGTTCTTTTAAAGAAGGAATCAAGCCATGAAAAAAGATGAATTGCTTCTTTAGATCATTAAGCTGAAGTACTAATTGATGCATGGAGGAATTAAAACGTAAAACTTAGTCTAGAATAGGTTCTTTCTTTCTCTCGATGGAAGCTAGGAAAGTTATCATATGTGACTCTAAGACCATTTTGAGATTGAATCGTCTACTTAAAAGAATCTTTCATTTCACAATATGTGCTAATAGATCCGTAAGATAGATGAGTGTACCATTGAAGCGCTTTATCGACAAAACTATAACGAAAGGATTTTAGCAATAATCAATCATTCGAATATGAAGCCATAGCTAAACGCTAATGCAAAAGATGTAGATAAGGATTTCCAATGAAATCGAAATATGTAAATGTAGGCATGATGAAATCCTTAGGAAATTTTGAATTGTAAATTTTCTTTGAAATAGGATTACCATCATGAGATTTATTATGAAGAGAAGCATAATAGGTTTTTCTTTCAAGAGTGAGAGATTGAAATTGAGATTGCAACTGGCCAATAACATTCGGGAGTGATAAAATATAATGTGGAGGAATCATACAATATATAAGTGGAACATTGAGACGTTTAAGCTTTCCATTATGAGTGATCTTAGGAATGTGAGAAGAAGTAGTGGAAGATGAAGATGTTATGGGCACACTAGATGTAATTGTAGATGAAATAAGAGGAGGTACACTAGGAGAAATATAATAAAGAACATGAATATTAGTGAGAGAAGAAGGAGAGGAAAGATGTTTAGAAGAACGTGGAATATTTGGAGAAACCATAAGAGGTGAGTCAATAGGAATAGAAAACTAATCATTGATGCCATCGAAACAATGTCAAAGTATATGAAAGAGGAGTGGAAAATTGACATTCAGTAGTCTTAAGCGAAGTAGAATCTTTACTAACATGTTCATGCTCATAAATATCATCAATATCAAACAAATCTTCACATGAAATTAATTCATCAAATGCATTATTAACATATAGTGAAGTAGGAGAAGAACTATCATGAGATGTATCTTTACACTCATTAGAAACATTATCGAGAAATTGAATAATCTTGAGATACAACTATACTTTCATCCTGACTAGTATGAGAAATAGAATCACGTGCATGGATATTTTACTATGATTTTTATCTACAATATCACAATCAATACCAAACATATAATTTATAATAGCATCATTAAGATGAGTTTTAACAAAAATAGAAGAAGGTGGAGTAGTCCTTGTGCATATGGAATATCAAGGATTACTTCCAGAAAACCTTTCGAGCATTAAGAACAATGTTGAGAGTAGAGTGTTCAAAACTAGTAGGAACTTTGTGTTCATTAGCATCAAGCAATATTTGGACATTATCATCAAATTGAGCATAACAATAAAGATCAAGCAATTCAGCCTCAACAACATCATCAAGGATAAGATTAACACTCACATGATGCATAGCTTTCCTAGGAGAGGAAGATATACTTTTAGCCATTAGGGTTTAGTGGATCCTAGGCAATGAGTTCTAAGAAATGGGTTCACAAAATGATTTAATAAAATCTGAAATATTATTATTAAATCTAATTTTAGAGTCACTACAATGATATACAATAAAATACAAATGCTAAGCACCTCAAAGATGTAACTATGTAAGAAAATGAAAGAGATAGGAGATTATCCGATATTGTCTTGTCCCAAAGTATAGAAAATATTTTAAAACCGATGAAACCCATGGGTAGAGTACTAGAAATGATCGATATGAATTATTGAACTTGCATAATAACTTGGAAAGGTGGGCCTAGGTAGGGACGAGGGCTCCTAGGATCCCGAGTCCTTCTATACGATCATGTGACTATGTAGAGGGTATGAACTTGATTTTTCTGGTGTTGTTAGAGATTTGTTATCCTTTCTTTTTTTATGTCATCTAAGTCGTTGGATGATTGCTGAATTCACTGAAGACCTGAAGAAAAGATAAAATCTTACAAAACCTCACAACTAAATCAAATCCTAAAAGATTCAAATAGGGAGTCCAACTGACCCCTGCAGTCACTCGACAGAGTGAACTCAAGACCAAGTTTTGCAGGTACATCTCATACTCCATGTAGTTCTATGTGCTTGTGTGTGCAATAGTGCTCCTAGGTTTCCCTCACGTTGGTGACACCAAGATAGCATGTTGTAGCTACATATAATGTAAATGTGTGAAATGGAATTCATAAACTTCCCTTCCTATGTAGTGTATGCAAGAGTAATAAGCCCAAAATGTAGTCCCTTTGATAGTATGTAGATAGATATCCCTTGATAAAATTTCCCACCCTTATAATGGTATGTATGTTGTGTTTATATAGGGATATATTTCTTGAATTTCAATAGTACTTGAAATGACAGCCGAATAGGACTTCGGAATGTGAGTAAGAAAACTGAAAAGGATGACCACAAATGAAAAAAATGAAAATAAGAAAAAGAGGAAAAAAGAACCCTAGTTTGACAAGAGTGCTTTGGTGCTAGTGTTCTGAGACAAATGACGACAAATGTGAAAACATTGACAAACGGGAATGCTTGTAACTGATTAGAACTGGTATGCAAAATTGATAGATGTGAAAGATAAAAAAAATAAAGACAATCAAAGCAAGCAAATGGACCAAGAAGTGTGTCACCAAAGTGAATACTTTTCTTACTCAAGATCCATACATAAAACAACATGTTTGGCGGTATAGTAGAATAGTAGTATTCGCATGATTTTGTGTCTACGCAAATGTACTCCTAAAAATGATATCCAATATGCTTAAAAGAATAAAAACCTTTGCATGCCTTATCATAGAATAAAGAATATTTATGAAATCCAAGTTTTAAAATGGTTAAAAATCCTTGTTTATCGTCAATATTCCATTACACGCCTATTTTGCACAAATTTGTAGTAGTAACTAGGTCTAAATAGGCTTTGGATAGTATAGAAATTTCCTACCATTGGTATAGTAGATTTTAAAAGGTGAAGGTACAAATTTTAAGAAGAAAATTTAAAAACTTTAGCATGAAGGAATTTGATTCTATAGAAAAAACAATTACCTAGGTCATGAGTGTAGTAAAAAACAATCGGTATAATTAATCTGAAACTCATAGGAAAAAGAGTTACTTGAAAATATTCCTTTAAGTCTACCAAGTCATTTTAACACCATTGTAGTGGCCATAGAAGTGTTTGTTGGTATCCAAATTGATTCTCCCTTGGAAACCAAGCAACATCAAATATTTAGCAAGACACTGAGAGACAGACAAATCTTATTATGAGTCATTTTGTAGCCGGGAGGGATTTGTCTAATTCTTTGTCACTCAAGCATCGGAGAAATGGATAGAACATTCATTAAGGATTTTATCTATCCTCACTACTTTAGGTTGTGCCTTTCGACTAGGGTGAGAGGACCCATTTTGTAACCTCTGTCGGTGAAGGAGAATGAAGATATCCTTCTTTGCACAAATTTGAAAGGGGACCCTGAGAAAATATGATCAATGCACCACAATTTAACTCTCACGAGTTGTCACTTCTAAAGAATTGTGATATTTCCTAGACAGGGCTATGCTTACTAAAGACATTATGGAATCCTGATTGGTTTTGCATATTTCAGCAGTAGAATTTATACATTTGTGGACACACAGGGAAAACAAGGGTATTTCAAGATGGATTCATTTTTTTGAGTAATTTTGGTGGGAGATTAAGCAGGATAAAATTGATTATACCAGATCTTTGAGAGACTTCACAACAATTGGAAAGCTAAATGATAGAAAGCTTTAGAATAGCTAAAATATTCCTTTAACTAGAAGGTGTATATCAATGGAGGCCCATTTACGGTTTCACACAATCTCCAAGAATTTAACACAAAGTCTCAAGATAAAGACACAATAAAACATCAAAGACCCCGGTTCCTCATGCCTAAGATACACTCGAAGGCTTACAGATAATCTTTATCAACAAATGACAGTGAAGTGATTTTAAATTGTTTATCTCATTGCAGGATGAAGGCTCTTCTTGAAATGAAATTGCAAATGCCACTAAACTGTCATAGGGACAAGATCCTGTGTGATTTAGAGGGAATTTAACACAAGATTGCAATAGGAATAAGAAAAACTACTTGCAGACATTCTAAAAAAAAGCAAACAAAAATTGCTCAAAGATTGACACAAATTATCTTGAAATTTATTAGATTCATCAACAGGGGAAATTTTCTTTGAACAGTCTCAGATCTTGTCAATGGTTGTACACTCACAACCAACTTGATGTGATTGAAATCTAAAACACGGGAAATTAACAGGTTTCTCGGATTGGTCTCTCAGGAAGACGGGCTCTCTCAAATTTTCTCTTAATAATTCAACCTGCGACCTTTTACAAGATTATTCTCATTGCATTTATACATTTTACTTGTTCACTCATCCCAAATTTTCCCCCAAAAAGAAGAATATTCGAGGGAAATTTTTTTGTTACCAATTTGTCTCAGAAAGTGACGTTTAACAAATTTGCAACAAAACGTTACCAGTTGGACAAATCATGAACTGATCAAGTTTCCCAGACCCTTGACTAATTACTAGGTTTTCATGCGACAAATTTTTGACAATCCTTCTAATCATTATCTTTATTCTATCATGTGAGAAATCCTCATTTTAATCATTTTACGGAGGCTCTGTATAGCTGGATCTAACAGGTAATCCTTTTCGCCCTTGAGGAAACACCTTTTTCATCCTTTGTGCATGCAACCTCCATCATTTCATCCTTTTCCCTATCTTTCCCATGCAACTCTGTCCCACATCAAACTTCTCTGCTAATTCACATTTTTGCAAGTGCCTGTTGAGCCCCGATATAACTTCCAAATCTTAAAGGCACATAGAATACGCACGATGAAGGAAGTGTGCAAGTGAAGGCATGCAAGGTAGGATTCAAAAGGGTTCTTGGAGAACCAAGGGCACACATCGCGCGAAGAACAATTCAGGACTTAGCCATTTTTGCCTTTTGGATAGAACACATGAAGAACATGTTCTGTTTGGATAAGGTTCCAGCCTGGCGACAGGGTGTCCTGGAAGGAATATACCTTGCAATAGGAAGATCCAAAAAGATAATCATGACATGGAGAGGCATGCACCTGGGGTGACCCACACCTTGACACTTGGGGCCGATCGAGGTTGCAGAGAGGAGTTTGTTAGAGCTCGAGGCCTATTTATACGTTGCCCTTGGCAAAGAACAGTAGGACACACAACGAGGTAGTGGAGCTCTGCAAAATTACTGCGAGAACTATGGGATGAAAATGGGTAAATGATTCTAGTAAGGATGTAATGGGGAAATGGGGAATGTAAATTTTGTTTTGTGAGAATACATGTATGGATCCAGATATGGCACATGACTATGGTCTTCCTCTCTGTGATACTTTGTAGCAAGACTATGAATGAATATGATAAGGTTACCACTATGTTTACATTAATATCTCCTTCTGTATTATCTACATTTTTTTACTCTGCTTATGATCTTGTATAACCATGGACCTTACTTGAATTATTAAGTATATTTGTGGATTTACAACTTCTTGGTTCTATTATTTCTATTGCGCGTTTGGTTTCGTTATGACCGAAGGGGTGTATAAGCCATCCCGAGCTCTATAGATTCTTCATTTCTATTAAATCAGGTAAGTCGAATCATGAACTATGCCTTCTAATAGACTCACATAAAAGAGAGACTCAACTCCCTCTCGCATGCCTCGGGTGAGTGCCCAAAGACTCCGGGTGATAGGTCAAATGCGCATGAGTTTTCCTTGTTCTTAGTGGGTGCAAAAATGACTACATCTTGGTTCTATTGCTGGGATCTCTTTTCAAAGTTGTAGTGGAACATGGCATACATCATGATCTGTGAAGAAAGTGATGATGGAGCACTTAACACTTGAAGGTGTTGAAAATTGGTTTAAAAGCACGGAGGACGAATTCGCTCAGAGATTCAATACTGGACCTGGGTTTGACATGCGAAGATGGGTGGAAGACACTCTTTATCATGAGTTGTATGAAACCTTCTTCTGTTGTTTCCTAGTAGAGTTATTTGAATGGCTCTCGGCTTATACATCTAGATCGGGGTGGTATTATAAGTCACACCCTTGGACCTAAGAAGCATATCAGAACTTACAAGATGTTGATCTAACGTGGACCCATGTTGTAGGTCATTGGTGGAGGGGAGTATTGATTAGATACACTCTGGAATATGTAATTTCCACGTATTCCTATCCAGAGGTTGTTGAATTTTTGCGGGAGCCTAGAGGATCATTTCTGCATGTTATCCCCCTGCAATCAAAATCTTGATGGTAACCATGGGTTTAGAGGCATTTCCTATGGCCGGCTAAACCACTCTGAGCACTTGGTGAGGGAGCCAGGTTGGGGAAGGATGGCTGATATAACAAATGAAAAGGAAAGGGAGGAGAGATGGCTCAAGTATAACGAAGCGCATGAAAGGGAGATTGATAGAAAATACGGGATTACAAGTGGGTTATAGAGCCAGACTTGGTGGAAAGGAGTTGAGGTTCACGCAGAGGATGTGGATCCCGAACATTCTTTGATATCCCATCTTGGTAACCGCAGGAGAGTATACCTTGCGGCTTCTGATGAGATTCCGTCATGTAGAGAAATAAGAATCATTGGCACGCATCTGACCCCACCTAGCAAACGAACCTTGGTGTTTGGTTTGTTTGAATGAGGAAAGAGTACAGTTGATCCTTTTGATATCAGTGGAAGCAACCGATCAGCACCCAGGAGATACAAATTCTCATTTGGGACTTCTATGGCTTCACACACTATTCCAGTATTTGGCATAATGTTTAGACAAGGCACGTACACAGCTGGTTTTGGAAGCACGCTAGGAAGTGGTGGAGGAAATATGATTGGGAGTGGCACTAGTTCACAAACTCTTAGCATGTAATTTAGTGGAACAATGGGAGTGTCGGAATGAAAAACACAAGCCCTGTACCTAACATAGGAGGATCTAGAGGTGGAAGTGATGGAGTTGGTGGCTCAGGATCTAGTGGGTCCGGTGGAGGAGGAAACACTAGAGGAAACCAAGGGACTGGATCGGGAGGACAAGGACCTCAGCCACCTCCTCAAGTATTTTTCAAGATGTCTCTACACTTACCAGATTATAGTGGGATAGAAGATGCCTCAGAGCATGTGTATAAGTATGAGCTGTTATGACACGTGAAAGGGATCACAACCTAGGATCGAAAGGCTAGTCAGTTTACGACAACCTTGCAAGGATGCGTGCATAGTTGGTATAGAAAGTATGACCCTCATTAGACTGTTGTGGATTATACTGCGCTAAGAAATATGTTCTTGGTGGAATTCCACATACCTTAGTTTGAACAGAAGAGCATCAACTCTCTCAAGGAAATCCAACAAGGAATGGCAGAGAGTGTGAAGGAATATGATGCGTGCTTTAAAAATATTTTGTTTAAACTATCTTTTGATATCCACCCTTCACAATATGCCAAGTGGTTTGTCGGAGGGTGGATCACACTATTTAGAAGGGCTTTGTCTCATAAAAATTGAAGGACCCACACAAAGCGTTGGAAGCTTCTTTGCACGCCGAGGCGGTTGGTAGTGTTGACACGGGTGTTAGCCCATTTTGGAGGCTCGATCACTACCATGGCCAAGCAACTGGAGAATTTATCTACCAACACAGCTTCTAGAGAGTCACGAGAGGATGTGGTGCACAAATTGTAATGTAGAAGGGCACACAAAGGATAATGGTGTGATATGTATTCGCAAGGTGGTGCGCGTTGTAGTAGTAAATTACGAAATATGTCACGGGATCATGATGCAAGTAGGTGCCCCCTTTTACAAATAAGCGTATCCACAAAAATGTGTCTTATTATTACAAGATATGTACCTCAACCACACATGACACCAAGGATTATAGATTGATTGAATAGATTCATGAGGCAATTGATCTTGGTGTGTGCCAAACTAGCATTGCCAGCAGTTCCAAAGGAGATGAACATTGGTATGAAGAGCGTAGAGATGGAGATGCACATGGAAGAGGGTTTCATGGAGGATTTTGTGGTCATGGTAACTGCGAAGGAAGAAGTGAGTTCCCACATGGAACATGCTTTAATTATGGAGCCATAGACCATTATAAGCGCGAATGTGCAAATCTTCTACAATGCTCATGGTGTGGAAAAAACATAAGTACGAAGAAGTCCCGAGTTATAAGAACACATGAGTCAGTGAGGAGTCTTTGGAAGGATAAGGGCGCTGCCATAGTGAGTATTTAGAAGGTGACACACAATGGCTTCCGCGGTAATACATGAATCGTAACTAGAACTGTTATGGTAACAACAAGGAAGATTCCACATGCGCAAGGGAAGTGCCTTCAGCGAAACCTCTGGTTTCAAGGGAGGAATTAGTACATGGGAAGTATCCAAACCCGGCTCACCAGAAAAATGTCTACCAAGAAACCATGGACGTAATTCGAAGCTTAAGAGGGGAGATCCAATGTTTAAAAGAGAAAACTAGGAAAGATGAGCAAAGAAGACCAGTAGAAGCACCAAAGGATGACTTGGATGAGGTTAAGGAGGTGTGTAAACTACTAAGGTAGGATAATATCATTCCCCTTCTAGGAGCATGGTTGAGAGAAAAGGTACCACGCGGGGAGGGGAAGAGCATGAAAGGCAGATCCTACATGCAAACCTCCCACCTCACAGTCTTGATTATGACAAGGAGATCACCTTGAACACAGTAGTGGATGGGTGGCTGTTTAACAACATCCTCATTGACATAGGTGTGGAGGTTAATGTTCTCACTCTAGATGCCTGGCATCAAATGGGAAGACCTACATTACATCCATCTTCAAATGTGATGTATATGGAAAATAAAACAAAGGCAATGCCCATAGGTGTCTTGAAGGATGCGACCATTACCATTCAGGGGACTAATTCTACTAGGGATTTTGAAGTCTTAGCACTTGCCAAGGCAGATAATTTCCCAGCATTACTTGGGTGCCCGTGGTGCTATAAGAATAATGCAAATCTATAGTTTAAAAAGGGTTACATAAGCTTTGAAAACAAGGAAGAGAGGGTGATTATACTGATGGCTGATGGGAAGTCCACACCCTATACTAAAACCCTTAGGGAGGAGGTCCTGGAAAGAGTATATGTGTGCTCCATAAGGGATCTAGAGACCATCCACCCTATAGAAGGAGTCATCTAGTTTGATGATGCTCAATCTGTCAATGATACTACTAGTATAGCATGTGATAATTGGGTGCATGGGACTTATGAATTGATTGGGTGACATCTGAAAGGATCAGTGACCAAGGTAACCACGCACGCATTGTATGATTCGGCACTTGGGAGGAAAGGCAATAACCAAGTATTCTAGGGATGCATACCCTGAGGTCTTTTTAAGAGAAATGGAAGCTCAATGGAGGGAGGATGAGTGACGAGGGATGCTAGGTTATGTTTTGATAGGCATAGCAGCGAGGTGGTGGGCCACACATAGTGAAAACTTGTTGGAATGGCATGAAGTTAGAATTGCGCTCATTGTCTGATTCTCGAAAAGCAACATACCCACCACTATCAAGGATTACAATGGTGATGGACCCACCTCTTCCCACATCTAGGCATGTGAGAGGGTTTGGAGAGAAGGTGCGGAAGCTTTACCACCCTCCCTTTGGGTGCAAAAGTTGTATTCAACACTATAAGGTTGCGTGCACGCTTGGTACATCCATTTTGAAACACACCGCCAAATAGGAAGTTGGCAGGAATTAGCGGCTGACTTGGTTCACACATTTGAGTACCGAAGTACCATGCAACCGGTTGATGAGGCATTGTAGACTATCAAACACTTCACTCTAGGGGATTGCACCATAGTGGAAGATAGATTAGTAAACTTACTTGGTGGACCTAGCTTGGAAGTGCGGTTTGAAGAGGAGGAGCCGAAAACATACAATTCAGTACGCGTGTGCCAAAAAGGAGAAAGGAAAGATGGTATACATTGTTGTTGGAGAGGAGATGGAGAACATGAATGTCAACCATTCAGTTGGGACGCGCAAAGTGGTTGACAGTGCAGATGCATGTGCACACACGTATCATGAACCACTCAAAACTAAGAAAGTTAACATCGGCTTGGAGGAGCCCAAGGAAGCTATCATTGGGGACTATTGGTTGGACAAGGAAGTATCAGAGATCATCGATCTCTTGCATGAATTTGAGGACTTATTCCCACATGGATAACATGAGTTGAAAGGCATCCACCATTCATTGGGGGAAATGAAGATAAAGTTGAAAGATGGTGTGCACTTGATCAGGAAGTGGCCTTACAAGATGAATACCAACATGCACGTAAGGGTTAAAGAAGAGCTACACAAAATGATAGCATCCGATATAAATTAGGTTGTGGAGGAATTAGAATGGATAATTCCAATGGTGATCAACATAAAGAAGGATGGGTGGATTAGGATATGCATGGATTACAGGGAATTGAACACTGTTTGTATCATAGATCCTTTTCCCACCCCCTTCACTAAAGAAATTTTGGAAGGAGTTGCTGGGCACGAGGTCTATTCCTGTACGGATGGATTCTCGAGATATCACCAAGTAAGGATTGCCAAGGAAGACCAAGAAAATAAAAATTTCACCACCGAGTGGGGAAGATTTACATACATGGTCATGCCCTTTGGATTGAGGAATGCGCCCGTTGTATTTTCATGCATAGTGGTAAAAGCATTTAAGGACTTCATCCACAAGTTCCATAAGGTATATTTGGATGAGTGTAAATGGATTAGTAAGGGACCATTGTGATAACTTGAGATTGATGTTTTTCCCTCAACATCAAGAAATGTGTCTTTGTAACTCCTTTTGGAACATTGTTGGGGCATATCATATGCAAAGAGGGCTTACTGGTGGATCCCGCGAAAGTTGTAGTTATTGTGGGATTAGGGGAGCCTACCAGCCAAAGCACCGTGTGTGGATTTCTTGGACACATTGGGTACTACAGAAAGTTCATTAAGGGATATGCCAAGATTGCCATGCCTTTGGAAATATTGCTCAGACATAAGAGTACCTTTCAGTGGGGAGAAGCGCGAAGAGGGAATTTGACACTCTAAAAGAAAGGCTTATCACCGCACCTATTCTACGATTCCCATCATGGGATAAACCTTTTCATGTCCACATGGATGCCTTTGGCACAACAATGGGGGCCATTCTTGCTCAACCAAGAGAGGGGATTGTTGATCATCCCTTGTGTTTTGTAAGTAGAAAGTTGACACCAACAGAGCAGAATTATACAACGACCGAGCATGAGGCATTGTCAATGATTTACGCACTCCAACAAGTTATATAGTATTTGATGAAGACTCCCTTCATTTTCTACACCGACCATATGGCCTTGAAGTATCTAGTAAAAAAAGCAGTGTTGCAAGGGCACATATGCCATTGGGTAATTTTGTTTTAGGAATTTGAATTCAAAGTGGTGGTAAAACCTGGAAAGAATAATTGTGGACCGGATCATTCATCAAAAATTGATTTGGGAGAGGACACATAAAGTATCAAGGAAACCATGCTTTGGATGCAAAACTATTCCGGTTAGAGGACATTGTTGTTTTTCTCAAGGAAGGTGTGGCACCCGAAGGGATAAAAAAACTGGAAAAGAAAAAGTTAGCCATACATGCCGCACCTTTCATGTTGATCAATGGGGATTTGTATAAAATGGGCCACGATGAGGTTTTATGCCATTGTGTATTAGAACATGAACACATAGCTATAATAGAAGAAGCCCATGGTGGGATTGCTGGAGGACACTATGTGGGGAATGCAGCCATGTTCAAGATCCTAATCGCGCACTTGACTGGTGGGAAATGATTCACTAAGATTACATTGGGTTTTGCAAGGCCAATGACTACTGCGCCGAAGCCTTGGTAAACCTGGAAGAAGGGATGAGATTCCCTTGTGCCCCATCGCTAGTGCGAAACCTTTTGAGAAATGGGAAATAGATTTTGTCAGACCAATCTCACCAGCTGTGCGAAGGACTAACTCATGGTATATTATCACCTGTACTGATTATCTGACAAGGTGGGCAGAGGCCGCACCCACTAAGGATTGCATCACAGCCATGGTTGCTATATTTTTGTGGGAGAACATTATCAGCAGGTATGGGTGCCCTTTACGTTTAACAAGTGATAGGGGCACTCACTTCTTAAATGAAACTGTCGGATTCTATTGGCATAATTCATCAGTAGCCAATCACAAGACTACCCCTTACCACCCTCACGCAAATGGGATTGCAGAAGCATTCAACAAAATCCTTAGTCACACACTGACTAAGATATGTGACGTAGGTAGGAAAGATTGGGATGATAAGGTGTCAGCAGTCCTTTGGGCATAAAGAACAACGTATAAAAGGTTGAACAAGGCCACACCATTTCAATTGGTGTTTGGCGCGGAAGTAGTTTTGTCAGTAGAATTTATGTTACCATCTCTGTGTATAGCACGTGTAGGAGGGTTGGACGATGAGCAAGCACTGGAAGAAAGAATAGATGAATTGATAAATTCAAATGAAAGGTGCTCACTAGCAAGATGGAGCCAAACAACTAAGAAATCTAGGCAAAAGGCATGACATAAGTGCCATATTAGAAACAAATAGTTTAAGGTTGTCCAGATGGTATTGCTTATATGATTCTAAATTTCTATGCCATCCATGAAAGTTGAAGGTGGATTGGTTGGGTCCTTATGTAATTTCATGCATCCTTGATTCGGTGTATGCGATTCCATGCTACTGGATGGAACAAAATTACTCGGACACTTCAATGGGAGTAGGCTGAAGCTCTACTATAAATAATGCTTCTTGGTGTTTGTAAATAAGGAAGTTTTGCCAATTAGTTTAGAATTTCCTTTCATGCATTTCCTTTCTTGTATTTCCCTTTCGCGTTGTTGTTTTGTTTTGTGCCTTGGTCGCCGGTAGCCTTATTACTTTTTGACTTATGAATGCGCAGAGGACCGCGCATCATTTTAGTGTGGGGTAAGGTGATAAAGAGAGGCATGTAGTTATTCTACCAGGAGGATTCAGTTGGTAGACCATTTGAATTGGCCCTGTTGAAAATAAACATTAGGAAGGAAGATGGGTGGCAAAATAAGGTTACATTGGAAATCCACGTACAAAGGAGAAATCACAAAAACACGAGGTAGGTGAAAGAAAGCATCTTAAGGATGGAAGGGGTGCCTTTGGTGCTAGTAACAACATGTCTGCGCAAGAGTTTTCTATCAAGATGGATTGTTGGTGGACAAGAAGGTTGGAAAACATTTTTGTGCAAGGATTGGGCGGGTGGAAATAGTTTCGCGCAATGATTGGGTGCGGGTGAAAAACATTTTGTGCAAAGATTGGGTACGTGAGAAGAAGTGTTGAAGTCGGGTTTTGTTTGGAAACGCTGCATTAAACATGGTCGTATGGTGGTAGGTAGCCTAGCATTAAATGCGTAAAAGTAGGAAAATCTATAAATACAAGAGTGGTCATTTCATTATTTTACTTTGCGAAAACAAGAGTGATTTTCTTTCAAGAGCTAGGGTTTTGAAGACTAACTCGTGTGAAGGAAAATCCCAAAAGCTTAAGCACAACCAGTCTGTTATATCTACAAACTAGAGAAAAATTGATTCACGGGTGTGAGGAATGTTGTGAAGAAGCACCGTGATCAAAGGAGAAAAGTCTGAGATTAGGGTTTGTGTTTTAGGGCACGCAGGGGGGAAAAATTTCAAACAAATCACAAGGTAACCTGGGAATGAAAGCAAGGGGTAAAATGATGGCCACAAAACTAGTTGATAAACCTATAGTACAATCCAAGAAGGGAAAGAGCAAGGGAAAAGGGAAGAAGAAAGAAGAAGAAATCCCCTTGGATACCAATGAAGAATGGTACTCGGAAATGCAATACTTGGATGGGGTTTTGCTTGGGGCAAGAGTGGGAGTCCCACATCGATGATTCCCGTGATTGACTACAATCACCGATCAAGCATAATCGCAAAGAAATGGCATTGGAGCTGGTGTGCCCTACAAACAAACGAACACCTGACAGGATGCCAATCTACAACAACATAGTCAAGGTGAAAATGGAGAAGGCAGGGCTTCTCTAACTTTATGAGTTACCATATTTCAAGAAGCCTGAGCACTTGTACCAGTGGTTGATGACGCACGTGCATGAAGACTTCTTCTGCTTCACAGGGCACAAAATGTGCATAACTCCCTAGTTAATTTCACACTTTACAAGCCTAAGCTATAAAGGGGACGCACTCATAGATGACCTCCAGGATGAGGAGGTAATTAAAGAAACCATTGCATCCCAGGATTATAATAACAGATCAAGGTACTATGATGTCGCAGATATCAGTGATCTAGTGATGAAAATGGCCATGCACCTCATTTTCAAGTTGAATGGACAAGAGAGGTGGACCTAGGTGAGCAAGCCCTAGTTGAATGTCTGCAAGAAGGTTACAGAGGGCACCATATATAATATCTCCTAGTACATAGTAGACGAGATCATAAGCAGCGCGAGAGAATGGAGGAAAGATATTATTTGGGAACATTCTATTAACCATTATGTTCTCAGAGATCGGGGTGCCGATGCATCTGATAAGTTCATATGGGAGTACCCCGATGAAGACCCTTCACTTGTAGATAGGTTCTAGAAGTATACTTATGAGTCAATGATAGGGGTGCACAAGGCGCGCTTGGATAAATGGTATACGTGCCTCAGAACGCGTCTTCGGGAAAAATGGCGGATCCCCAAACAACTCCCCACGACAACTAAAGCAGAAGGAGTTCGCAGATACCAAAGACTTCTACATTGGCAGATTCATCTTGGTGGATAGCAGTTGGAGTCCTTGGTGTAAACTCCCCTTCTCATTTACTACCCAATTTTTCTAGGTGGGAGTGAACATGTACAAGGAGTCGAAGAAATTAAGACTTGACACATCCCACCCTTGACAGCGGTGAACATAGGGAAATGAGAAAGAAGATGGTCTACTCAGGGAAGTGCATGTACATTGAAAGATACGTATCACAGGATGTAAACATTATAGGGAAAATGACCTTACCCATTGCTAAGAGCGATGCTACCAGGATCTATCTATGTATAAGGCCAAAGTTTGAGAAGGGTGCATATGTTGTGGATGAAATATCCATTCCAGATGACCCCATGGGAAGAAAGAAGCCCGTGCCAAAGCATAAGGAGAGAGAAGAGAAAGAGGAATAGAGGGCATTGGAGGAGCAGGATGTAGGTGCTATGGGACCAAGCACCTACGTCCGAAGAAGAAGAGTATGGTAGTTAGGGAGAAAACCCCGAAACCGGTGAAGCTGCCATCTCCTGAGGAGCCCTCGGATGAAGAGAAGACCGCATCTCCCAAGCCATAGTATTCAGTGGAAAGAGAAGAAGAGAAGGTAGAGGAGATCAAAGGAACAAGCACCTTTTTAGGCAAGAAAAATGTTGGCAAAGGAGAAGAGCTGGAGGTGACCCAAGGAAGGATAAATGTAGACGAATCAGAGGAAGGAGGAGAGGAAGACATTGATGCATTCATCTTTGCACGTAGGAAGAAAATATGATTGATGCCTTGGTCGATGAGGAGTTGGGGCGCAGCGTGGAGCTCGTGCTCAGCGAGTTCAAGAAAGAACAAAGGAAGAAGAGTGGAAGTAGCACAAAAGGCCCAATTATTTCAGTGACTATTCCAAAGGGTGTGTGCATGGGAATTAAACACATGGAGGAAGGAAGATCGGTGATGGGGTATTTTAATAACCCTAACAAAGTTTTACGCGTGCACTTCCAGAGTACCGTGCCCACCAAGGAGCTCACCGCTATGGATTCCTTCGATTCGAGGTTGCATACCCGTGAATGAGGAAAATGCTATCGTGGGTGTTCGACTCCCATATTGATGAGCCCAAATTCGAAGTTAACCAAGAGGCCATACTGGAGGTCTCTAAGACAAAGGGGATCAACCCCCTCATAAACGCACAACACTTGTTGGATGAGCAAGATTGTAATGCACTCAACAAGGTCTCCGTGGAGGTAGAGGTAAGGCTCTTTTGCATAAATGACAAGATTAAAGCCTTGGAGGACCTGCTTAGAAAAGAGGAAGGAAGAGGTAGTTAAGTTGAAAAGGAACTCACTGTTGTCGCCAAATCACTACACCCTCCGAATGGCCAGGATGTGAATAGGACGTTCGGTGTGATTGGGACACATGGGATCACCTCTCAAGCTGTGGGACTTGGGCTCGAGGTGAACCTCCGGAGAAGGCCGGCTTCCTCTTCCTAAACTAAGTGTTATACTACTCCTAGTGTAACAAAAATGATTATCTAGTCCTACGCTAACATTTTCATGGGGTTTTAGGGAAAGAGATTTACAGAAATGAAACTATACTAGGGATGGTGATGCACCGAATAAAGGGTGTCTTCAGATTCAGGAAGGGTTAATTTGAAGAGGGTGTGTGCACCACAGGTCAACTTCACCTACTGCAACTTAGAGAGGGTACAGATACCACAGCTAAGAGACACGCGTTCCTTTGTTAAACTTTATCGACCGAGAAATATACCAGCTTCCCTGAAGAAGGATGAACTCAAGAAGGGTGAACAGACACCACAACTCAACCGCATGCAATACTTCACCACTCGATAAGCACAGTAACTCCAAGAACCCGCAATAGAAACTTAAATTTGCACAAAGGTACCCGCAAGTATGAGAAAGGCACAAAGAAGCATAGAAGGATGAAAGGACCGAGATTAGTCACAAAACACACACTTTTATTGCTTCAAATAACATGCACAATGCATCATACATTCGTAAGAGGCAATAGTTGCCATTACAGCCTTGAAGAGGAGGCTTGAAAGTTCTCTCAACACACAAGAACAACTTCGTAAGAGAGAGGATTCTTGAAAAGTATACACTCGCCTGAGATATCTAACTGTCTAACTTGTCTGAACTGATTGGAACCCTTTGAAATGAGCTTCCAACTTACATTTATAGAAGAATATGTGAGAAAGAAGAGGAAATGGTCATAATTACATTCCTAAATCAAGGCCCATGATGTATTTATTAGAGCTTAGTCAACTACCTGAGAAGGTTCCATCATGGGTCATTAATTGCCTGATGACCAAGTCTTCTCAATTAATTAAAAGAATATTTAAATAAAATATTTAAATAATAATAATAAATATTATTATTAAAATATTTAAATAAAAATATTAATTTAATTAACATAGTGTTGGGACCCCCGTTGACCCGTTTGACTTGAAGAGGAGGGGGGTCCATGTGAATAGAGTCTGGACATATCCCAACTTGACGAGCTTCGAGCAACATACCGAACTCACCGAGCTCTCAATCTGCATCGAGCTCTTCTCACCTCTTCTAATGCTCATCATCGGGTCACTCAGACTGCAACTCGGCTCATCCTAAGTCACTTATTTCGCTGACAACCGAGCTTGCATCTCTATTGACCAGTGATTCGGCACGAGTTTAGCTTGTCGAGCTCTCTTTGAATTTTCAGTTTGGCATTAATGCTTGATGAAATAAACAAAGTTAATTAGAATGAATTACTGAGCAGTTGTATGCTCGAGCTATTCACTCGACTTGGTTCCCATCCAAGCGTTCCCCGACTGACTCACTCGGTGAATGATGAATGGCTCAACTCGGTTATCTGAATCTTTCATGCGAGCTTTCTCCCGAACTTATTTTTGACGTGAACCGTGTCTTAGTCTTATGCAGATGGCTTATGCGGCGAATTCTTTCCTCCGAGGCACTTGACACCTAGATCGGTTCCTCGAGCCATTCCAATTTGAACCTCTTGCTTGCAATGGATACCTCACCGTGTGTAAAGTACCGAGCTCCACTGCCTTCATTCTTAGAGTCGTCCTTACACGTTTGTGTGCTCAACTAGCATTTTTATTCTCGAACCTTTACCGTTTTCTGTGATGTATCCATGCAAAACCATTTTCTATAAATTCTTCGACCTCACTTGCACACTTTATTTTTCAATTGGCTCTGCAATGACTATTCTTGATTCAGACTTGGCATTTAATCCGTGAATACTTCACCACAAGATTAGTTTTCTTGTCAATTCCTGAATGAGATCTTCATTCAGCGTGGCTTGATCACGATTCTTCTTGATTCAGACTAGGCTATCCGCCTACTACACTCTTAGAGCAAGCTAAGCCTGACTCCATTCGACTTGCTATGACTGCCAACTTCTCCTAAGCCTCATCGTTTTGGTGCTACTGCAGAACATCTCGTCTGTTCCTCTTCACTCCATGTGAGGTGAACTAAAACAAACATGTTCTGATGAGCCCTCAAGTTCTTTTACCGATGAGCTCCTTATTGTCACAGGATTTTTGACTCAGTGAATTCCATTTGAAACTCTTTCAGTGCCGAGTTATTTCCATCGTAGCCCGGCCGACTCGTACTTATCACCTAATTGACCGAATCGCTCCATGTGATTTGGTTCGCCTTCGCTCGTGTCTTACTGATCGAACATGAACTCAAATGTATTGAATTCCACATTGAAACTCCGGAATCGTCTTTATTAATAGACCGGGATACTCGTTTTGAACCCCGCTTTTCATTCTATCGACGTCTGAGTTCATTTTCTCTCTGCACTACGCTTGTCGTCATGTCCCTCCCCTCACATGAAGCTTGCGACTCGAATCCATGATTATATGGCATAGGTAGCTGTGAGCTACACCATATACTCATTTTTCCAGAAACTAAAAGATCCTTTATGTTACAATTTGCAACACATAAAAGAAGCCCTTCAAAAAAATACGTTGAACAACTGGGGCAACCAAAAGGACCTTGGAAAAATGTACAGGTAAGGACCATATGAATTCTCCCTTAGTCGTGGATCAAAGCTAATAGAAATAGAGCTCGATAAGATTAGCTTGAAACTGCAGTATAATCGTCCATTGTTTAAAAACAAGCTTCTCTGAACCTGGTAAAAGAATACTTTTATTGTCTGATTGGACGTACATAATGGAAGGGTATAAATATTGCGTACTGCGCCCCTCGGAGTTTTTTCAAAGAGACCATTTACACGTAACAAGGATGCAGCATGTAAAACGGCCGACCGGGTATTTTCAGAGCTGAACTTCACATTTAATTCGCTTCTAGGAGAAAGAATGCTGAGCAATATGAATCGTTTCATTCTGCGCCGTTTTAAACCTTCATCTCTTGGTTCGGGCAAATTTTATGAAGCCTTGAACAGTGTGACTCCAATCCATCGTATACGGCAGTGAATATTTGTTTCTGCAAATGCCATAGGTCCGAGTTCGTTTTCGAAGGATAAGCCACGAATCAAGCTTTTGGAAGCGCTCAAAAGGCTTTAGATCAGATACACGCCTACCGCCCGTGCGTGAGAGTTTCTCGCGACCACCGAATGCTATGCGTGGTAAGCGGAATGTGTAGAGCCTCCTTCAAACAACCTTGACAACTCGCATAACGCCGTGAGATTGAGATCAAAGTGGATGATATCGCACCGCAACATTGCTCGCAGCTCGTATGAAATGTCATTTAGTTGTACCACTACTACAATGAACCACGTAAGCATCCTCGCAATATGACCGAGTTCAACCTTTCGACTCTATCATTATTCACCTCCACATAATGAACGGATCTTCGCTACATTGATCTTCCCCAACCAATTTGCCGCGTTTACTCCCTTGACCCACTTTACTTGTTGAGTCCTTACACATGCACCCGGATGGCTTAACCGATAATCCATCTATCTTCATGAGCACGCTCGCTTTACCATTCCAACGTGTTTTGACCCTCCCTTACTTGATGACTTCGCCTGGTATTCCGGAAATAAACTTGAATTCTTCTCTACGCGGAAAACTCACGACGGCTTGTCATTGCAAAGTTTCCACTTGGCGGTGCTGTTCCGAACCTCCCCCGCGCGGAGTGAACAGCTGGAATGCCATCTACTTATTTCCCATTGGCACTGGTCGCCTGAATCTCCGCATAACGGCTTGGCCACATCAATCCACGGGCCCCGGCCTCAACTTTGCCGCGCAAACTTGGCAATTTGACCCGATTTCTCCATTCACGGAAGTCTGACCATGGCTTTCCATCCCAAAATTTCCACTTGGCGGTGCTGCTCCGAATCTCCCCCGCGTGGAATTTCTTCCTTGGCTTGCCATCCATGAAAACCCACTTGGCATTGCTCGCCTTATTTCCCACGTCCGGGATTGGAGTGCGGGGTTTTGTTATCATTTGGCCATATTTCATTTTGGACAGATGGCCACCGACTTCCACCTTTCCGCTCAACGTGAGGAGATATCATTTTCTTGGTGCAAACATTTTCAGCTGTAGCTTGTAAGGTGTGATAATCCCGACAGAATCCTTTGTGCCGGCCAACTTAGTGACTCGCTGAAGATGCTCATATAATTGCAAAGCAAATTATGCTCCATGAATATTCTGATATGAAACAGTCCCACCTCTATGAGATCCGTTTCCATGAGTTGCATTGTAAAATAAATTTAATCAAGTCTCCCGGTAACATTCTTACTGTCACTTAATTGATTTTCATAAAAATATCTTGAAGGAAAATCCTGAATTTGAGGATGCATACGATGCTGATCAGATAACAACATTGGACAACTTACTTGCTTAAACGGGCTTCTACTATACTGCAACATCCCTGTGCATCGAATGCTCGGCCGCTTTGAGCGTAGAACTGAAATTATCCTAGGAAAGTGCCGTGAGGAAGTAATTGGTTATACGCAGCAGCTACAGGGTAGAGAAGTAAAACTTATCTCGTAAAATGAGTGGCCTTCAGAGAGAGTTGATTGCGATAAACCGCCGCAGGTGATCCCAAGGAACCGCTGGTGGCATTGATCCCGATGTTCTCGTTGCAGCATGCGACCATAGTCGTGATCAGCTTTGTAAAATCTCGCCGCTGTAGAAGAATGAGATAAGGTTTTAATTGAGTTGTCTCACCTTTTCATTTTGGAAATTCTCTTCCATGGAAGAAGCTCGACCAAATCTTGAGGCAGCTATTGTCTTTGTCGAGTCATTAAAATCGAATTCATAATCCAACAAGGAAGCATCAATCTCTCCATGTTGAATTAAACCGAAGTCGAGCTCGCCATTTCTCGCCTCAATGAGCCAACTATCGAAACATTATCCACTCCTATCGAGACTCTTTTATGACAAGCCAAAGTTGGACAACCGAACTTACATTTCCTACTCATGAACTCGCTCTCTTTATTTTCGATTTGACACCGATGACTGTAAGGGGTCCATGGGACCAATGTCGTGATTTGATAGCAATAAGGCCCTGTTTTCCAATTTTTCCATGTGCGTAAAATTGGATAACATTTTTGGCGACCTCTCGGGGATGATTGCCTGCTAAGCATGATTCCAGTAGCCTTAAGTCATCCATTGGGCATGGAGTCTGTGTTGGAATCCTGGAAGTAGTATGATTTTCTTTGACACATCCTGAAATCCCCTTGAGTATTGTTGATATCCTGGACCTCCCTGGAATGCTAGGCATGAAGTATACTGAATCTGTTGAATGCTTGACATCCATGGAACACTGCAAAAATTTGAATGAAGCAGATTTTGAACTGTTATGGAAACTTTGAACCTTTCTTTTCCTTGACACCTTCCAATGATGAAACAATGTGCAGAACAACACAAAACACAACAACAAGGAAAGCAAAATAACAACACGCAACAATGTGCATAAGCACTTGGAGGAAAACACCTAATTTAACTATACAGGGGGTGGAACGCTTCTCAAAAACAAGCTTTGAGATGTATCCCATTCACATGAATGGGCAGTTCTTCTCCATTGAGCCTAGATAGATGAAATGAATTTGCCTCTTTGCAACTTGTGATGATGTATGGTCCACTCCAGAGAGCGTCAAACTTGGCATGCTTGCCTGGTTTGGCCCTGTCTTCATCCCATTTGAGAACTAAATCTCCCTCTTGAAAATGTCTGTCGGACGCCTTCTTGTCAAAAGATTTCTTAACTTGAGCCTGATGCTGCTCCAAAGTTTTCATAGCCTTATCTCGTACTTCCTCTAACTCCATGAGTTCAGCAAACCTTACTGTCAGAGGATCACTCTCTATAACTTCAAGTTGATGAGCTAACTCCAAAGAAGGTAACTCCAATGAGAGCGGGAGTTTTGCCTCTCTTCCATATACAAGAACGAAAGGAGAATTTCCAATGGCCCTTTTAGGTGTGATTCGATCTGCCCATAAGGCTGTCTTAAGCTGTGTATGCCAAGTCCTCTTGTTAGTCTCCATCAGGCGCTTAATAATCCATATGAGGTTTTTTGTTGCTAGACTCACCAATCCGCTTCTCATGGATAGTAATTGGATGAAGTTTTGAGGTATACCCCATTTTTAACAGCCCATTCACTCGCCATACCAAGAAAAGCCAAAGCCGCATTGTCTCAAAATGATTGTAAATGGAACACCAAACCTCGTCATTATACCTTCCAAAAATCTAGAACTACCTTTTCATTGCTTCTTTTAATGCTACCGCCTCGTCCCATCGAGTAAAATAGTCTCAAGCTGCAGTAAGGACCCACTTATGTCCGTCACTAGATGGAGGATTAATCATTCCGATGAAGTCCAACCCCCATTGAACAAAGGGTTGATCCACTTGAATTGGATGCAGTGGAAGAGCTGCCAGCTTCTGCTTACCTGTGAAAAAGGCACATTCCTTACATTTCCTTACCCAGAGATGGGCATCCTTGAATAAATCCGGCCAATAGTAGCCGGCTCGCATGATCTTGGTAGCTGTTGTTCGTGCGGAATAATGTCCTCCAGATAGGCCATTATGAAATTCTTCTAGTATCTTACTTACCTGTTCTGGTCCTATGCACCGAAGGAGAACGCCGTTCAAATCTTTTCGAAAGAGAATGCTATCTACCAAAACATATGGGATAGATTGAAGACGGAAAGTTCGTCTTTGGTTTTTATCCATGTTTGCCGGGTATGCTCCTGAGAAGATGAAATTCTTCATTTTGGATAACCAGTCAGCTTGATCAACATCCTCATCAGTATTTAGGAGTGTCACATCCTCATTACCTTTTGATTCCATGTCTGCAGCAAGTTGCTCACATAAACCCTTACCTCTGACAAGTTTAGTGACTTTGATATGCACGTCATACTCCATTACCTTCGTGATCCATCCAAAGACGCTTTTCGCTCATTTCTTTGTTCAAAGAAAAACTCCTCGACACCCTGGATGAGACACCATCGATGAATCTTGTTGTTGACAACATGTGCTTGAATTTCTTCAAAGCTCGAATAACCGCAAAGAAGACTTGCTTTTCAATGAATGAGTATTTGAACTCGTAGTCTTTGAGGGATTGATCAAGAAAGCGATTGGTTGCTCCATCAAAGTTGTCGCTTTGTTGGGTGAGGATCCCCAAATGCTCTCTTGACTCGCAAAAGCATAAAGGATAAAATCTTTGTCAAACTCCGGGGTTCACAAGCGTGGGAGCTTGGGAAATGGCTGTTTTGATGGCTTCAAGCTTTCTCGCCCTTCCTTTGTCCATGAGAATGGCATGTTTTTCCTTAGCATGGTCAGTCGCTGGTTTAGCCAATGTCGCGAATTGGGGGATGAATCTCCGCACAAAATTTATGGTTCCCAAAAAGCTCGAGGCCCTTCTTGTGACTTGGGAGAGATAAGGACATAATCGAATGAATCCTAGCTGGATCGATTGATAATCCTTCCACAAACAACATGCCCCAACAATTTTCCTCGTGCACCGCGAAAATACATTTCTTGGGGTTAAGTGAAACCCCAAATTCCCTACACCTTTGGAAAACTTTCCTTAGATGCGTGATGTGATCTTCTCGCATGCTTAGAGTATACAATATATCATCAAGGTAAACCAAAATAATATCGTTGATTAGTCCCTTAAATGCCATGTCCATGGCTCTTTGAAAGTAGCCCCGCATTGACAATCCGAATGGCATTTTATCAGAGGCATACGTGCCCCACTTGTAGTGAAAGCCGCTTTTGAATTGGTCGATTCTTGACTAGGATTTGATTGAACTCAATATCCATCGAGCAAAGAAAATCTTTGAGCTCCCGCCACCGCTTCAAGGATCTGCTCCATCGAGGGAAGAGGATAATGGTCTTTAATGACGCACGATTCAAATCCTCAAATCTACGCATAACCGGATCTCTCCGTTTTCTTCCTCACGGCACCAAATTGGCTACCCATGAGGAATGCTTGATGGGAAAAATTATACAGCCTCATGAGCTTGGTTAGCTCCTTTCTCATTAGTGGCTCAATTTTGGGATTAATTGGTCTCTGCTTCTCGACGAACCGCTTAGCATTAGGATCCAGCTTCGATGGTATGTCACAAGACCTGATCAAAACCACGCAGATCTTTATAGCTCCATGCAAAGATGTCATGATACTCTTGACAAAGTTTGATGAAAGCTTCTTTCTCTTTGTAAGTACATACTTTGTCGATCTTCAGAAACTTTTCATTCGATACTTCGACTTCCTCAAAATATTCTTCTTTGACCACCATGTTAGGGCTTTGTCTTTTGGCTTGGTCATCTGAATTGAAAATGGATTCCAAAGTGACTAAACCTTTTGGTAACTTGTTGCTTTTCAATTGGATAATTTGTTCACCATATGACTCTTGTAACTTATCTTGATTTCTTGCAGAAGAAACTCCGCCTCTTCTTGTAGGAAGAGGACAATTTGGTCATGTCACTATCGAACACTTGCCAACTACTCACATTATCGTGGACTCGCTGGTCGAACCACCATTTTAACAAATTGCTGCCCTTCTTTCATGATATCAACTCGGTATGTTGTATTGTGAACCAATTGTAGCAAGCCTGTCTGCATCTTGATTTTGATCTCTAGGGATTGCATGGATCCCAAAAGCTTCGAAATCTTCAATCAGGTCCCAGACTCGGTTCTTGTATGATCTTAAAAGATCATTTTTGGATGCACTACGTGCTGAAACTTGATGAACAACTAACTCACTGCCTCTCAAAAATAGCTAGGGCCTTGATTCCTTTCCTTTGGGCTAGCTGAATTCCTCGCAAGAGCCTCGTATTCAAGAACATCATGTTAGTGCAATCGAACCGCAACCGAAAGATGAGAAGTACTTATCTCCTCTGAGAGAAATTAACATAACACCAGCACCGGATCCATTCTTACTTCTTGAGCCATCAAGAACAATTGCCATAGTCCTTTAGAATCACTTGGCGTTTTGACAAGTCAGTGGTATGATCCGTATCTTCTTCATGGATACAGTAGGTACCTAATCCTGTTTCTTCCAAGACCAACAAACCAGCTTCTTCTTCTGCCAATACATCAGCGTAGGGATCGTACTGATGATCTCTACTTACTTCATCCAGCAAAGTATCAGGGACTTCTTCAACAAGGGTGGTTGGTTCATGATCGGCACCTTCCTCTTCTGGATCGCCAATGGTGTAATTTCCATTTATGGGACTAGAAGTGTAGGGTTCTACATGATTATGGCAGATTGGTTCTGCCCTTATAGTTACTTTGGTTCCGTATCGAGTCCTGAGAATCATATGCGACCAATCGGCTGATAGGTAACCGCCCATCTTGGCAGTGAAATCCCGTGATAGGCAGATGGCAAAGAGGGGAGGGAGGTCAATAACCGATATGTCTTGAGTGAATGACAAACTTGGGCATGCATGAATGGTAAGTCAAGTCCTTTGATAACCCTAACAGCCTTAATAAATGTGCCATCCAAATTAACAACCCTCTCTGCAATCGGCGCATATTGTATGCCTAGTACATCTGCGCAATTTGTTTCGCATGACAGCTACTCGGCACTTAATCGATCATGCAATTATGTACCAAGTGGTCTCCAATGATCAGGGAAATGTAGAATGGCGGTGGTTTGTTTGCTGTAGGAATGATTTTCCCTTCCGGTTGACACAAATTTGTAGCATTTGTCACTCCATGGCTTGGTGATCCGCTGGTTGTACTAAAACTGTTCAGAGCTTCTCGCAACAGGTTTCTTTGAGAAGGAATCGAGAGTGCATCCCACATGGTAACGCTCAGATTGGTTTTCTTCATTTGTTCTACTATGCTGAAGGGAATCGCTCCAACTTTATTGACACTTTTTTGGGCATTGGGGTCCTCCTTTGGAAAATGTTTGTTGGGTACCGTGATGCCTGGAGAACCATCTTTCCCTGCGGCGTGGCTAGCCGATGTTTCTGGTGATTTCTTTCCCGCATTTCTATCAACCGCCATTTGTAACCCATGTTGAGAAGTGGATGCTAGATCAGATTCGGGAGCTTGAGGCTCCATTGCTCTCTTCTTGGAACGAGTGTTTGCTGCCACTGATGAAGAATCGGTATTCAACCCACAAAAATCTTCTTCTTGCCAGTTTAGCAAAGCGGATTCTTCAGGTGCCTGTGGTTGATCTGCTGCTTCTTGTGTAGATGAATTGTTTGTTAACTCTGAAGGGGCAGATACACTTTGAACCATAAGGGCCTGGCTAAGAACCCCATTGGGACAAAGATTTTGATTGTGAGGTTGAGAGCAAGGATAGCACCATTCGTAGTCTTGAACTAGATTATTCTGAACAGGTACTATAGCTCTAGATGAGCTAGCTGCAAGAGGGTTCCGGAAGTTCAAGGGCCTGACATTTGCAACTTGACTCGTAGTTTGATTTTGAGGCTGATTGTTTCCTTGAAAGGGAGGACGGCTAGCCTGATACTGCTGATTTTGTGGCTGATACGGACGATTGTATTGAAATTGTTGCCTTTTGAGTGCAACGAGCTCATTTCCAAAATTTTGCAGTAGTGACTTGACTTCAAATAGGTCATTTGAAGAGGCAGGGGAAGATTGAGATGGTTGCTTGGAGTCCACTGGAAGAGGAGCAATGATAGGCTGATGATTCGTAAGATCTGGAGAAAAGGGCATTGGTGGTCGTGGAGCTATCTTTCCAGCTCGAATCAAAGAATTCTTCGCACTTATGGCAACTTCGTAAGCATCGTGCAAGTAGTCCCTCCCATGGACTGGATCATAACTCTACATCGCTATTCAAGGCTCGCAAATAGTACAAGAATGCATTATGTGCGTAAGGCTTTACAGAGCGCGAATCCTATTCCAAGTCCTTGTGGAATCGGAAGTTGAAATCACTCATGTATTCTTGGGAAGCTCTCTTTATGGTAGTAAGTTGTTCCAAAAGTGATAGGTGATCACTTTTGTCTTCAAATTGTTTACATAGCTTTTCTCCCAACTCGTCCCAAGTGGTTATAGTGCCAACACCTAACCCACGAAACCATTGAAGTGCTTTTCCCTTGAAAGAGGTAGCAAGAAGTCTAACTGCAACATTGTCTTCTGTGATATTATGTACTGCGCAGATGCTGGCTACATCAAAGATATGCTCCACTGGAGTAACGTGAGTTTCCCCCGTGTAGAAGGGTAAACTTTTGAGTGCCGCAATAGGTATCGGATCACGTTGAGCCAACATAAGAGGACTGCTTGCATTGAAAGGGGGAAAAACTTGGTTCCTCGCCATAGCAACGAAAGGTTGATTGTTCCTGGGTGGAGGAAATCTTCCGTAAGGAGGAGTCGAATGACCCCTAGTAGGTAAATCTGCAACTGGGGATGTGGAAATGCCTCTTCTTCTTCTCTTTGGAGGAGATAAGGAAAGTTCGGTATGCTGATAATTTCCTTTCTTTGAAGAAGCTCTTGTCTGAATTCTTCGCATAAGTTATCGCACTGAGATTTGGAATCCAGAGATATGGAGTCGCCAGGTACTTTGACTCGTGTAAGTGAGAAGAGAAGTACCAACTCTGTCCCCACCGGCGTGCCAAAATCATGTGGTGTGGTCGCACGGTGGCTTAAGATTTCTTGTTTGATAATGAGACACCTCCGAAAGATGGATTCTAACTTTTGATGTGTCCCACCTCCAAAGATGCCAAATCTCAACTGTGTGATGTCCCACGTGGGCTTATGATTTGTTGTTGATAATGAGACACCTTGAAAAGATGAAGATCTAACCCACTGGCGTGCCAAAAATTGTTGTGTGTGGTCGCACGGTGGCTTAAGATTTCTTGTTTGATAATGAGACACCTCCGAAAGATGGATCTCTAACTTTTGTGATGTCCCACCGGGCGTGCCAAAAACTGTTGTCGCCAAATCACTGCACCCTCCGAATGGCCAGGATGTGAATAGGACGCTCGGCAGATTGGGACACATGGGATCACCTCTCAAGCCGTGGACTTGGGCTCGAGGTGAACCTCCGAGAAGGCCGGCTTCCTCTTCCTAAACTAAGTGTCAGTACTACTCCTAGTGTAACAAAAATGATTATCTAGTCCTATGCTAACATTTTCATGGGGTTTTAGGGAAAGAGTTTTACGTAAATGAAACTATACTAGGGATGGTGATGCACCGAATAAAGGGTGTCTTCAGATTTAGGAAGGGTTAATTTGAAGAGGGTGTGTGCACCACAGTCAACTTCACCTACCGCAACTTAGAGAGGGTACAGATACCACAAAGCTAAGAGACACGCGTCTTTTGTTAAACTTTATCGACCGAGAAATATACCAGCTTTCCTAAAGAAGAAGGATGAACTCAAGAAGGGTGAACAGACACCACAACTCAACCGCATGCAATACTTCACCACTCGATAAGCACAGTAACTCCAAGAACTCGCAATAGAAACTTAAACTTGCACACAAAGTTGTACCCGCAAGTATGAGAAAGGCACAAAGAAGCATAAAAGGATGAAAGGACCGAGATTAGTCACAAAACACACACTTTTATTGCTTCAATAACATGCACAATGCATCATACATTCGTAAGAGGCAATAGTTGCCATTACAGGCCTTGAAGAGGAGGCTTGAAAGTTCTCTCAACACACAAGAACAACTTGCAGTAAGAGAGAGGACCCTCTTGAAAAGTATACACTCGCTTGAGATATCTAACTCGTCTAACTTGTCCGAATCATGTTGGAACCCTTTGAAATGAGCTTCCAACTTACATTTATAGAAGAATATGTGAGAAAGAAGAGGAAATGGTCATAATTACATTCCTAAATCAAGGCCCATGATGTATTTATTACAGCTTAGTCAACTACCCGAGAAGGTTCCATCATGGGTCATTAATCGCCTCGATGACCAAGTCTTCTCAATTAATTAAAAGAATATTTAAATAAAATATTTAAATAATAATAATAAATATTATTATTAAAATATTTAAATAAAAATATTAATTTAATTAACATAATGTCGGGACCCCCCGTTGACCCGTTTGACTTGAAGAGGAGGGGGGTCCATGTGAATAGAGTCTGGACATATCCCAACTTGACGAGCTTCGAGCAACATACCGAACTCACCGAGCTCTCAATCTGCATCGAGCTCTTCTCACCTCTTCTAATGCTCATCATCGGGTCACTCAGACTGCAACTCGGCTCATCCTAAGTCACTTATTTCGCTGACAACCGAGCTTGCATCTCTATTGACCAGTGACTCGGCACGAGTTTAGCTTGTCGAGCTCTCTTTGAATTTTCAGTTTGGCATTAATGCTTGATGAAATAAACAAAGTTAATTAGAATGAATTACTGAGCAGTTGTATGCTCGAGCTATTCACTCGACTTGGTTCCCATCCAAGCGCTTCTCCCGACCGACTCACTCTTCATGAATGATGAATGGCTCAACTCGGTTATCTGAATCTTTCATGCGAGCTTTCTCCCGAACTTATTTTTGACGTGAACCGTGTCTTAGTCTTATGCAGATGGCTTATGCGGCGAATTCTTTCCTCCGAGGCACTTGACACCTAGATCGGTTCCTCGAGCCATTCCAATTTGAACCTCTTGCTTGCAATGGATACCTCACCGTGTGTGTAAAGTACCGAGCTCCACCGCCTTCATTCTTAGAGTCGCCCTTACACGTTTGTGTGCTCAACTAGCATTTTTATTCTCGAACCTTTACCGTTTTCTGTGATGTATCCATGCAAAACCATTTTCTATAAATTCTTCGACCTCACTTGCACACTTTATTTTTCAATTGGCTCTGCAATGACTATTCTTGATTCAGACTTGGCATTTAATCCGTGAATACTTCACCACAAGATTAGTTTTCTTGTCAATTCCCGAATGAGATCTTCATTCAAATAAGTGGCTTGATCACGATTCTTCTTGATTCAGACTAGGCTATCCGCCTACTACACTCTTAGAGCAAGCTAAGCCTGACTCCATTCGACTTGCTATGACTGCCAACTTCTCCTAAGCCTCATCGTTTTGGTGCTACTGCAGAACATCTCGTCTGTTCCTCTTCACTCCATGTGAGGTGAACTAAAACAAACATGTTCTGATGAGCCCTCAAGTTCTTTTACCGATGAGCTCCTTATTGTCACAGGATTTTTGACTCAGTGAATTCCATTTGAAACTCTTTCAGTGCCGAGTTATTTCCATCGTAGCCCGGCCGACTCGTACTTATCACCTAATTGACCGAATCGCTCCATGTGATTTGGTTCGCCTTCGCTCGTGTCTTACTGATCGAACATGAACTCAAATGTATTGAATTCCACATTGAAACTCCGGAATCGTCTTTATTAATAGACCGGGATACTCGTTTTGAACCCCGCTTTTCATTCTATCGACGCCCGAGTTCATTTTCTCTCTCGCACTACGCTTGTCGCCATGTCCCTCCCTCACATGAAGCTTCATGACTCAATCCACGATTATATGGCATAGGTAGTCATGAGCTACACCATATACTCATTTTTCCGTAAACTAAAAGATCCTTTATGTTACAATTTGCAACACATAAAAGAAGCCCTTCAAAAAAATACGTTGAACAACCTCACAACCAAAAGGACCTTGGAAAATGTACAGTAAGGACCATATGAATTCTCCTTAGTCGTGGATCAAAGCTAATAGAAATAGAGCTCGATAAGATTAGCTTGAAATCATAGATAATCGTCCATTGTTTAAAAACAAGCTTCTCTGAACCTGGTAAAAGAATACTTTTATTGTCTGATTGGACGTACATAATGGAAGGGTATAAATATTGCGTACTGCGCCCCTCGGAGTTTTTTCAAAGAGACCATTTACACGTAACAAGGATGCAGCATGTAAAACGGCCGACCGGGTATTTTCAGAGCTGAACTTCACATTTAATTCGCTTCTAGGAGAAAGAATGCTGAGCAATATGAATCGTTTCATTCTGCGCCGTTTTAAACCTTCATCTCTTGGTTCGGGCAAATTTTATGAAGCCTTGAACAGCGTGACTCCAATCCATCGTATACGGCAGTGAATATTTGTTTCCTGCAACTGCCATAGGTCCGAGTTCAGAATAAGGATAAGCCACAGAACTGTTTGCTGGAAGCGTTCAAAAGGCTTCGACTGTATTGCACACGCCTGCTGCCTGTGCGTGAGAGTTTCTCGCGACCACCGAATGCTATGCGTGGTAAGCGGAATGTGTAGAGCCTCCTTCAAACAACCTTCTCGCATAACGCCGTGAGATTGAGATCAAAGTGATGATATTGTCATCGCATCGCAGCGATCCGTCAATTTAGTTGTACCACTATGACAATGAACCACCGTAAGCATCCTCGAATATGACCGATTCTCGAACCTTTCAACAAATTATTCACCTCCACATTGAACGGATCTTCGTTACATTGATCTTCCCCAACCAATTTTCCTATTTACTCGGTCCTTGATCGAGCTTTTTGTTGAGTCCTTACACATGCACCCATGGCTTAACCGATAATCCATCTATCTTCATGAGCACATTCTCGCTTACCATTCCAACGTGTTTTGACCCACTTGATGACTCGCCCCCGTATTCCGTAAATAAACTTGAATTCTTCTCTCGTGGAAAACTCACGACGTTGTCATCGCAAAGTTTCCACTGGCAAAGGTTGCTGCCCAAATCTCCCCGCCGGAGTGAACAACTGGTTGCCATCTACTTATTTCCCATCGCACCGGCATATTGACCGAATCTCCGCATAACGGCTTGGCCACATCAATCCATCCCACGCCTCAACTTTCTTCTTTGGCAATTTGACCCGATTTCTCCATTCACTTAGTCCCCACCATGGCTTTCCATCCCAAAATTTCCACTGGCACGTGCTGCCTCAATCTCCCACGTGGAATTTCTTCCTTGGCTTGCCATCCACGAAAACCCACTTGGCATCCACTATTTCCCACGTCCGGATTGGAGTGCGGGGTTTTGTTATCATTCATGGCCATATTTCATTTTCCCACCGACTTCCACCTTCCGCTCAACGTGAGGAGATATCATTTCTCAAAGCAAACATTTTCAGCCGTAGTTTGTAAGGTGTGATAATCCCGCGTAATCCTTTGTGGCCCACCAACTTAGTGACTCGTCAAGATGCTTATATAATTGCAAAGCAAATTATGCTCCATGAATATTCTCGATATGAAACAGCCCACTCTCTATGAGATCCGTTTCCATGAGTCGCATTGTAAAATAAATTTAATCAAGTCTCCCGGTAACATTCTTACTGTCACTTAATTGATTTTCATAAAAATATCTTGAAGGAAAATCCTGAATTTGAGGATGCATACGATGCTGATCAGATAACAACATTGGACAACTTACTTGCTCAAACGGGCTTCTACTATACTGCAACATCCCTGTGCATCGAATGCTCGGCCGCTTTGAGCGTAGAACTGAAATTATCCTAGGAAAGTGCCGTGAGGAAGTAATTGGTTATACGCAGCAGCTACAGGGTAGAGAAGTAAAACTTATCTCAGAAAATGAGTGGCCTCCAGAGAGAGTTGATTGCGACAGCTGCCGCAGGGTGATCCCAAGGAACCGTTGGCGTTGATCCTGATGTTCTGGTTGCATGCGACCATAGTCGTGATCAGTTGTTGTAAAATCTTGCCGCTGTAGTAGAAGAATGAGATAAGGTTTTAATTGAGTTGTCTCGCCTTTTCATTTTGGAAATTCTCTTCCATGGAAGAAGCTCGACCAAATCTTGAGGCAGCTATTGTCTTTGTCGAGTCATTAAAACTGAATTCATAATCCAACAAGGAAGCATCAATCTCTCCATGTTGAATTAAACCGAGTCGAGCTCGTCATTTCTCTGCCTCAATGAGCCAACTATCGAAACATTATCCGCTCCTATCGAGACTCTTTTATGACAAGCCAAAGTTGGAAAACCGAACTTACATTTCCTACTCATGAACTCGTCTCTTTATTTTCGATTTGACACTGATGACCAGAAGTGGGTCCATGGGACCAATGTCGTGATTTGATAGCAATAAGGCCCTGTTTTCCAATTTTTCAACACTCAACTAGAACAAGAGTTACAAGAGGAGAAGGCTAAAGTGTTTGAAGTCTCTAAGAATGTGGAGGTCTTCTCCCAGGCCATCATCACAAAGCACTTAGACCTTAACACTCCCATGAAAAAATATGGTTCCTCCCTAGAATGTCTTGAGGACTTGACTCGGATCCTCACTATGGAAAGGCAACCATTGGCCTTGGAGTCGGCAGAGGAGGTAGCTATGCGCTTGGCAAGGGAGGACAAACTAAAGGTCATCGTGCTCATAGCCGAACACAACAAAGTGCTTGCCGAGGTGAAAATAGCTGCACAAACCGCTGGGGTCACCTACGACCATTGCATAGACCAAGACAAGGTGACAAGCATGCTGCTTGCTAGTGATGAGGCCGAGCTAAAAGAATTCAGGGAGAAGAATAAGGGCAATAGAGCCGAGCGAGAGAAGATCCTAGCTGAGGTGGAAAAGAAGTCTAAAGCTATTGAGGCCCTTCGGGTCTCAATCAAAACCTAGCTAAAAGATCTCTATAAGACCATCATGAGGAAGATGGATGCCTTGGAAGATTACACCAAGGAGTTGGAGACTGTGGTGGAGACCATCACCACAAAGGGGGAAGGGTTAACCTTCGATGAAGTGAGCACATTGGTCGAAACCTTTGCCGAAGGGCACAGGACAAGGTTGGTGCGTGGGATACGCTAAAGGCCGACCTATGGCAGAATTTTCCCCTTCTTCTTTAGGCAATATTTCTCCTTCTATTCTTTCTATTTTCTCTCCCCCATTCTTTATTCTTTCCCTCCATTATTTTCCAAGGCAAGGCCTTGCATTATTTTTGTACTACATTCTTTGAGGAGGTTCCCGAGGACAGAGAACAGGTGAAGTGTGGGGTAATGTTGGGCCCCTGATATAACTTCCAAATCTTAAAGGCGCATAGGTGCACACAACTCGGAGGAAGCGCGTAAGTGAAGATGTGCAAGGCAGATTCTAAAAGGGTTCTTGGAGAACCAAGGGTGCATGCCACGTGAAGAACAATTCGGGACTTAGCCGTTTCGGCCTTTTGGATAGAACACATGAAGAATGTGTTCTATTTGGATAAGGTTCTAGCCTCGGTGATAAGATGTCCTAGAAAGAATATACCTTGTGATAGGAAGATCGAAAAATCTAATCATGACATGGAGAGGCATGTGCAGGGCAACCCACGCCTTGAAACTTGGGGCCGATTTGAGGCTGCAGCAGAGGAGTTTGTTAGAGTTCGAGGCCTATTTATACGCGTACCCTTGCAAAGAACAGTAGGATTCATAAGAGAGGTAGCAGAGCTCTGCAAAATTATTGCGAAACTATGGGATGAAAATGGGTAGATGATTCTAGTAAGGATGTAATGGGGAAATGGGGAATGAAAATTTTGTTTTGTGAGAATACATGTATGGATCCAGATATGGCGCATGACTATGGTCTACCTCTCTGTGATACTTTGTAGCAAGACTATGAATGAATATGATAAGGTTACCACTATGTTTACATTAAGATCTCCTTCTGTATTATCTACATGTTTTTACTCTGCTTTTGATCTTGTATAATCATGGACCTTACTTGAATGATTAAGTATATTTGTGGATTTACAACTTCTTGGTTATGTTATTTCTATTGCGCACTTGGTTTCTGTTATGACTGAAGGGGTGTAGAAGTCATCCTGAGATCTATAGCTTCTTCATTTATATTAAATCACTAAGTCAGAATCATGAACTATGCCTTCCACTAGACTCACATAAAAGAGAGACTCGGCTCCCTCTCGTGTGCCTCAGGTGAGAACCCAGCGCTCGTTGGGTGATAGGCCGGCGCACATGAGGTTTCCTTGTTCTTGGTGGGTGCAAAAATGACTACATGCCCAAGCATTTCCAACTACAAAATATCAACCTTAACAACCCTTAGACTCACAAATTAAGTTCTAAATCTATTCAATGGCACTTGCAGACAAAACAACTAGGAATTTCATTAAAAATGATGAAAAATAGTGCGTATTCGCATCTCCAAGAGTCTTGGAGCAAAATGGCAGAAAAATAGATGTAATGCACAATAACCATTGATTTTTCCCTTCTCAACTATAGATTAGAGCCGTCCACGTGTTTTTGGGCACAAATGCAAAGGTGAGGTACAGAGGCATGTTTCCAAACAAGTGTGTGCCTTCCACGTGCCCCAGGCCCAAGAAAATTCCTTTTGGCCTTTCAACAAATCTAAGTAAAAAGGAGCTAGTGGAGGCCTTCATGTCTTTCCTAGGCACACCTTTGGTATGGACCTAAAAATGGAGACCCCAAACAAGCGTAAGCTCATCACGTGTCTTAGTTCGGAAGAGTTGTTGAAAAATTAAAAGGATAAATGGAATGAAGCATGTGTCTAGGGTTCGAGAGAGTTTTCCTTGGTTGTTGAAAAGTCCAAGCAAGGGCAGAGTGAGTGGAAGCCTCCAAGTGTCCTACTAGTGCTTCTTCAAAATAAAAATTAGGGCAGTCCCCAAACAAGGGTGGTTCCTCCATGTGTCCTGTGCCTTTAAAAATTTCTTGAAAATTTTAAGAAAATAGAGGATCCTATGAAAGCCTCCACGTGTCCATGGTCCGAAAAAGTGACACCGACCACATGAAAAAATGTCTAAGTCTTGGAATGGTAGTAGAAACTTCCACGTGTCTCTGTGGTGTAAATCCAAAGGTCAAACCAAGAGGCAAATTTTTAGATGAGCGCCATCCCTCCACATGGAAAAAACTTGAGTTAAAGCGGGCCTTAGAGTTTCAATGTGCCTCGTCAAGACGCATCCAACCAGAAGGGCCACGTTTCCACAAATGTTTGAGATATAAATTTGACGGGAAAAACACACCACAAATCATAAAATGCAATAAAATCACCATTTGCACCTAGAAATGAATCTTTCTTTTGGGATAGAGAATTTGTAAATGATATAAGTCTGAAATGTGATCCTCCGAGCCGCATATAATTAGAAAGGACCACTTTTCCACAGGTATTGGGACAAAAATTGAGAGGGAAAACAAAACGCAATCATGGAAAAATGAAAGGAAGGGAAAAAAACCCTATTTTACACCCAAGTCGCAAATTCTTCCATATGGACAGAGGAACGGAAAAAAATTCCTGGACTTAAAGTGATCCTCGACCAAATGAAGGGACTCATCATGGAAACCAAATGAAGTACAAAGTTTTCATGCATCAATACGGGGAGATAGAAAGACGACAGAGCCCACAAATTAAATAATTTCAAGGAAAAATGGGGTGATATCAATTTGAGCACCAACAGCTTCCTATTCATCTTACCTATACGAAGATTAAAGAATTAATGGGTTCCTTATTATCATAAAAATATACGATTAATAAATATTATATTTTCTCTCTTGATCTTATGTTTAAGTGTCAATTTTTTATTGGAAGAGGTAAATATAGGTTAAATTGTAGAGGAAAATATATAATTGAAAGAGGACACACAGGATGAATACCCTAGAAAATAAACTATGAACGATTAAAAATTTAGATATATCTTGTTTTTAAGGTCATGGAAGCAAGCATTCTGACACTAATAATCAAATCCAAAGGTATGATAATTCTAATTCTATATGTAATTACTATAAAAAATTATATTCATTTATAAAAAAATCATAAATAAAGAGTTTATGTAAAATAGGGAAAATGCAAATTTGTCAAAGTAAATTGGAATCAGATGGAATCCATAGTTCCTTGTTTATCATTTGTAACGGTTATCAAGGGAATACGAATCATAATTTATTTCTAGATAGTGGATGCTACAAGAATATGATAGGAATTTTTTTTCTTGAAAATATATAAACTCATAGAATTAAATGTTAAATTAAGAAATTAGAATATGTTTTGTAATAGGAAAGGGAACTATTAACATTTTTTAAAAACATGATAAATTTAAGTTTATACTTGGTGTTTATTTTTTAATAGTTTAAAACATAACCTCATGATTTTTAGTCAACTTATACACAAGGGATAACAAGTATATATTGAGAATACTTAATGTGTTATTATAGAAAAAATCCAAGTGAAAATCTTATTGTTAGGGTCAAAACGACAAGAACCCGTATGTTCCAGCTTAAAATTTTAGAGTGAACTTATCTTTCAAACTATTTTCATAATGAGTATGTTAATTGGATATTCAAATCATTATCCAATTTATAATCACTCCCAACCTCTCATTCAAGTGATTAATCTAACAAAACATTACCTCACATCATTGTGTTACAATCAATATGTTTCTTAAAGTACCCATGCCATGTCATCCTACAAACATCTTGTTTAAGAAAGAGTTAATAATGAAGTAGAGTTGTCAAATCAAAAAGAATTGATAAAAGAGATTCATATTATAAAAATGGTTGAAGGTCATTCAATACTCTCATGGTAGTAACATCTACCTTGGGTCCATCTCATGCTCAAACCGGTGTGTGTGATCCACATCACACTAGCAAGACATGCACACATGTTTCCATGTTGGTTATATCATTTACTTCTCACATGAAATGAAAACATTGAATCTTAATCCCAATAGTTTTTTTTTCATAGGAATGTTTCTATAAGGAAGGCCCATTTCAAAATAATCTCATGTTTGGAAAGTGTGTGTCACACAAGAAACAAACCAAATGAACTCACATTTTGAATAAATAAAATAGTCTTACCCATCCAACCATGTATACTAACCATTTCAAAAACCAATATTTCATTATAGAAATAAATATGAATATGTTCTTGTCTTATTTAAAGCCTTGAACATTTCCCCAAAGGTCCAAAAAAGATACACCTTCACTAGATGATAAAAATATAATAAAAGGTAAAATTACCAACACAATAGTCGATAGAGAGACAACTTAAGGGAACAAAATTTATAAATTTAAAAATCCTACTCAAGGAAAAACTATAGATTTTGTAGGTAAAATTAGAAATTTTGAGAACCAAAATTAAAATTTTTCAAGAGAAAAACCATGAATATGTAATGAAGTCAAATCACAATAATATAAGACTTATTTCCAAGACCAATCTTTTCTCTATAACTTAAAATTCATCTCGCTTAAATTTTAGAGGTCTATGTTTATTACATAATAATAATAATATGATGAATGTTTTTCCTTCAGTTATGAAACATAGTAAACCATGTGAAAGCTACATTCTTGCCATGCAACATACAAAATCATATTTAGTTGGTAACTCTTATAGGAAAATAATCCCCTTGAACTCATTCACTCAAACCTATGTGGACCCATGTAAACTCTTTAAATTTTTATAATTATATATTTTTTAACTTTTATTTATGATTATTAAAAAATTGATCTATTTTCTCAAGAAAAATATAGGTGTTTTGTATTTTCAAGAAGCATTTGTTGAAAAAAGTGAAAATTATATCAATATATTGATATCATACATGGGCAAAGGAGAACATCTCAAATGAATCACACCAACAAAAATATTTCACCACTAGCTTTATACCCCTTGTAGACATGAAATCACGCACTTTGGATATAAATTAGTCCCTATCTCATACTACTTTTCATATGGTTTTTTGAGTGAAGAAAGTATTAATTAACCCATGTCCTTTGGCCATTTTACTTTCCTTTCTCACATTAGTGTCGACCTCCGCATGTACTCGCGCACTAACTTTTGACAGATTTGCATCATCTTATCATCGACTAGGCACCCATCCCAACACCGGGCACCCTAGGTGCACTGTTCTTGTTCGAGGTGCTTTGATCTTTTTCCTTCTTTACCTCATCTTTTGGACACATTCAATCCGTTTGAGCTTTACATATTTTTAGTGCTTGTCATTTTTGGTGTTAATTATGAAATTAGAACAAGAGAACCATATAAATATAAAGTAATGATACCATAATGAGGTACCAAGCACTAGGTACTACTATGACCACCTAAGGTTGCATCCATCGAAAGCTCCATTTTCATCTATCTATCTCCATCATAAGGGACGAGGATGGTTCATCCGGATTACACTTCATATGAGGGAAGTTTATTTTATCCCATCCACCATTTATTTACATGTCTACATCTATCTATTTCTCACTACTTCACAAAGTGTGACTGGCACAAGAGAACCTAGGACACAATATGCACACACACATCTAGAACTACATTTGGGTATGAAATGTAGTGCAACACTCAGTTAGTAAGTCCACTATTGTGGCCGCTGAGCATAGTGTTATCCCTTCATTTGCATACTACTTTTTATAGGTTTTTGATTCTTTGTTTGGGGTTTTGTAGGTCTCTTCTTCCTTAATGATTACTAGCGACATCCAAAGGTGTAGTTCAATGAAATACACATGGTAGGTAGTGAAGGCCTCAAATCAACTAGAGACCCTACAAGTTTTGTTTCTAGTCCTCCCGCAAAGACAATTGTATCCATAACTCGAGACTAGGGCATCACAGTGCCCTCATTCCTCCGTATGTGCCCCACCTAGCAAGATATCTTGGTTTTATAGCTTCGGAGCTTATTTTTGGTCACATATGCATTATATTAATCTATCTTATTCTACGAAACACTCGTGAATAATCGTAAAATAAGCTAAGTGATTTCTAATTTTCCTTGCCTATTACGCTTTTACATTTATACTTTATTAGTTTTTGGGTCATTTATTTCATTTATTTTTCTATCATTTAGTGCTTTGCATAGCATCAAATTAAGCTAGAATAGATCATTTGTTTCCATTTTAAATTAATCACCCCCAAAAATGTAGTGTATATATATAATATTTAAATAATGGAAATGTTTGAGAATATTTTACAAGAAAATAAATTATGAAATGAATTTTTTGAAGAATATATACCATCGTTTAATATAATATCAATTGATTCCTAATTATTAGTGTCAAAGATCAAGTTCCACAAGAAACCTATAACAACACATAATAGTCTTGCATATGTAAGAGTATTTGGATGTGTTTCATATTCTCATGTACTATAATAAAGTAGGATAAATATAAATGCAATATGTTAAAAGGAATTTATTTTTAATAAAGTAAATAACCAAAATTATATAGGATTTATAGTCCCACTACAAAGGAAGCAATTATCAACCGTGTGATGTGGAATTGTTTGAGAAATAATGTTAGGATCACAACATACAAGACTCAAGTAATAATCACAGCACTAACATTTCAAGATGAAGAAAAAAAGAATAGGTTGGTGCACATGGTTGTTAGGAAAACCCTCAAGCTCTAATTCCACCGACACCTTTCACAACACCTTCAATTCATTCTCAAATATTTCCATAATGATAAGAATCAATTCAGGTTGGAAGACATTATAGTGATAGTTCAAGCCCTACATTAGCCTCATTGAGATCTCACCATAGAGAAGTATCAAGGAAAGCTATAAGTTGAAGAGAAATATATGATCATGGTGCATAAAATACTGATTCAAAAACAAACCTTATATTATTGTTTCATGATCTAGTGTCTTTAGAAGAAATGGTTGATGATGAATGGCTGATAAAATCAATGGATGAAGAAATTTATTTAATTGAGAAAAATTATAAATGGGATTCAAGATATTTTCAGAAGGAAATAATGTTGTTGTGTAGAAATGGGTGTATAATACAAAAGTTAATGCATATGGAAATGTTTAAAAATATATGGAAATATTGGTTACAACAAAATTTGTATAACAACCTAAAATAGATTTTATTGAGACAATTACCCCAAAGAGCAAGACTAGACATAGTTTGAGCTATCCTAACCATAAAAACTTGGTATAATTAGAGGTTATATAAAATTGATGTAAAATATTAGTTCCCGAATGGTATTATATGGTAAAAAAATTATGTACAAAAATCACATAACTATGAAGTAAAATGTGAAGATAAGAAAGCATGCAAATTGAAAATGGATCTTTATGGTCTCAAACAAGAACTAAGAGTTTGACATAGTCACATAGATTCATACCTCTTGTGAAATGAGTTTATAAGAAGAAATAATGAGACCAATTTGTAAATAAAAATTAATTCACAAGAACAAATTGTGATTGTATGTGTATATGGTGACAACATTATATCTTTATTTGAAAACTTTCATTTGATTTGTTTAAGATAGTAATGAAAAGAGAGTTTTTGATGATAGATTTGGGATTAATGAAATATTTTCTTGTCATAAATATCAATTAGTAATGGTATGGAATTTTATATATGTCATAAAAATTCAAATGATGTATTGAAGATTTTAAGGATGTTTAATTCAAAGCTAACATCCACACTAGATTCTGTAGGAACCAATGTAATAAAAGAAGACATTAGATCTCGATGAAAATCGAACATTTTAGAAAAAAATTGTAGGGGTAGTTTGATGTAATTTATAGCGAAAGAATGGATGGTGTTTTTGGATTCTTACTTATCTTAAGGTCCATGGAGTCACATAAATACTCACACTAAGAACATAGATTTTTTTAGATATTTTGTAAGAACAATTATATAATGGCATTTTGAATGAAACATATGATGAATTTTCGTTTAATGGTTACAATAAAAATTATTTTACAAGTAGAAAATATTATAAAAGGCATACTTGTATATATTTTTGGGCTTAACTAAGAGGAAAAATTATTAGCTAAGATGGATGGTGACACTATTCAAAAATAATTACAAGTAAGGTGTGTGAAGAACTTGGAACAATCAACGAAGGTGAGTAATCTAGGAGTGTTGGTGTTGGGGAAACATATGTTGGCATCACTTTCCCCTCACAAAAAGTTGAAATTTCAGTCTCAAATCAGGTAGTGACACCAAAAAATTTAAACCAGATCCATTTAATTAATGATCAATCGAATGCAACACTATTTATGACAAAGGATGGAGGATCGAGTTGAACCCCATAGGGTATTTTGTAGATTTTACTTGAACATAGAAAAGGATTTCGGGTAAAAACAAAAACACCTTCCTTGCATGCCTAAGCATCTTAAAATTATGGAATTCTAGAAGGGATTTGGCTATAAGGATTTTTTCATAAATACCTATGGACATAGTGAATTTGATGGTAATTTATTAGAAGAGGAAGATGCTTGGACCCATGTCGTGACAAGGAAATCTAAACAACTTGGTTCACATCTATCTCGCAGACCTTATTGAATCTTTTAGTTCCAAATTTTTGGTAGTGTACATCCTTTCCTTTATTTGGGTTTGATTCCATATTTTTTTGTTTTTTGGTTTGTGTAACTTTTTTAATCACTTTGTTTTTTCTTTTTTGCCGCAATATTTTATGTAGGATTTGGGATTTCTTTTCTTGGGTGACATCCCAATCAAAAAAACCTTTTCCATTTTTGTTCTTTATGGTACGAGGTAGATATTACTATTTTGTTTCGTATTATGCATATGGTTTTATCTAGGCTTTCAGACCCTTTTGTACTTAGGAGAGTCCTGCAGACAAAAACCCTTCTTTATCCTTATCCAAAAAATTAGTTTTATCTAGCAATATGTGTTTTTTGTCTTTTTATTTTATTTTTTTGTACATATTTTCCTTTCAAAATGAATTCAATACATGCATGCATGTCTAACGAGTTTTTATTACATTTTAAGTGGTATTAAAAACCATCATTAGTTATTGTTATCCAAAATTCACCCCTCAAGGTAATTTTGATAACATGCATCAAATTATTCAGTCCCGAGGAAGTAGATTGATTCAAGGCCCGAAATCATGTTTTTGGGGGGCCCTCGGCTTCTCTCTAACTCTCCCATCCAAGAAGAAATCCCAACGAGTTAGAAAAAATGGAAAAAATGTGAAAAATAAGGTTGCAGGATTGTTTTAAGGCATTTCGGTCTGAAGGGTTCGGGTCATACTGAGGTTCGTTGTACCAAGCTTGGGGGCCGAAAAAATGAAGAAAATTGGCTAAGTCCTAGTCCAGGCGGTCTGCGGGATAGTTGGGACGTCGGGACACGTGGGATGTGAAAATCTGAATCGGCCGAAAGAGGGAAAAAATTGCCTAAGTCTTTTGTTTCACGCGGTTTGGGACAGTTGTTCCAAAATACGCGCGGACGCCTGATCACCTTGGTTTGGTGCAAGTCAGTCCATTTCGGGCGGTTCGGAGATATTTGTCCCAGACAGTTTGGGACATCCGGCCAAAAGTACATGGAGGATGTGAACCAGCCGATTCGGCCAAAACAGGGGACTTTCGTCCGGGACAGTTGGGCCAAAAGTACGCGTGGGACGTGAAAAGCCGAAAGAGCCGCCAACGAATGGAATCTCGCCACGTGTCTTCACCTCAAATAGGAACAAGGAAGCCCAAATCGGCCGAAGCAGGAGATTTTCATCCGGGACAGTTGGGACAAAAGTACGCGAGGGACGTGGAAAGCCGAATCGGCCGAAGGCAAAGAAGAAAAGTCAACGTTTGACCTGTGAAACTTCAAACGGCCATAACTTTTGACTTCGAGCTCCGATTTTCACAAAATTAGACTTTCTGGAACGAGCACGACGTCCTCTACACCACATATGTGAGGGATTTCTTATTTTTAACAAGGGTAGATATATTTAATTAAAAGAAACATATTCGGCTCCAGTCAGTTAATACTCATTCCCGTCAAATGACAGAAAATGATTGCCAGACCAAAAATAGCTGCCCACACTTAGAATTCCATAACATTTGCATTTCTCAACGAAATCGCACAAAATTGGTACCGTAGGAATCGCGGCTCCGATCTCGAAACACAACAATCAAGAAATTCTAGATTTGATGAGATATTGATCAATATTTTTAAGGAAACGTGGTTGGGTTCATAACAATGTTTTATTTGGTAGTTAGGAGTGTAATTAAGAGGCATGGTCATCATTCTTTCTCTGCTGCAGCACATGGGACAATATGGGGAGCCTTTTGCAAGTAATATATAATCATTTTACTCCATTTAATGCCTCTTACAAGTGGTTGAAGGACAAATTTCGGGATTTTCATTTTTCCCTCTCTCTCTCTTCTCATCTTTTCTATAAATTGGAGTGTTGGGCTCATTGTAAAAGGGGTGGTAGTTTTTGTAGGAAAGCTCTGCAAAAATTACTTTAAGAAGCAGAGATGTGTTATAGGCCCTTGTTGTGGACTCCTTGCATGGTGATCCAGGCCCTTATCTTGTAATAGATTGAACTGTACATATCATGAAGCAATAAAATATAAGTTTGTGGATATATCTTCCCCTGCTGTGTTTTCTTGCATTCTTCTTGCCCCTTCACCCTTGATTACAAGAATATTGTGCCTATTATTATGTTCATGCAGGGATCCATTATCATTGTCTATGTTTGAAATATTTTTGTGAATTTGTTTTGCTAGATTATGGAGAACTGTCATCACCTCTTCTAGTGTGCACTTTACTTCTGTATTTCATGCATTCGAAGACTACTCTCACACCCTCATTTTCTGGTGTATCACCACTTTAGTGTAGGATTTCATCTTATGCATTCTCTCTCCCTGGTCCCTTGGAAATTTAGGTTAGAATAGTTAGTTTCCCCTGCATTAGAGTAGATTGTGGCAGGTAGTTTAGGAGCAAGAACCAGCTTTCTCTGTAGGTCTATCTCAAGTAGCAAGTCTCACAACTTGGAGATAGTACCCATGTTATCCAATCACACCGTGAGTTCAAGTATATGCACTTATGGAAACATAGGGGTGTTGTGATTCGGTGATGACAATTATCCTAATAAATAATGTTACTTTAATTGGATCATTTGGTCTAATTTGAAGTAAATTATTGACATATCTAATATTTAATAAATTCATGTTAATGTTATTACGAAGATTATACTATTATTATCAAGGCTTATTTATATTTAGGTAATTCAAAATATTTATTTGATGCCTTTAATTTTGAAGGCCTCCCTTTTAAATAATCAAGAATGCTAAATATATATTGGTCAACATAGGTTATGAATAAGAGGTAGAAAATATAAACATGAAGTGCTTAGTGGTTTTAGGTTTTTTTCCTATGTTGCAAGAAGTCCAATAGGAAGCGATTATTTTGTTTTATGTTTTGTTTCAATGTCATAGTTGGGATACTTATTTCGTGGTTTTTGTCTTGATCTTCAATGTTCTATCTTGGCAAATTGGCCCTTTTGTACCTAAGTAGGTCCCCATTCAAAAATCCTTTATCCTTGATAAAAACATTAAGCATTTCCATCACTTAAATTATGCTCTTAAGAATTAGATTAAAAAAACAAGTTTAAGACACACTTTGAACATTTTGTTTACTACACACCCTACTTTATTTCAATATATGCAACAACAAGGGGTTAAAATAATGGATTATATTCATCCATGAAACTTTAATCTTATAATCATTTATTAGACATATAGTAATAAAAGGGTTGGATGATTTGAATTCAAGAGAAACATAAATTTATACAAATCATATATTGTTATACCTAGAAGATTGTAATAGGTGGAGAAACATTTCTTTGGCTCTTTCATTAATATTGAAATATAGCTGAAAGTATAGTATAACTCTATTCTTGTATAAGTCAAGTAAATAATAATAAAATAAAAAAACCTATAGAGAGTATCATCTATTTGAGGTGAATCTTGGAATTGAGAGAGTTGTAAACCTTTTTCCATTGGATTTGACACAATTTTATAATCTAACATCCCATACTTTTCTATGAGTGTCTTGGTATATTTCATCTACATGATAAAAATGTGATGCTTCTAGTGTCATATATCCAATCCAATAAAATAGTGAAGTAACCCAAAATCTTTTATGTGAAAGGATTTCCTCATATCATTCTTCACATCTTTGATGAGATTTTATGAGATAATAAGTGATCACAAGATCATCCACATAAAAACAAGAATGAAAAAATCTATTCCTACCTTCTTGATATAAAAATATAAATGGTAAGCGCTACGAGTGAATCCATGTTGTAATAGGATATCATCTATTTTAATAAACCATTCCCTTGGTGATTTCTTAATCCCATAAAATTAATTAGATGACACAATATTTGAGGATGCTAGTGCTCATCAATAAATCCTTCTAGATGGGTCATGTATAGTTCCTCTCTAATATCACAATTCAAAAATCACTTCTAAGTCCATATATTAAAGCTTCAATCCTTTTTGTTCCCCTAGTACATAGACAAATTTGATGCTCTTGATCTTCACAATGAGTGCTAAGGTTTCCTCACAATCAATTCCTAATTACTAAGAATATCCATTTATAACCATTTGTGCTTTATACTTGTCAATAGATCCATCAACCTTGTATTTATTTGAAAATTCATTTTCAGCCAATGGGTTTCTTTCACATATGTAGATAGACAAGTTCTCATGTGTGATTCTTAATTAGGGAGTCATATTATACATCAACCACCTTCTTCCACTTTGTTTGACTGAGTGCCTCTCGAACAATATCAAGTTCATTGCTATCAACAATTGAACTCGTCAATGTAATATTTACCTCATTTCTCACATGTCTTCTTGTTCTAACTCCTTATGAAGTGTAGTGCTCACCTTTTTCAGCCTTAGTTATCTGCTGACTTCTTTACTCATAGTTATGATTTGATAGGGATTTTGACATATTTTGGACATTATGTTATGTTATTTGATCTTCATGGACATGTATGTTGACACATTTCAATAGATGTTGTGGATACTAACATATTGCTATGTTATTTGGGCCTAATTGATATATGATGGATACATAGTTTAGTCACACATCTTGATGATATAGATTATTTGATTATTGATGAGAACACATGATAGCATGGATATATGTCATTTATATGTATTGCAATGGCTAACACATAGTGAATTTGTGTGAAATTGTGCATGTTTTGCAGTTACGATTCCATGTTGATGATGTGATAATATATATTTCAACTTTAGACTTGATCATTTACATAGTAGTTGATTTACACTTGTATTGGGAAGATGCATTTACATTTTTATTGAGTGTGTTGATGCTAAAAATGGTCTCGCCCCAATTTTCATTCGAAATCTATTGATTTACGACCTCTGCTATATTCTCTCCCCCGTGTTATGCCTGAGAAGTATCTACTTTCTTTTGTTGCCATAATTAATTTGTTCCTGGGTTGAAGATCACGTATGGGTCCATTTGTGCTTCCTTGTTTCTCTGTCCCTCTGAAAAGGTCTATAATTTGGGTCTCTCATTCTCTGTTCATTCAAAAACTTGGGCTTTCCCATTCTTTCCATTTTCCACAGTCAGGATTTGTTGCCCTTTTCATTTTTTCCCCAAATACTTGATAAAAATGAATGGATGTAGCTCTAAGGAACGTATTTGAGCCTTGTAACATTTCTAAATCCTTTGTCCTTGGAAAAATTTCATCTCCGGGCTCAAATGGTTGTTTTTCTACATTTTATGGTTTGACGGGCATTTCTCCCAGTCAAATTTGCATCCTTGCATGTACAGGAATGTGGTTTCTTTTGGTTGGACTTGGCTTGGCAGGTACTTCATAATTTTATAAATCGCCTCAACTTGAAAACCGGCCTACGTGGAGGAACAAAGCTCATTTGAAAGTTCACTTTTGGGTTTGGCCTTGAAGTTACGTCGGGAGGACACATGGAGGTTTCCGTTGCTTTTCCTAGACTTAGACATATTTTTATGCAGCTGATACAGTTTGGTAGAACAGAGACACATGGTGAGCCCACGCTCATTTAGGGTCTCCGCTTTGGGCACCATTTTGAAATTGTGCCATGAAGACACGTGGAGGCTTCCGCCGGGTCTTCCCATACTTAGTCATTTTTCAAAAGGTTTTGGAGGTCTGGGACACATGGAGGAACCGCGCATGTTTGGGGACCGGCCCTTGAGTTTCATTTTAAAGAAGCACCAGGAGGACACTTGGAGGCCTCCACTCACTTTACATTTTTCTTGGAATTTTCAACGGCCAAAGGAGATTATCTCGACTCTGACACATGGTGCCTTCCATTGGGCTTCAAGCCTTCAAACAAATTTTAAGGGCCAGACATGTGGCGAGCCCGTGCTCTTTCAGGGTCTCAAATTTTGGGGACCATCTCAAGGTGTGCCATTGTGATGCATGGCAGTTTGAAAATTTAAAAGGGACGAGGAAGTGGACCATCAAAGGTAACTTGGAATTTTTGCCTCTTATTCTCAAAAGGGTTGAAATATCAAAAATTACTCACAAGCATGATAAAGGAAGGGTCAAAGCTTTCTCCAGTCAACGGCGGAGGTGTGGACTCTCGGGGGAAACATGGAAATTTTTCCTTTTGGGAAAAATGAGTTAAAAGTTAAAAATGAAGCGTGGTTCCACTGGGACCCACATTGGGACATGTGTCAGGCCCATGTTTCAAGGGTGAAGCTTTGGGGAAAACTTTGAAAATTTCCCTTTTCTAAAAAATAGGTGAAATGGCGAATTTAGCTCCGATTCCTTTGGGACCCACCTTAGGACACGTGTCAGGCTCATTTCTCAAGGGCAAAGGTGCGGAACAAAATGTAAAAAATTTACTTTTTCCAAAAGTTGTAAAAGGAAAAAGACAACCCACAGACCCGCTCTAAAATTAAATCGTCCACGTGACGGCCTGATTTCAAAGTAAAGATCAATGGGAGTTGTGAGTTTAAATCGATTTTACCCCATTTCTACCGAAACAATCCTGAGGTGCGAGTCTTCATGATTTCTTGGTATTTCCTACATGCCAAACAGAGAGGAGAGTTAATTTTGATATCTAAGTTTGGTAGAGAAGATCTGGAGACATCTTTTACCATTAAAATGGTTTGGATACTAGGCTCGATGTGATCTTCCATTTTTCTTCTCCCATGCACGAAAGAACTAGATTTGATAGATTAGGGATGGAGGTGGTTGGCAAATAGAAGGAAGAGTGTTCTACCAGATGAAGGAATTGAATGCTGAGATTTTTGAAGAGATCTGCCCCATGAGCACCTGACAAATTTTTGTAGATCTGATTCTAGGAATCGCGATCATGATCATGGCAAGCACTAGTGGCACTCAATTATGTTTTTGTATTTTTGGGGAAAATTAATCCATTGTAAATGTTATAAATTACACAAATTTATCATGCAAATGGTTGGAGTGTGAATGATCGGACTGCTTTTCCTAATAGAAAAAAGGCTTGATATAGCCCATCCTCCTTTGAGAAGCTGTTTGAGAAGCATGTATATCTCTTTTGTATTGAATTTTATCATGTCAAGGTGGTTGCGAGTGTACAAACATTAATAAGCTCTGAGATTGTTCTAGAAACTTTCCCCTGCTAATAAATTTAATCAAAATCAATTTATTCTGTGTGGATCTTGTACAAAATGTGTGGCTTTACTTCTGAATGTATGCAAATAGTTTTTCTTGTTCTTGTTAGAATATTGTATCAAAATCTATCTCAATCACACAGGTATCAATCCTTGTGACAGTTTACTAGCATCTACAATTTCATTTCTCAGAAGAGATTTCATCTGGGAGTGAAATAAACAATTTAAAATCACTTTTCTCTCATTTGTTGACAAATATTGTTATTAAGCCTTTGGGTGTACCTCAAGCATGATTGGGCTTAAATATTTATGTTTTTGGGGTTTTCCAACTCAATCCTTTGTGTTAGAATCTCATAGATTGTATGAAAAATTGCTAATCTGGGCCTCCATTGAAGCACATGTTCTGGTTAAAGAAACATTTTAGTTGCTCTGTGGCATTCTGTTGGTTTAGTCTTCCATTTTGTAAAAGTTCTCAAAGATTTGGTATAATCAACTTTATCCTTGCTTCACCTCCCACCAAAATCCATCTAAAAACAACTCATCCTACCCATACTACCCCTATTTTTCATGTGTGTATAAAAATGCATAAATTTTACTACCAAAGCATGTAGAAACAATCAGGATTCCAAATGTCTTTAGTATCCTTAACCTTGCTTAGAGAATATCTCCACTATCTAGAGTGACAACTCGTGAGAGTAATATTTTGTTTCATTGATTATATTTTCTTCAAGGTCTCCTTAACAACTTCGGTATGAAGGATATCTCCATCTCCTCCATAAACAACAGGCTACAAAAGGGTTCTCTTACATTGGTTGAAAGGCACAACGTAAAATAGGGAGGATAGATCAAATCCTCTTGAGGGTACTATCCATTTCTCCACATCTCGAATGATTAAGGGCCATTAAATCCCATCCCTAGCTAAAAATGACTCATCACAATCTATCGTGTCTAAGCTTCCTACTAAACGTATGATAATGCTTAGACTTTGAAGGAGAATAAATTTGAGTACCAACACCTTAGTGACACTATCTCCGGGGACATAGTGGTTATAGTTCACATTTAGGACCTGGTAAAATACTTCATATACACTCCAAGTACTGTGTGTAATTATTTCAGTTCCTACACCTAGTGCACTAGCTTTCATTGATAAATATGAGTAAAGAAAAGTCAGAGTCTTTCCATTTCCAGTTTGTAGTGTTGACAACATTTGACAGATCATATTTAGTGCATTTGTACAACTAAGGTGGAAATCCTTAGTGGTGACTCCCTGTTGATCTGATTCTTAATGAATACTAGTGTCTTAACCTCTGTCAAGTGATATTTGTTACTAACCTTTGCAAAGCTGGAAGGAAGAAGGTCTTTCTTTGCTAGGGACTCTACTAGGACATTATTTCTAGAGCTAGGAAAAGTAAAATCAGAAGGAATAAAATCCTGGAGAGTTGTGGGGATTAGCAGACAAGAAGAGGGATCTCCATTGATGAAAGTGATTGGCCTATCATTGAAGACTGCTATTCAAGCGCTTCTGAATCAAGTAGTCTCTTTGTGGAATTGAATTATCCTACTAGAGAGGGGCCTTGATTTTATTTTTAGAAGTTTGCTTCTCACTATGCCCCTATCTTTTTAGAAGTTGATAGGGATTTCCAAGAAACAAGGCCTTTATGGGATATCCACATTGAAAATTATACCCCGTGTTTCGAGACCCTCTGCCCCTTATCAATTTGTCACCCCTCGAGGGTCACCTCCTTAAAACAACATGGTCCTGCCCCACCCCTGACCTCCATTTGTTGTAAATACCTTTGAACCTATAAATTTAATAGGGATGGATTGTTATCCAAATGGAGTTCCTCAAGTTGTAAGAAACAAACTACCAAAGTTCCAAGGAAAAATGCTATAACTAGTGATCAACATTTGAAGCTTTTTATGACTATGATGGAAGACTTTGAGATTGAACATGAATATGTACTTATAAAGTTATTTATCCATACTCTAGAAGAGGATGCAAGGGACTGGTAGTATAAAGCTTTGCCGATAAATCTATCGATTCTTGGTGAGACGAGCAATGCATTTAAATTGCAAAGTATGGTGATAGAATCCGACCCTAGTTTTCTTTTGAACTTTTTGAAAATTTCAAGAAGAATCCTAATGAGTCAAGACATGATTTCAACACAAGGTTTAACAAGACCTTGAGAAGTCTCGCTTATTAGGATAAGGCCATGTCATAAATCTTGTTTGATCAAATATTCGATACATTTGATAAAAATGAATCTTAATATTTGAGGGACAAAACCCTACTAATTTGAGGTAGGCTTTCACCATGGCTCTGCAAATAGATAATAGCATCAAGGCAATTGGAAAGCATTCAAAAAGGGAAGGTGTGAAACTAATTATCCCAAAAAAACCTCAAAAAAGTAAGGATGCTGATTTGGAAGAAGTTGTGAAGACTTTGGCAGGGGTTGTCAAAGAAATTTCCTACAAACTAGCCCGGGCTGAAAAGGGGATTAGGAAAAGCTCACAAGGTCAATAGAAGCAGCAAGGCCAAGACATGATCACAAATCACCAAATTTCTGATGATAGAGGCAAGGGACCTATTTGATTTGGAAATAGGCAGCCCCAAGGCAGGGAAAATAAAATGGTGTCTGATCCTTTGGCTGCCATGGTTGATGTTGTGGAGTATACAAATGTCATTGATTAATGTGATAGATGTTTCATGCCCCATGCTCCATGTAAGGAAGATCAGAAAGAAGAAGAAGCTTATGATGACAATGATAATGATGTCTACATGATGGGTTGCTCCACAAGCTCACAACAAGGGGCAACTTCAACTAAAGTGATAAGTGGTCGGATTGCTGCCACTTTTTGGGACTGCATTCATAGGGTACCTATTCTTCCTCCCTCTCATACTTTAAAAGTAGACGTTGTACAAGATTTTGAATTTCCCAATAATGACTTTGAATATTTAAGGGATTTAATGATAAATAAGTATGATGGAGGAATCCCATTTGAGGAAGATAGACAGTTCTGATGAATGTTGTTGTTTCTCAAGAGAGGGAATATAACACAAGAAGTAAGGTTGTCAAAGGGACATGCCCTCAAGCCAAGAGAAAAGCTCCCTTACTTTTAAATATTCCTAAAGAGGCTCCTAAGAAAGATGCATTTGCCAAAAGCCCTGCAGTTCTAAACAAAAATTATACCCCTCCTCATGCCCAAGCTGTCAAAAATCTTGTACCACCTAGTGAGTGTGTTAGCTTTCCTTCCAATACTACCTTGCCAAAGAATGTCCCATATGACATTTCCCAAGTTTTAAGTCAAATAAAATTTTTTGTTCCAATTGTTGAGTTGCTTAGGATTCCTGAGCATAAGAAAAGAGCATTTGAATACTTGGGACTGAAAGAAGGGAAGATTTCCCCAGGAAAAATATAAACATTGTGGAGAATCCACTAGTCATAGAGGAATTAGAGGCACCACCAACATCAGAAGAGCTAGATGAACCACCTGAGGTTTATTTGGGAACATCCTTGGTAGATTCTTAGCTGAATGTGGACCCATTCTTCACTACCCTGATCATTAAGGATAGATTGTTACACAAATGTATGTTTGATTCAGGGGCATCATGCAATGTTATGCCTTTGGAAGTTATGAATGAACTAAATATCAAAGTAACAACTACATATGGGAAGTGCATTGCTATGGATTCCAGAGAGGTGCCAATGGTGGGGTGTGTGAAGGGTCTGGTGGTGTAACTTGTAGCCTATCCAGGCAAGAATTTGAAGCTTGATGTAGTTATTGTTGACTACCCAGCCAAGTGGGGTATGTTGTTATCTAGAAGGTGGGTTGCAAGTGTTGGTGGGAGTGTTCAAATGGATATGTATTATGCCACCATCCTAGTATAGGGTAGCCTTGTTAAGTTGTACGAGGAAAAGAAGATGTTTTACCTTATTGAAGATCCCAACAATGCATCCTATGAAGTATTGTACACAAGTGTTGATGCTAGATAACTTTGTGGGATTTGCTGATGGAAAGGAGCACAAGATTGAGGAATGTAGGTGTCTTGAACAAGCGGGCTCTCCTTAGACTCTATTTTTGATGGATCTTTCTCCGTGTTTGGGAATTGTGCTGGTATTTTTTACTTTCTTCGGTCAAGAAAAATTTGTTTTTTCTTTCAAACTCAACTTTGAGTGCACTAACAACACTATTGAGTATGAGGTATTGTTGTTGGGTTTAAGAATTGCTTGGAAATATGGTGTTAAAGACATCATTGTCAAAGGGGACTCTGAATTATTTGTAAAAAAAGTCAGAAAACTGTACGCCACAAAGAATCAACGAATAAAACAATACAAGCATGAAGTTTGGGATTTCATTGAGATGATTGATTCATTCAACATTGTGTATCATGATAGGAAGTTCAATGACTCGGTAGAAAATATTGTAGTTTTGGAGTCTCGTTTTGACACTTGTGCAAAATCCCCATATTGCGAATATGATGTTGAGGTGTTAATAAGGCCATCTATACCTGATAATGTTAAGCATTGACAGGTTTTTGATAATGATGCTCAGATCAGAAGATTTCTACAGAACAAGGGAGAGTTTGTTGATCAAAGTATTGATTTGGAGCCAATGGTGTGTATAGCAGAAGGGAAAGAAACCTTGTTTGGCAAGGGCATCATCCAGCTAAAGACTAATACCATTCCTAGAGGGCTGGTTGCTCTTGAGTCTAATTTTGATAATGCTGATTGCATTGTTAATAGATGCAAGACAACCTCACGGGATATTGAGGAGCATGACCTTGGCACAAAGGAGAAACCAAGGAAAATTTGGTTAGGAAGCAATCTTAGTAGGGAGGAGAAGCAGTCATACATCCAATTGTTGAAAAAGTATCAGGATTGCATGGCATGGACCTATTCTAAACTAAAAGCATATAGAGAAGACTTGTTTCAACATGAGATTCCCTTGGAGTCTAATGCAAAACCATTCAAGTAGAAACAGAGGCCAATCAATCCACTCTTATCTCTTAAAATGCAAGAGGAACTAAAGAAGCTAAGAGATGGAGGGATTATTCAGCCCACAAGGTATTCTTCTTGGGTTGTAAACCTAGTACCAATAAGAAAGAAGAATGGTGATATCAGGCTATGTGTAGATTTCAGGAATCTAAACAGAGCATCAATGAAGGATAATTATCCTTTACCAAATATGGAAAACATGCTACAATTAGTGATTGGTTCTAAATTGCTCTCCACCCTAGATGGTTTCTCTGGTTATAACCAGGTTGTGGTGAAGGAATAAAAAGGGTCAAGATAGCCTTTACTACTCCTTGGGGGACATATGTGTATGTTAGGATTCCCTTCAATTTGATGAATGCTGGAGCCACCTTTCAAAGAGCAATGGATGTTTCTTTTGTTGGTTACATTAATGAGTTTATTGTAGTTTATCAAGATGATGTAACTATATTTTCTAGGAAGAGAAATGATCACTTGCTACACTTGGAGAAGATGCTTTGATAAGATGTAGAGAATATGGCATCTCACTCAATCCAAAGAAGTTCCATTTTGGAGTGCAGAAGGAAAAGTTTCTTGGTCACATTGTGTCACAAGAAGGGGTGATGATTGATCCAGAAAGGGTAGAGGCCATCAACAAAGTTCCAATTCCAAGAACCAAGAAAGGAATTCAGTATTTCTTTGGGTAGATAAACTTCATCAGGAGATTCATATCAAAATTTTCTGAGTTGATCATTCCAATCAATTCCATGCTAAAGAAGGCGCGGGTCATCAAATGGGAAGATACTGTCATCTAATATTTCAATGGGATGAAGGAGGCATTAAAGCATGCCCCTATTTTAGCAGATCCAGCTAATAAAAATCCCTTTCAACTATTCTCTTTTTCTTTAGAGAACAGTATGTGCATCTGTCTTGTTGCTTTGAAAGATGATGAAGGGGTTGAGAGGCCAATTGATGTTTTTTAGTAAGGCCTTGTAGGGGGCTGAGCTGAAAAACACTATTATGGAGAAGCAATCATTTGCCTTAGTAAAAGAAACAAAGGTTTTTAGACCCTACATTCTAAGTTCTAAAGTGGTTGCTTATGTTCCCCACACCATGGTAAAGGACATGTTATTAGAGATGGAAGTCTCAAGCAAAAGATGTAGGTGGGTGAACAAGTTACAAGAATATGATATGGATATCCAAACCACGAAGTTGGTGAGAGGTTTGGGCTTGGCTAAGCTTATGGCTGAAAGCAACTTACAAACTATTGAGATAAATGAGGTAGAAGAAGAAAGGGCAGGTGTTTTTGAAAGGTTGATGAGTTCTGAGTGGTACAAGGATGTGATTGTTTATCTCGATACACTTATATTGCTTTGAGTATTTGAGTAAGAACAAAAAAATAGCCCTTAAGTTGGCTTCCCATAAATATGTCATTACTAATTATGGGTTAGCTTGGAAGAACCTTGAGGGAGTCCTTTGAAGGTGCATTACTGAAGATGAATCCCCAGGGATAATTGCTGATTTCCATGGAGGAGTTTGTGGGGGGAATTTTGCTGCAAGATTCACAACACACAAGATCTTGAGGGCTGGTTATTAATGGCCAACTCTCTTCAAGGATACAACCTTGTTAGTTAGAATATGTGAGAGTTGTCAGCACTTCTCTCGAAGACTGAAAGCTTTAGGCTCCCTTCCTTTGCAGCCCGTATGAATTGAATCTCCATTCAAGCAATGGGGAATGGATTTCATTGGTGAAATTTCAGACCCTTTAAGTTTTGACCATAAGTGGATTCTTATAGCCATTGATTACTTTACTAAATGGGTGGAGGAAATCCCCACCAAGAAGGAAACACAACAAATCTTGATGGACTTTGTGCTAAAACACATCATCTACAAGTTTGGGGTGCCAGTCAAGATTGTTGCTTTGACAATGCTATGATATTTAGAGCTAAACCTTTGGTGGAAATTTGCCAAGAGTATAGGATCAACTTGAAATATGCATCTAATTGCAATCCCCAAGGAAATGGAAAAGCTTAGTCTAGTAATAAAAAACAATTGAAGATTATCAAAAGAACCTTAGAACTGAATAAGAGAGAATGAGGTGAACAGTTGAAGTTTATGTTTGGGATAATAGAATCACTATTAAAAGAGCCACTGGAAAGAGTCCATTTGATTTGGTGTATGGAACTCAGGCCCTGCTAACCCTTCATATAAAACTATCCTCATATCAGTTCATTCAACAACTGGAGGATCAAGAAGTAAGTGCTTATGATGTTCACATTAACCAAATTGTTGAACTTGATGAAGAAAGGAGGGCATCAAACCAAAGGCATGTACAATTCAGAGAGAAGCTGAAGAAGTTGTTCGATAATAAGATCACCCCAAGATATTTCAATGTTGGAGATTTTGTGCTACTATGGGATAACATGCATGCAAATAAGGGCAAGCATGGCAAATTTGACTCACTATGGATGGGCCCTTACTCCATTGATATTAGGATTGGTGAACATACCTTCTTCTTGAAGGATTTGGATGGTGAATTGCTTGAGCTGCTTGTTAATGGTAGGAATTTGAAGCATGTCTTGGATTGATTCCCAAAATCAAGGTAAAAATCTTTTGTACATTGTATAACTGCTTATTTGTTTCCTGTTTTTTATGTTTCTATTCGCTTACGGTCCTTCGTGACTGTTTTTGTTGGTTTCTCTATTTTGTTTTATGAGATGGATATGATTCTTCACTTTGCAAGATAACTCTGTCACCTAATGGATATTTTTGGTACTTGTTCTACCTTTATTCTTATGGAACTTGTAGGGAGTGCCCATCCCCGAGTCGAGCCGGTGTTGGTGCTCAAAATAGTCTCGCCCCATTTTTCCTTTGAAATCTATCGATTTACGGCCTCTGCTATATTTTCTCCCCCCGTGTTGTGCCTAAGAAGTCTCTACTTTATTTTTTTGCCATAATTAATTTGTTCCTGGGTCAAAGATCACGTATGGGTCCATTTTTGCTTCCTTATTTCTTTGTCCCTCTGAAAAGGTTTGTAATTTGGGTCTCCCATTCTCTGTTCATTCAAAAACTCAGCTTTCCCATTCTTTCCATTTTCCACAATCAGATTTGTTTCCCTTGTCATTTTTTCCCCAAATACTTGATAAAAAATGAATGGATGTAGCTCTAAGGAACGTATTTGAGCCTTGTAACATTTCTAAATCCTCTGTCCTTGGAAAAATTTCATCTCCGGCTCAAATGGTCATTTTTCTACATTTTACGGTTTGATGGGTGTTTCTCCCAGTCAAATTTGCATCCTTGCATCTATAGGGAACATGGCCTCTTTTGGTTGGATGCGGCTCAGTGGGGTACTTCATAATTTTATAAGTCGCCTCAACTTGAAAACCGGCCTATGTGGAGGAACGGCGCTCATTTGAAAGTTCACTTTTGGGTTTGGCCTTGAAGTTGCACCGGGAGGACACGTGGAGGTTTCCGCTACTTTTCCCAGCATAGACACTTTTATTCAACTGATACAATTTGGTAGAATAGAGACATGTGGCGAGCCCACACTCATTCAAGGTCTTCACTTTGGGCACCATTCTGAAATTGTGCCATGAAGACACGTGGAGGCTTCCGTCAAGTCTTCCCATACTTAGTCATTTTTGAAAGGTTTTCGGAGGTCTGGAACACATGGAAGAACTGGGTATGTTTGGGGACCGGCCCTTGAGTTTCATTTTAAAGAGGCACCAGGAGGAAACTTGGAGGCGTCTCGCTCACTTTGCATTTTTCTTGGAATTTTCAATGGCCAAAGGAGATCGTCTTAGACTCGACACATGGCACCTTCCGCTGGGCTTCAAGCCTTCAAACAAATTTTGTCGAGGCTAGGACATGTGGCGAGCCCGCACTCTTTCAGGGTCTCAAATTTTGGGGACCATCTCAAGGTGTACCATTATGACGTGTGGCAGTTTGAAAAGTCAAAAGGGACAGGGAAGCGGACCATCGGAGGCAACTTGGAATTTTGCCTCTTATTCTCAAAAGGGTTGAAATACCAAAAATGGCCCACAAGCCCGATAAAGGAAGGGTCAAAGCTTGCTCCAGTCAACGGCAGAGGTGTGGACTCTCAAGGGAAACTTGGAAAAATTTCCTTTTGGGAAAAAGGAGTTAAAAGTTAAAAGGAAGCATGGTTTAGCTGGGACCCACATTGGGACATGTGTCAAGCCCATTTTGTAAGGGTGGAGCTGTGGGGAAAACTTTTAAAATTTTTCCTTTTCCAAATAAGAGGTTAAATTGAAGAATTTGGTTACGGTTCCTTTGGAACCCACCTTAGGACACGTGTCAAACTCATTTCTTAAGGGTGGAGGTGCGGAGAAAAATGTCAAAATTTTACTTTTACCAAAAGTTAGAAAAGGAAAAAGAGAACCTACACACCCGCTCTAAAATTAAATCTTCCACGTGAACGTCCCAATTTAAAAGTAAAGATCAATAGAAGCCGTGAGTTTGAATCTGATTTTCCCCATTTTACTGAAACGCTCTTGGAAGTACGAGTCTTCGTGATTTCTTGGTATTTCCTACATTCCAAACAAAGAGTAGAGTTAATTTTTATATCTAAGTTTGGTGGAGAAGATCTGGAGACATATTTCGCAATTAAAATGGTCCTGATACTAGGCTCGATGTGATCTTCCATTTTTCTTCTTCCATTCATGAAAGAACCAGATTTGACAGATTAGGGACGAAGGTGGTTGGCAAATAGAAGGAAGAGTGTTCTACCAGATGAAGGAATTGAGTGTTGATATTTTCAAAGAGATCTGCCCCATGAGCACCTGACAACATTTTGCATATCTGATTCTAGGAATCGTGATCGTGATCATGGAAAGCATTGGTGGCACTCAATGTTTTTGTCTTTTGGGGGAAAAGGGATCTGTTTTAAATGTTATAAATGACACAAATTTATCATGCAAATGGTTAGAGTGTGAAGGGTCGGGACTGATTTTTCTAATAGAAAAAAGGCTTGATAGAGCCCATCCTTCTTTGAGAAGCTATTTGAGAAGCATGTATATCTCTTTTATATTGAATTTTATCATGTCAAGGTGGTTGCAAGTGTACAACCATTGATAAGCTTTGATATTGTTCTAGAAACTTTCCCCTATTGATAAATTTAATCAAACTCAAGTTATTCTGTGTGGATCTTGTGCAAAATGTGTGGCTTTACTTCTGAATGTCTGCAAAAAAATGTCTTGTTCCTATTGCAATCTTGTATGAAAATTTGTCCAATCGCACTGTCTCAATCCTTGTGATAGATTAGCGGTGTCTATAATTTCATTTCTTGGAAGAGATTTCATCCGGGAGTGAAATAAACAATTTAAAATCACTTTTCACTCTTATGTTGACAGAGATTGTCCAGTAAGCCTCTGGTGTACCTCGGGGTGATGGGGCTCAAATCTTGATGTTTTTTTTGGTTTTCCAACTCAATCCTTCATGTTAGAATCTTATATATTGTATGAAAAAGTACTAATTTGGGCCTTTTTTGAAGCACATGTTGTGGTTAAAGAAACATTTTAGCTTTTGCTTTGTGGCATTCTCGTTGGTTTATTCTTCCATTTTGAAAAAGTTCTCAAAGATTTCATTTAATTAACTTTATCCTACTTCACCTCCCACCAAAATCCATCTAAAAACAACTCATCCTATCCATACTACCCTTGTTTTCCATGTGTGTATACAAATGCATGAAAGTTACTACCAAAGCATGCATAAACAATCAGGATTCCAAATGTCTTTAGTAGCTTGAACCTTGCTTAGAGAATATCTCCACTATCTAGAGTAACAACTCATGAGATTAAGATTTTGTTGCATTGATCATATTTTCTTCAAGGTCTCCTTAAAAATTTGTTAGGAACGATATCTCCATCTCCTCCATAAACAACAACGGCTACAAAGGATTCTTTTACCTTTGTTGAAAGGCACAACATAAAATAGTGAGGATATATCAAATCCTCTTGAGGGTGCTATCTATTTCTCCACATATGGGTGATTAAGGTCTAGTAAAATCTCAACCCTAGCTAAAAATGACTCATCATGATGTATCTGTTTTAAAATCCTCCCAATGAGGAATTTAGGCAAATGAGAGGAGCAATAAGGAAGGATGATTGTCTTGGGGGATAAGGAGGCTTTTGAAGAACTTGTAAGTGTGCATCCTATGGTTGGACCACACTCTTTAGCATTATTGGATGTCTCATCTACTCTTCCCCTTGTTGAGGATGAATATGGTTTTCTCCTCTTTTTATTTGGTTGGTAATTGTTGTGTTTTTCTTTAGTGTATGGGTTATTCTTGTATGTGATATGCTTGTGTGTACTTCTCCCTTATTCTTGTGCACATTTGTGGAAGCTAGCTCTCTCTCCCATGGGCTTGGGGAGGATAACATGTCTTCCAACCTTTGGAAAGGCATGTAATGATGCCTATAGGTTGGGTGGTAAAACAATCCTTTCTCTATGTGTTGGATTTTATGTAGAGCACAAAAGTTGGAGCTCAAGTTTGGAAGATGGTTGGAGTATTTCCTTGATATCTTAGCATCATGTTATTCCCAAATTTTTTGGGAAAGTTTTACTTATTGTAATCATGTGGATATGGCTATATTGGAACTTATATGTCTTTGTAAGCTCCTCATTTTGTGATTGGTATTGCTTTGTAAACTAGTGGTACACTTGTATGTGTAGTCTTCCATCAATCTTGGAATGAAGCCTTGTACTGTTTTGCTTTGTGCATCTTAAGTATCTTGGAAATATAGTGTATTTGTGAGATTAAGCTTCATGGGGATGTAGCCTACTCTTGCATGGGGAATGTTGAAAGGGTCTTAAATTTTGAAAGGAAATACAAGTAATTGGTTAAGAGTTATTCCTTTGTTAAGATCTTATTTTATGGTTGAAATTTTCCTTTGCAAATAAAACATTGATTACTACATGAAGTTGATGATGAAATACAATAATTATACTACCCTTTTATTTCTTGTTACTATGGAAAATGATTAAGGAGAGAATGATTGGGTACAAATTAGATTCAATTTTATTTCTTTACAACTTTAGAAATCTAGTTATTGCTTTAAAGGAAAATTACTTCTAGTGGAAATCCACTTAATACTTGCATAGTAAAATTCTGGTTAAAAGTAAAAATCTGTTTTAATGGTTTCCTTCAGATTTTGAATTAATTCCATTTAGTATGTGGATAGGTGAATGTGCAATGATGTCCTTATAATGCAGTTAGAATGAGTACATTAGGAAATCAAATGTTAATATAATTTTTTTCTTGCTAAATTTAAACAAAATCCAAGCCCTCTATTATTATTTCCGACACATTGTTACATTCAATTTTATCATACATATGAAAAAATAATTTATAATATAAATATATTAAAATTATGAAGTGCATTATTTACAAAAATGAAAAAAACTTGTCATTTTACAACTTTGTAATTAATTTAATATATTATATAATATAAATATATTAATATATACTTAATATAGTTTATATTATATAATATAGGTTCATATATATATATATATATATATATATATATATATATATATATATATAATATATATATATATATATATATATATATATATATATATATATATATAAACTAATCATTTATTAAAAAAGGATAATGGGAGGTTTTTATTATAAAACAAAAAAAAATGTTTAGGAGGGACCAAGCCCCCAAAACCTCGTCACCATTTTCTTTGGTGGTGTGGCCATAGGCCACATCACCGTGCACCACCCAAATCCCGAACCCACATGACCGTAGACCCCAAAACCTAATGTCCTCCGACACACCCTAACCCCCATTACTACCACCTCCCATAATTACTACACTACGACCCTTTCACATAGACCACCGCCATTACAACATAAAACCTTTGGCGGAATTTATTCTGAGTTATTCTTAATTTTTGAAATATATGTTTTATATAAATATGTAAATTTGTTTATTTGTGTGTATACACATATATATGTGTGTGTGTGTGTGTGTTTAAAAATAAAAAGGATATAATACATACCCAATACCAAAGATACTTATGGTAAAATAAATTAAAAAAACCAAACAATGATATTATCTTATTCAACCCCATGAATCAAAAACCTCAATGGTTCCTCCACAACTTGCACAAAGAAGAAACAAAATAAAACCAAGAGAGAAAGAGAGCAAAGGAAAAGGAAAATAAAATAACAAGAGAAAAGAAAACATAAAGATGGATTATGACAAATCTAGGGCAACTCAAATCAAGGGCTAAAATTTAAAAGATCCAATGGCCCACATAAAACCCTACTAAACTTTAAGTTATGGTATTTAGTGGGATTTGGGTAAAAATTAATAAGAGGGTGTGGTGGCCTAATTAATTAAATTAAAAGAGGTATGTAGACTTTGTAATGTGACCCTAGTAACGTTTTAGAAGAGTAACCATGATGGGAAATAAATTATTAAAGTTATCATGGGGAATGTCCTTGATAAAACAACTAAAATTGTAAATCGACAAGTAATTAATTTATTAATTAATCTGAATTGGTATAAATCATCTTTTAACGAGAATTTGAGAGGCATAGTAAATTGTTTACTTTAAAACAAAAAAATTGCCCAAAATTTTAAGTACCATTAGGTGCATGGTTTTCTATTTTCCAAAGATGGGGCATTACATTTTGTATTAGATAAATGGACCGCACATGCATATACTCTAGGTAGAATATTTAATTAGTTATTAATGTTTTAATAACATTAAACAATTAAAATGTTTCGCAACCTTTTATAACTTAATGATCCATTCTCTTACTTCGTACATAGGATGGTACCTGTGAAAATTTATCCATTAGGGATTTGGGGTGTAGATTTCCTATGCCTGAGATGTAAGCACACAAGTTCGGACCTCATATTTTAGAGGCTCTTCAGCAGCTGATAGGTGTTGTGCATTAGCACCTTCCACCATCGCAGGAGACGAGAGAGGAGGATGTCAAGTCAGGAGATGAGGAGATGATAGGCAAGGATGCACACTCAAAGCCACCAGAGCATGATACCCCAAGGAGGGAGAGATCATGTGACCACTCCATTCATCATAAGATGGTTGCCTTCATTGTCGTATCCATTCACATAGCCTTCATGGACCATTTGGGGATAAACGACCCCATTCACATTTTGACCGCAGTGCCGGATCCCGATGCAAGAAGTGTTATTAGAGACCTTTTTTTTTTTAGTCACTCATGTACACCATTGCTACAGATGGCTTTGGGACCGAGTCATGGATCCTCATCCTTGATAGCTTCTTCTTCTTGCACTCTTACAAGATCAATGTAAAAGTCAGGTTCCTCATAAACCTCCTTCGAGATGTCACTGGAATTTTGTGGAGGAATGAGGAGTGAAATCTCCATTTGACTCGGGATATAGTGACCTAGGAGTTTTTTAGCAAAGCATTTCATAGTTTGTTATAAGTACTAGGATTTTGTGCGTAAGAGGGTTGATGAGTTTCATGAATTACAAGAAGGATATGGAACAATGGCACAAAGATGAGAATAGGTTCATGGATATTTTGCAGCATGTGGACTACCTTCAAGATGAAAAATTATAGGTTAACGGAGTTTATTAAGGGCTTGAACGTAGACATAACAGAGAAACTAGGATGCTATCTCCTCCCATGCTTAAGAAGTTCATTGAGAAGGAATACTTAGGCGAGGAGAACATGACTAGGGCATTGGAAAACCAAGATAGGAATAAGGGAAAAGATGAGGAGAAGATGTAGGCCTTTCGGAGCCAGATGTCACAAGGCACAACAACACCCCCTAGAGGAGGATTCTAGCCTCCTCCAACATTATTAAGTGCTCCACACCATACACAAAGGTAGACACAACATCGGGGCCACTTGCAATGTACGTCTAGACAAACCGAGAGCTTACAAAGTGGTGGAGTTATAGGAGGTATTGGTGGAATGAGGGATAGGAGAAAAGTTACTCAACAGTATAACTAGCTCACATGGAGCGATCTGCTAGGGTTGGGTTGGAATGATCAATTCACCAGAGTACAGGAGGGACCCCATCTCAGAGGGGTATAGGAGGATGTTTTATTTTTGGGTCCCCTAATCACTATGTGTGCATGTGTCCACACAAACCCACTACCCTTGATATGCACAGATCCCCTAGATCCACAAAGACATTGGGTGATATAGAATGTTCCCATCATGTATATGTAGTAGTTGATAACCACCAAGCTAAGCATCGGGACATTTTTTTGAGATGACAGTACTATCGTGGGTATTTCAGGTCTCATTACTCTTTAATTCAGTGCTTTAGATTCTTTTATATCTCCTTCTGTAGTGAACCAATGTGGGCTAGTGGTGGCTATGGAGCCAAATAGTTTACAGGTTCAGGCTTTCCTCTAGGGAAAATTCTCCGTGGACTCATGTGTGTGTACTAGATTTGGGAGTCTTCTCCACTATAATTGACCTCTAATTTATATCTCAAGGATCCTTTCAAGTTTCGTAGGTTTAGTTAGGCTCAAGGCTCATCCGGCTAAGGGATATTGTAGGAATAATGTCATTGAGTGTCGGGATGATCCCGGGAGTTCGGTTGTGATTACGAGGATGCAGAGGCCTATGTCTTTGCACATGATATCATCTAAGAAACTCAAGTGGAGCATGCATAAATGTTTTTAGTTAATTGTTATCATCATCAATGATTGATCGAGGGAACTCCAAAGCATTCACCCTTAGATGATCTTGTATTTTGGAGAGAGTATTCAGATTTTTTTTTGAGGTGAGCTTCGAGGGTTACCACCTCGAAGAGAGGTTTATTTCACCATTGATTTATTGAAATGATTAGCACTAGTTTCTAGGAACCCTATAGGATGATGGCTCCAGAGCTTCATGAGCTCAAGATAAAGTCAGAGGAGTTATTGGAGAAATGTCTCATTTTCCCTAGTGTATCTCCTTGGTAAGCGCCAATCATTTTTCGTGAAGAAGAAGGATGGTTCTCTCAAGATTTGTGTAGACTTTAGGAAGCTCAAAAAGTCATGATAAAGAACTGTATTTGTTCCCTAGGATTGATGACTTGTTTGATCATATACGTGGAGCGAGGGTGTTCTCACACTTCGATCTCAAGTTAGGTTATCCTCGGTTCCACATATCAGATATAGACATCAATATGACAAGTTTCCACACATGTTATGGGAATTATGAGTTCACCTTTGACCCTTTTGGTTTGACCAATGCCTTAGCCAGTCTTCATGAGCTTCACGAATGAGGTATTCAGACCATTCTAGACCTCTTTTATTTGGTGTTCCTAGATGATATATTGATTTATTATCATTCTGAGGAGGAACATGAGGAGCATTTGAGATAGGTACTACAAGTTTTTAGAGAGCAGAAGTTGTTTGGGAACTTGGAAAAGTGTAGTTTATTTCGAGAAGGATATTCAAGACTTGGAACACATCATATCAAGTGAGGGTATCTCAGTAGATCCCTCTAAGATATAGGCTATTCTTGAGTGGCCAGTGGCCACATTAGTTATTGAGGTGAGGAATTTCATGGGGTTAGCAGGTTATTAATGCAAATTTTTACAAGACTTTTCCAGGATTGCTCACCCTATTACTTCCCTTCACGGAAAAGAGAATAAGTTTGATTGGTTAGAGAAATGTGAGAAAGCCTTCCAGTTTGCTTAAGGAAAGGTTAACCACGATGCCTATCTTAGCAGTTCAGTTTGTGAGAGGTGTTTTTAGTTTGTATTGATGTGCATCGATAGAGGGTTTTGATCGCCTTACGCAAGAGTGTCAAAGTTATTTCCTTTAAGTCACATAAGCTCAAATATTATGAGCTTAACTATCCTACTCATGACTTAGAGCTTGGAGCAGTTGTTCATGATCTTATATGTTGGTGTCATTTCCTTTTGGGTAGGCCTTTCATTTTGAGGACAGATCACCGTAGCTTGCAACATATTTTCTCACATCCAAACGTCAATGCTCACCAACAACATTGGGTGGAGTTCTATGTGAGTATGACATGGAGATGCAATATATCAAAGGAAAGGAAAATTTCATTGTAGATGCACTTAGTAGATGATGACATGTGCTTGCATCCTTGACACTGCAGTCAAACTTGAGAGGCATGATTCTTTAGCACCTTCTAGAGGAAAGGTTTTATGAGGGTGCTAGATAGATGTTTGAGTCATAGGGTTCATTAGAGGGTAGATTTCATGGTACATCTTAGAGGCATATCATTTACTTGAGTTCCATAGGTGCATATATGTTCCTTAGTCCGGTGATTTGCGTAGCTTCATCCTTCTGAGAGGCTCATAGAGCCCCATATGCAACACATTCAAGAGTGAAGAAAATGCATGTTGATCTTAGTGAGTTATATTACTTGCCTGGTCTTTGATGAGACCTAACAGATTTTGTAGGATGTTTCCTTGAGTGTAAAAGGTCAAGGAAGATCATTCTCATCCCACAGGACTCTTACACCCTCATGAAATTCTCAAGTGGAAATGGGATGTGATCTGCATGGATTTCATAGTAGGACTACCTATGTCTTCTTATCATCTTGATGTTATTATGGTAACTATGGATAACCCGACCAAGGTTGCACATTTCTCACTAACCCAGTCACCTATAATGCATAGGCCATCAACAAAGTATTTATGGAGGATATTTTTAGATTTCACGGGATTTTGAAGACCATCATCAATGATCGGGATAACATTTACACATCATATTTCTAGACTTCATTTCATGCCGCTCTGGGTACAAAGATTAATTTAAGCTCAACATATCATCCAGAGACAGATGGACATATGGAGAGGGTTATTCAGATACTAGAGGACATGTTGAGAATGTAGCTCATGGACCAATAGAAGAAGTGGGAATATTATCTACATTTAGTTGAGTTTGCATATAACATCAACTATCACAATTCCATTGGTATGGCTCCTATGAGGCTTTATATGGTTGACCTTGTAGGACACCTCTAACTTGTGACAAGATGGGTGATAGGATTATTCTAGAACCATATTACCTACAAAACTTAGAGCGGCATGTTTTTCGATTAAGAAACATCTTGAGTAGGATAGAGCATGCCAAAACGTGTATGCATACACCAAGAATACTGATCGTCAAATCACGGTGGGCGATAAAGTCTTCTTGAGAGTTCATCTACATAAGAGCCCAATTTTATATGGAAATGGTTCTAAACTATCACCTCATTTTGTGGGGTCATTTGATATTTTAGAGATCATCGGTCCAATTTCCTATCATCTCACTTTTCCACCAAGCCTTGCATGGGCCCATGATGTATTTCATGTTTTTGTACTAAGTAATATGTACTAGATATCTCTCATGTTTTTTATTAGTCGAGTTACAGGAGGAGGACAGAGGAGAGGACAATGGAGGCTAGAGCTAGTATGTATACTAGATCACCGAAGGTTGGACCTTTGGGGTCGAGAATTTTACCGGTTTAGGGTGCAGTGGGACATATATGATGAGACATCAACTACATGGGAGGATGCTACACCATTGAGGGCTAGATATCCCTATCTCTTCTAGTGACTTCCAGGAGGAAGTCTAATTTTAGGAGAGGGGGATGTAGTTCTAACCTTTTTCAACCTTACTTATCTGCTAACTTCCTTACTCATAGTTATGATTTGATAGGGATTTTGACATATTTTGGACATTATATTATGTTATTTAATCTTCATGGACATGTATGGTGATTTGGGTGCGTAGCACCAATTTAGCTTTGATTAGTATGTTAGCACATTTCAATAGATGTTGTGGATACTAACATATTGTTATGTTATTTGGTACTAATTGATGTATGATGGATACACAGTTTAGTCACATGTATTGATGATACAGATTATTCGATTATTGATGAGAACACATGATAGCATGTATATATGTCATTTATATGTATTGCAATGGCTAACACATGGTGAATTTGTGTAAATTGTGCATGTTTCTCATTTATGATTCCATGTTAATGATGTGATAGCATAGATTGCATATTTAGACTTGATCATTTATTGAGTAGTTTATTTACACTTGTATTGGGTAGATGTGTTTAATGTTTGCATTGAGTGTGTAGGTTACAAGGCATAGGAGAACGTGGGTTTTAGAGTGGCTACACAAATTTTACCTAAGCAAGCCATTAGGCTAAGTCCTAACCATGTTAGTTGTATAAGGCCTTATTTTTGCTTGTATTGTTTGGGCACCATGAGTGACCCTTATTGGTTGCTTGTATTGTTTGGGCACCATGAGTGACCCTTATTTGTAATGTTGTATTTCATGTAAAATTAATTGTTTTTAGGTTGTTTATTTTTGTTAGTAAACTAGGTTGGGGGACTTAATGGTCCCCACTTGCATTAAGTATGTATTTGTGTATGTGTTTCTTAATTAAAGAGGATTGGGGTCACATAAGCACCCTTGAATGGGCCCCACATCCTCTACATATGTGTCCAAATGTTCCAAACCCGAAATTGGGCTATTTTTGGCATTTTAAGTGACCCCTTTTGGTTTTGGGGGTTCACTTAGCATGAAAATAAGCCCTTGGACCCTACCTATTAGGTAGGGGGCTTGATTCCAAGGCATGGAGGATTTTCCCTCACATTTATCCTCTCTTTCATCACCATCCATGTAAGATTTGTTTGAATGTGTGTGTTTGTGAAAAGTTGCATAAGCTTGTCTCATTTTCCTTTTGGGTAATTTGGGAGATGTGTGTTTAAATGTGGGTTTATCTTTTTTTTTTTTTTTTTGAGAACCTTCACTTAGAGTGAAGAGAGGGCTAGCACATGTCACCCCCTCATTTGTGAGGAATTTTTTTCTTCAAAATCTCCCTCATGTGGGAGAAAAAGGACATTTTTTTGGATTTTGATTTGGGCTTGGATACTTTTGGTGTAGGAGCTTTGTGTGGAACAAGAATTTGGAAAGGCTTAGAGATTTGGAGAGCTTGTGGATGTAGGCTCTTTGATCTTACATTGTGATTTTGACATGCTAGATATAAAAATTGCTTGTTGAAATTTGTGTCTTATTCAATTGTTGTATGGTTTCTTGGGTGTGTTACTTGTTGTTTTCTCCATCTATCATATGGTTTGATGGATTTGGGAGTTTGTTTTGGGGAAGAGGGAGGGATTTTCCCTCTTAAACCTCATGGCTTGATTGGCAAGCCATTTTGGTTGTCTTTATCTACTTATATGGTTTGAGGTGGGGAAGGTGGTTCATATGATTTGAACCCCCCTCCCCATCCTGGGAGAGGAAACCCAATGGGTTTGAAAATCCTCCTAAGGAGGAATTTAGGAAAATGGGAGGAGCAATAAGGAGGGATGATTGTTTTGGAGGGATAAGGATGTTTTTGAAGAATTTTTAAGTGTGCATCCTATGGTTGGACCACACTCTTTTGCATTATTATACGTCTCATCTACTCTTCCCCTTAGTGAGGATGAATATGGTTTTCTCCTCTTTTTATTTGGTAGGTAATTCTTTTGTTTTTATTTAGTGTATGAGTTATTCCTATATGTGATGTGTTTGTGTTTACATCTCCCTTATTATTGTGTATATTTGTTGAAGTTAGCTCTCTCTCCCATGGGCTTGGGGGAGGATAGCATGTATTTAAAATATTTGGAAAGGAATGTAATTATGGCTGTAGGTTGGGTGGTAAAACAAGCCTTTGTTCATGTGTTGGATTTTTATAGAGAAAAAAAGTTAGAGCTCAAGTTTGGAAGATGGTTGGAGTATTTCCTTAATATCTTAGCATCATGTTGTTCCCAAATTTTTACAAAAATTTACTTATTGTAATCATATGGATATGGCTATGTTGGAATTTTTATGTCCTTGTAAGGTTCCCATTTTGTGATTGGGATTGCTTTGTAAACTAGTGTTACACTAGTATGTGTAATATTCCTTCAATCTGGAATGAAGCCTTGTAATGTTTTTATTTGTGCATCTTAAGTATCTTGGAAATATGTTGTATTTATGAGCTTAACCTTCATAAGGAAGTAAACTATTCTTGCATGGTGAATGTTGTAAGGGTCTTAAATTTTTAAAGGAAATATAAGTAGTTGGTTAAGATTTATTCCTTTGTTATGATCTTATTTTACAGTTGAAATTTTCCTTTACAAATAAAACATTGATTGCTACATGAAGTTGATGTTGAAAGAAAAGAATAATACTACTCTTTTATTTCTTGTTAGTATGGAAAATGATTAAGGAGAGAATGATTGGATACAAACTTGATTTAAGTTTATTTCTTTACAACTTTAGAAATCTGGTTATTACATTAACGCAAAAATTACTTCTACCGAAATCCACTAAATACTTGTATAGTAAAATATTGGTTGAAAGTAAAAATCTGTTTTAATGGTATCCTTCGATTTTGAATTAATTCCCTTTAGTATGTGGATAGGTGAATGTCCAATGATGTCCTTATAATGCGAGTTAGAATGAGTACATTAGGAAATAAAATGTTAGTATACTTTTTTGTTCTTGCTAAATTTCAAACAAAATCCAAGCCCTCTCTTATTATTTGCAATACATTGCTACATTCCTTTTATCATAAAATCGAGTAAACAATTTATAATATAGATATATTGAAATTATGAAGTGCATACTTTAAAAAAGACAAAATAGAACTCATCATTTTATAACTTTGTATTTATTTTAATGTAGTATATAATATAAATATATTAATATATACTTAATATAGTTAATATTATATAATATAGTTATATGCATATAACTATGTTTTATATTATATTATATTATATATATGTATATAAAGAAAATATATATTTTTAAAAAAGTAATGCAGCCGACTGTGGAGGTTTGTATTTTTTTTTAAAAAGTTTGGGAGGGCCGAGCCACCCCCAAACCCTACACCATTTTCTTTGGTGGTGTGGCCATTTGCCACACCACCACGCTCTCTCCCAAATCCCCACTCCACACCACCATGGACCCCAACACCCAACCTCCTCCACCATACCCTAACCCTCCATTACTATTGCCACCCACAACTTATTACACTACAAACCTTTCACGTAGACCACTACCATTTGCAACATAAAATCCTCGGCAGATTTTATGATGAGTTCTTGTTCATTTTTGAATCATATGTTTTATATAAATTTGTATATTTTTTAATTTGTATATATATATACTTATGTATTTAAAAATAAAAAAGGGTATAATACATACCCAAGACTAAAGATACTTCTCGTAAAAGAAATACCAAATAAAGATAATAACAATAATATCTTATGCAACCCCATGAATCAAAAACATTCATGGTTCCTCCAAAACCTGCACAAAGAAGAAAAAAATAAAACCAAGAGGGAAATAGGGCAAAGAAAAAGGAAAATAAAACAAAAGGGAAGAGAAAAGAAAACATAAAGATGGATTAGGAAAAATCTAGGGCAACTCAAATAAAGGGTTAAAATTTAGAAGATCCAATGACCCACATACAACCTACACAACTTTAAGTTATGGAATTTTGTGGGAGTTGGGTAAAAAATTAATAAGAGGGTGTGGGGGCTAATTAATTAAATTAAAAGGTGTATGTAGAATTTCTAATGTGACCCTAGAAAATTTTTAGTAGAGTAACCATGATGGGAAATAAATTATTAAATTTCTCATGTGGAAAGTCCTTGAAGAACCAATTAAAATTGGAAATGGAAAAGTAATTAATTTATTAATTAATCCAAATTTTTATAAATCATCTTATAATGGGAATTAGAGAAGCATAGTAAATTTTTTACTATAAAAAAAAATTTACCCAAAATTTTAACTACCACTAGGTGTGGTTTTCTATGTTCCAAAGATGGTGGCATTACATGAAGCATATGTGAGAGAGTTCAGGTAGAGTCCCTAACATATCTTTAGACCCATTTTAGACATTGATGTTGCTACTGATGTGAAGAATTATTTTGCTAATCGCCAAGAACAACAAAAATATCCTTACATATCATCTTCTTTGTGTGAATATTCTTCATGCTCATCATCTAACTGTGAGATAAATCTATGAGAGGTATTTGGTAATGACTCTTATTTGTGTGAAAATGATTCGAATGATGACTCATCACAAACTACATCTTGACTATCATAACACTTCTTTGTCTCAATATCCATGAGATGATATGATTTTGAGGTAGTATTGTACGTAAAAAGGATATAATATAGTGTATTTGGATTCATATTATTCCCCTTTTGTGTTGGGACATGCATATATGTTTTACAACCAAACACTTTAAGATGGGAGATTGAAGGCTTATGATTACTCCATACCTCTTCCGTTATAATCTCCTCCAAGATATTTTTAGGCTCCCTATTGATAAGATAATAAATTGTTTCGATTTATTTTCTCCAAAATTTATGCTCCAACTTTATTGTGGAAAAAATGCAATGAGTTATTTCCATGAAACTCGATTGTGATTCTTTACAATTCCATTCTATTGGGGTGTATAGGGGAAGTGAAGTGTTTATTAATGTTGTAATCCATTAGGAATGTCAAGAAATTCTTTTCGTGAGTAAGTATTTAAAAATTTATTTAAAGATACTATAAGAATGCAACTATCATCAATTAAGTACAACTCCAACTTCATCAATTCTTCTATAAAGCTATAAGAAAATGATCAACTAGTGAATAACGTAAAGCATGTGATCCCGTGCAACAATATGAGAGCATGACAATTGTGCCCAAAGATGCTAGTAGTACTACAAGAAACCATAATAATGTCTAACCTTTGAGAGAACGAACTCAATCCTAAGAGAGTACAACTTTCTACTTTGAGTTTTTAAGAGTCTCCAAAACTTGTAATTCAAGGACATAGTGCATAAAATAATGCATGACTAATAATTGTTCAAGATACGCTGCCACACGAGAGAATATTCATGTCAATATTGAAGAATAGTTTGATATAGATGATGAACACAAGAAATAATACCCACAGGAGCATCCACATTGCACTACATGAGCCTACTTTGAGTTCACTTATTCATCAGCAACTTAGGAAACTAGAGAAAATTTGGTCATAGTCATTCAAATAAATCTATACGAATTCCTTGCCACATGAAGTAGAAAGGACACATAGTGAATCAAAAATATGATGACTCATATGAAGATGTACTAGAACCAAAACCAGAACAAGAAGATGATGATGTTTTGGGGATACATTTGTAAAAACAATGAAATAAAGGGGGTAATTTTGGCATATTTCATTTGTAAACTTGAATTTTCTTCTTACCACTTCAGTTATTTTTACCTTTCACCTCTTGCTTATTTTTTTGCATCCTTAGTATCCAAAACATGTATAAATAAACATACATGGTTTGCATTAATTAGAAATACAAGACAATTATTTTGTAACATCGTCAACATTGTAAACCTCCTCTTCATTGGTTATTTCAAGTAGAGCCAAGAGGAATATTATGTTTAACATGATTTATAAGAGGATCCAAGTTAGAATTTTTATATTTTTATCATTATAGACATTCTCATAAATAGAAGGGATATATTAATAGGAAAATGAGATGAATCCATGTGATTCCTAAGATTTCTAGTTGTATAGGTAGTTATAAATGTTCAAAGGGTATACAACTACTGTGATTACATCATCCAAAATTTTCAAAAGAAAACACGCAAATATATGAAATAAAACTCTAGGATTGTGTAATAGAAGGAATCATTTGGGACTTGGTAACCTAGTCCAAATAGGTTGATGATTTGATAAACAATGCGGTTCACCATATAATTGAACTCAAAAATAAAAAAATTTGTGTGTAACTTATTCCACTTTTGATTATGGTTTAAAACATGATATATATTTGGATTCATTAGTTAAACATTAATTTAAGACATAGAATATACCAATATTATCAATTTGTAACATAGAACAATTGAAATAAATGTTAAATGGAACAATACATTATAGGATACAAGGAATTAACTATTATGATACACTTTGTAAGCTTATATAGATGTGGATCAAGGATGGATATTTTGGAAATTTTCTCCATCTGATTCATTTATTTTTCTTTAAGTGCAAGATGAGAAGGGATGAAAATGTTATTTACATAGAAAAACATTTATAATTTTTTTTCCCATAAAATATATCAAATTGATATAATGAACATTTCATGGCTTGAGATGAAACCAAACTATATCATAGTTTGGTATGTTATTGGGGTCCCATAGGGGATGGGAGTATTAGACAATTGTGGATTGATGAAAAAAATTATTTGAGTGATGAATTAGTGTAATGAGGAATAATATATTATAGGAAACTAATATCAAAATGTGTAAAAAAATCATGATAAAAGGATTAAGAACATATTGATGTAATCAACTGATAAATAATAAAATATAGGTGTCTATAATACCCTTAATCCATGGAAAATTTATGCATTTATGTTATGTATTATTAATCCCTATTTCATTGGGGAACCTATCATGCTCAATACATACCTATACTAGGTGCATGATAAATAAAAATTTTACTTTGATTACATATTCCTTACTTTGATTTTTCTTCCAGATTGATACACTAGGGAATACATACCATGTTTGTGACATACCTATACTATTTTTATCACACTTACTTATCTTATCTAACCTATATCTTTACATAATATTCTCATGGTGATATAGAGATTCTATTTCTTATCTTTTGTATCCTTTTATATTATGACATGTGTTATACTATGCTACATCTAATGATCAAATTGTTTACCATTATGTACATATTTGATATGCTTCATTCTTATTTTATGTTAATAAATTATTTATTACTTATTTACTTCATAATATTATACTTGTGACTAGTACTAACCTTTAGATCCTTCACTATCGAGACATTATTTGACTCATTATTTGGTCTATATAAATGATTAAATGTACTACTTTTCCTTTGCATAAATTTCCTATTCTCATGTGCACATTTTCTACTTTATTACTTTCCCTAGGCACATTATCTAATAAATCACTTGATCTACGCACTTTTTCATATAAGCCTTAGTTACTTTAAGAAATTTGTTTCTTCATTCAAATTGTATTATTCATTACTTTAACTATTAAAAATGTTTTATCTATTCCCATTCTCTTCATGCGATGTTTTCTCTAATCCTTTATTGCACTATCAACTTCCTTTCTCTATAAAAATGAATTCTTCATTTCTTTATTTCTAAAAATTAAATTATAGATACCTTATTTACTCTAATATTTCTTGTGTCTATGAGCATGTTTTCTCTATGCAAATTATATGCTTAATTATATTCACCATTCACATTGGCTACTCTATGTTTGGATTTTTCAATATAGTGTTTTCTATATGCAATGTTTTATTTATGATTATATATTCAATAATTTATTTATTAAACTTACTTCCTACCGCCTCTATTATATCGTTAATTTATTGATTATAACATATATTTGTCATGATAATTTATCATATCGCATTTCTTAATATATTTAATATTCGAGATACATGAATTATGACATATTTTTAGTTATATACTCTTTATAAATGTGTGTGTGTCATATTGTTATTACACACACACACACACACACACACACACACACACACACACACACACACACACACACACACACATTTGATATATACTTATATAAAGAGTATATATATATACTCTTTATTATATATAGGAAGAGTATATATATAGATATATATTTAAAACTATACAAGTAATTATCATTATGTCTTATTATTTTTATTTATTTTATGGTTTTCCATTAATGTCATGTTCTTTAATTTCATGTCATTACTCTGGTGAGTACATTGATGTTTATTAGTGTGTATCTTGACATATATACAACTCTACCATCATCGTTACACTTTTAACTATTAATCTCTATTAATTATGGGACATGCTTATTATTTATCTTTCCCTTGGGATGATCTATACTACCTTTTTTCTAATAATCATATCTTATGCACATTACTTATATCACCATGTTCAATACATATTATTTACGTGGTTCACATCTTGAATGATTTGATTATATATTTGTTATAACTAACACTTTCTATTATTTAGATAAGTGATACATGGAAACAACTCTCATATCAAAATGTCATTAAATTGTTTCCTTTTCAAAAATATTAGTTAGATCATGGGAAAAGTGCCATAAAGTAGATAAAACTATGTTAATTTAGACACTAATTACACAAAAATATTCATGTATATAAACCATTCACTCACAATATTTATTATTTTAACATGGAATTAGGATCATTCATCATTACAAACTACAACTTCACTTATGAAATTAATTGTAATTTCATGAACTTGCCATGTTCATCTTTATAGAAATAGATTTATATCAAAATTGTATAGGCTTTTTATAATTTCATCTTATAGATTAAATCACACTTATGATATATTTATTTAGTTTAAATTGTTATGAATTAATCATAAATTCATGACTGATTTCTTTGTATATTTAGTTTATGCTCATTCTAATGGCAACGGTAGCATAAAACTAGATGGTGGTAGATGTAGATACATATGTGTAGATTAATTGTATTTCAAAGTTAACCAAGGGAAATTTTATCATCCCGTATATCTTTAAGAACTTAAATTACTATTTATTACATGAAACTTGCTCAATAATCTCTCCTCGCCACTATATCATACTTGGAAACTCATTATTGACTAGTTCGAAACTTGATTTTTAGAATAAAATGCATGTTTATAAATTTTTCCAAAACATAGTTGTGGTGTTTGTTGAGTTGTTTTGTTGATATTAGTAGGTTTGGCCTAGTTTATTCGTGGTTTTAGGGCATGCTCGATACCCTCGCTTTTTGTTGAATTTTCTTGTATGTTGTTATTTTTAATATAATATAAGATCCTATTCTTCAAAAAAATTAATAATGAAAATTTCGCCTAATAGGATGAATTCAACCATTACATGAAACTATGTTTAGGAAAATTTGTCCTAAATAAAAAAAAATTCCTTTGAAGTCTTAAAAACACTTATTGAAATTCACAACTTGACCATATCATATTTTGGTTAATTTAATACGAAATGATTTCAAAAAAATAACCTATAAAATTACAATTACCCTACCCATTTAAACTTCATATAATCTTATGTTAGAGTAGGTATTTACCTTAGCTCATGTTCACCTAGGTACTTTATTTACCTTTATTGTATTTATCCTCACCCACTTATGTGTGTGGATATTTCTATTATCTTATTTAGATATTCAAAGATATTATCTAGTTGTTAGGTATGGTTCTTTCCTTGATCTATGGTATTGACTAGATACTTAATGTCTAGTTCTCTCCTAAATCTATGGTCTTGACTAGTTCTTTGATGACTAGTTATTTCCTTGATTTATGGCTTGATCTACGACCTTGACCGGGTTCTTAGATTGTTACTACTTTCCTATTTAAGTAACGCCCATTCTTAATGTATTGCATTGAGTTCCATAATAATATATGATATTGCTGCTCATTTATTTGTAAAGGTTTTATGTAAAGCTATTATGGTGAATTGCTTTCATCTTATTGATCGTGGTGTTTGATTAGCATCTGTGTTCTTGGCTTGGTACGATTTGGTTATCATTCCTTTCATCTTACATCTTTAGGACTAACTATGAAATCACAAGAAAGAACCGAATTGATAAACCAATCTCTAAGGCACATCATTTAGAACTAGATTCTACTTATAGCCTATATAATTTACCCAATCCCTTCAAAACTGATATACTCTACACGCAATACCATTTTCAAGTTAGAAATTTCAAAAATCAAATTTTATGCACATCTTGTACATTTTAGGTAAATGTCGAAATAATAGGTTTATATGATTTTTTTAGTATGGATACCTAGTAATTACAACCTCGGAAACTCAACCCCGTGATTATTACTCTTTTTTAGTTCTTCAAAGAGGAGAGTAATGATTTTTATTAACATTAATCCTTCTTTTTTACACAATTATGATCGAAATGTTATAAACATAGGAATCCAAGATACAAATAAATAGAATCACAATATCATAGGAAAATTTTAATTAAAACCTCAAACTTTAATTACCTAATTTTCAAGGTTGTTCAATGAAAATATAAATAGTCTTTCTTCATGATCTCTCTTTGAACCTGGACATTCACTTCTTATAGCTAGGTTTTAAGAGATCCATTTTTTAGCACTTGATCTTGACATGATTTTGGATCTATAAATTTATTGTATTTCTAATTTTTGAATCATTATTACACATTGTAATCAATTAAACATAAACCTAACACTCAATATTGATATTAAATTTTGGTGAACCTTCTTATGTAATTTATATTTAGCTAATAGTTTATATTTTCGAATATAAGGTTTGAAATAAAACCCCATCATTCCATGTTTTAGGAATACTATTTATCCTATTAGGATTTTTTTTTAAAAATCTAAAGAACAATTAGATGGTACCTTTATATTGCATCTAACCAAGTTAAATCCATATTTTCAAAATGTTTCACTACCCAATAAGGTAATGTAGATACCCAAATTTGTATATATGGCGTTGATCGTACCTAAATTAGAGTTGAGGAAACCTAAATTATGAAGGGATAATCTAAGCGACAAATATGCATTAATGTGAATAAATAAATTCACTAACATTAGAATCTAATATTAAAAGTAAAATAATATTAAGAACTCAGATTCAATAAGGGAACACACTAAATATTTTAAGACATGTAATAAGATGAACTTACACTTAACTCTTTAACTATTATAGAAGTTGGTGTAGGTATGATAAAGGGATGAACTTTATATAAATATATAATATATATTTTTTATCTCTAATTTTGGAATTTAACAATGGAATGAACAAAACTATTTTGCATTAAGGAAAGAACCATTTTGTAATTTCATCCTATTGAATGGTTTGGTATGGACTATAAATACATATATTTAAGTTATAATACATTTTGTAAACATCTGGTATGTGCCTTGGTATGAAATACTACGTATCTATAATGTATTAAACCATCTGAAATCAATAACATAACCCTATAAAATTATTAATTTTTTGTTTGAAGTGGATTCTACATCTGCACTACTCCAAAATGCCTCAAATTGCATGTATTTATCCACACACACACACACACACACACACATCTCTGTGTGTGACATAACAGGGTATGGATATGAATATATTCTATAATTTAAACACTTTATAAGTGTTTTATATTGACTTAGTTAAATTATTCTTGAATTAGTTATGTAGACTATTGATTTGGGAAGACAGAAAGTTTTACATAGCATATATTGACTAAGACATGTGTAGGGGTTTCTCCTAATGAATTTTTCTACTTTACAAAATTTTAGGATATATTTTCTTTCCTTCGAGTTATATTAATTTGATAATACACTTGGTGAGTGCAAATTGTTTCAAGTTAAGAATATGAGTGTATTAGATATTCTTATATGTGGTTCATTAAATATAATATTGCATTAGGGTTTATCTATATTGGATATTATAACCCATACAAGTTATAAAAATTGTGAAACTAACAATTGGGTCTATTATAACAAGATCATCTGCATATAACCGAACAATTGGAAGGGTCTTTTTATGTTTAGTGATTTATTTCAAAAGAAAGATATGATATGGTACTATGAAGCTCTATACATGATAATTAGAAGTAATGGAGTTCTTATGACTAGTATGAACATTTACGCAAGTGGATGAGAATTGTAATGAGGGGAGAAAGTATTGCAATATGAATAAGCATGAACAAATTTATATCAATTTATCTTATAATAAGTGGAGAAGTCATGATTGAAGGGACTAAATCAATACTAAAATTTTAAACTAATAAAATACCAAATTTAGGTTTCTACATTTCCCACCCACTTTAAGATAGGAAATGGTATTTTATTTCATAAAGGCAATATATACATGAGCGTGTAAACACATTTTATTTTCTTGATATTCTTGATTGCTTAAGATGCTTGACTAGTTAATAGTGTAGGTTATTATTTATTAGTTTTTGTTTATTAGGATAATTCTTCTTGCACTTGGGTTATTCCTACACCTGTTGGGTTATCTTGATTAGGTTTACAATTTGTTTGGAGTTATCTTATTAGTTTTGTTGAGTTAGCTTACCATGTGTGTGGAGTTAACTTAGTTACCAGTATGAGTTAGTGGGATTTATTCACTAGTAATCTAGGTAGTATTTAAACTTACCTCCTCCTATAAGTGCATACTCATTATATAATGTGATCATTTGAATTATCATGGATTTCCACATATGATATTTCATCTCTTTGTTTGTAAATATTTTTGTTAGATTATTCTATTGAATTTCTTTAATCTTATCAAATGTGGTATGTTATTATCATTTGAGATCTTTGGTGCTTGGAACAATCTTGTTATCATTCCTTTCACAGTATCAGAGTGGTAGATGATGTAAACATCCATTTGTAAGTGTTCTTTACAAGTGAGTGGTTTATACTTTTAATTGTTTTTGGAAATGTTTAGTATGTGTATGGAGAATGCATTTTTATGCAAAATTGAGTTTTCCATTGGATTTGTAAGTTGCATAAACTCTAGGATTAACTATAAACTTGACCATGTTCGACATAGTCAAATTTCAGAATTTTAAAGGTTTTGACACATTTTTCAAAAAACGAATCTAATTTTGTACATGTAATTTTTTTACACAAAAGTTAAATCAAATTTATTAAAAAAAAAAATTGCAGGTTTTTTTTTTTATATACATGTACCGAAAAGGAGATATTTGGAGTCTAATTTATTATCCACGATTGTACATTTTAGATACATACTTTTATCCCTTTGACACATATTTGTACCCTCTGGGTATAGTATTTTATCCTTTGGATATAGACATGTACCCTCTGGATGCAGTGCTTTACCCTCTCGACATGTAGAGTTTGGGTGCGATCGTTTATACTTTGGTCATAATTTTATACCTATTGGATGCACTTCTTTACCCTCTAGACATTTTGATGTCACGTGTACCTTACTCATTTAAAAAATCACAATTAATTTTTTTTTAATAGAAAAATCTTCTAGATCTCATAATTTTTGAAATATAGCTTAGATTAAGGGTATGTTTGTTTAAATTGCATACTTTTTGAGATCTCTACATTCACAACATTTTTATGTACATATTTCATTACTAAAAACTACTTTTATTGCTTATAAGATTTACATTCATCAATTTTAAAGTTCCAGAATTTGGGAGTTGTTGTAATCACACACAAACATATTTCGGCTGACCCCAATGTCTTGTTGCATTATTTATTATCACGGATTCTAGGAACGAGATGATTTTATCTTAAGTGTGTGGACTTGAGAGGAAATAGTAATTTTTTTGAAGAAAATAGATCACTTAAGAAGAAAAAATCACTTCTACATAACCTCATTTATAGAAAAATGACCTCATTCACTCCGTGAAGCAAAAACTTGGTCGATTACAACATGATCCTCTCATTGTGGACTTTCATGCCTCTGCTCTTAGTTCTACTCCACTTATAGTTGTTGCTCCCACATCCAATGACCTTGATTTTTAGTTTTTGATCCTACTTCTTCTTCCTGATGCTCATATTGCCCTTGTTATTGCATGTTCTACTTCCACACATATACCTATTCGAGTATCACACTTCACCTCCTTTGACTACTATTTCCGGCTCCTCTAATAAGCATACTACTATTTTTGGTTTTTTCATGATCATTCTATGGGTTTCATTGGTGGAGGTGTTGGTAGACATTCACAAGGTATTACTTCCCTTATTCATCCTATTAAGTGGCATTCTCACCATGACATTGATTTTTGAGAAATTAATTCATTGGGATCACACATTGACCGAGCTCCTATTTCCGTTTTCTTGACTCTTTCTGAGGATTATGAGCTACACATGGGTTATACAACTTCGTTTAGGCTTGAGAAACTTTAGATTTAAACCATCGCCGACATGATCGACTGACACATATTTTGATGTTCCTTTGTATGAACGCATTTTTTGATTTGCACCAAATCATATGAAAGCATATTTCATCCATCCATTTTTAATTTTGGTGGATTTATGATCACTCTGGTGGTGATATAGGCATTCATTGAAATCTCTCTGAGTGTGGCTAATCTACCATTCAAATTTTCACTCCAATTTTTATATAATTTACATTCTAATGATTTTTGTTTTGATAATTTTTCTTTATCATGTGTAGTATATATCTCTTGTTTGTTGAGAGATTTTTTTAATGTATTTTTTACAATTTTAGGCATGTTAATAGTATCTCTTGTGGGGGAGCTATTATGGTTAAGCGTAATGTTAGTTTGTTAGGGTTTGAGTAGATTTTTGATAACTCATACATATTTGTAGCATCACTACACCCATTCAACTATATGGGAGGGTGTTGTGTTGATCCTAAGTCTTTTGTTCTTGTGTCCTTTCTGTGTTACCTTGGTTATTTGTGGATCTTGCCACTCCTATTACTTTGAATTTAGCGTCATTTCCTTGTTTCCTTGGTTTCTGTTCTTAGATCATGATACACCTATTTAAAAAAGCTGATCAAATTATGTTTGGTATTTTTGCACTTTCAACATCACTCCATTGAAATTCTCCTTCTATGGAGCTATTTTGGTGTAACCCAATGTCGGTTGTTTTTAGTTTTGTGATCAAGTAGTGGATTCAGAAAATATTGCAGACCAAACGTATTCAACATTATACGAGATTTTTTAGTCGGGACTATATGCATGTATTGCATCGGGTTTTCCCTCTCTCTACTTTGTTGTTACTAGTTTTTGTTACCTTATCGTGTTCCCTTTTTCCCACTTAAAGTACGTAGGTACCTCATCGGACATGTTTCAGAACCACTTTTTTCCACCCACCTAAGTTATGGTTACGGTGGCTATTAGTGTAGGTTATTATTTATCGTTATATTTTTTTATCGGGGTAAGTTTCTTAATATTAAATTATCCCTACTCTTGTTGGGTAAGATTACTTAGGTGTACTAGGTGTGTGGAATTAACTTACTAGTTGTGTTGAGTCACATTACCGGTTGTGTGGAGTTAACTTGCTAGTTTTGTGGAGTTAACTTAATTGTTAGTATCACTCGGTGGGATTTATTGACCATTGATTTAGGTAGTATTTGTACTTCCATCCTCCTATATAAATCCTCATTATGTAATGTGATCTATTGCATTATGTTGTATTTCCATATATGATTATTCATATCTTTGTTTGTAAATCCCTTTTAAGGTTATTCTCACAAATTCCTTTCATCTTATCAAATGTGATGTGTTATTTTCATCGAGATATTTTTAGCTTGGAAAAATATTCTAATCATTCCTTTCACTAGTTCTGATATTATTAAGATAAAACCTTTAAAATAGAGTGTAGTCAATTTCCATATTCAAAGAATTGAACTTTAACTCTTCATTAAATTTACACTATAAGTTTTAAAATTTGAAATGAAAAAAGCATTGATGGAGTAAACCTATTTTACCTACGAGGTTAGGATCTTATTGAAGAAAAAAATATAGAGAAGGAATCAAACTATAACATTGGAGGGTTAGGGATGATTAAACACAAATTTGTATAAGTGAGATGAAAACAAATGGGGTTGGGTGTAACTTTACCTATTACATAAGTAACCAATGGAGGTTGGGTGTCACTTGACACAATGCATAGAGTAACAAATGCAATGTAGTATCACTTGAAATAATTGTTATCCCAAATTCACCTCCTGGAAAATTTGGTCAAAACAATCCTGCACATAAGGAAACTATGAAGGAAACTATTCAGACCCACGAGCTCACTTTCCAAAATGAAAAATGGGGTTGCAAGTAAGATCAAATCAAGGAGCACAAGATAAAAATGAGCCGAGAATGACATAATAGAATCGAGACCCAAAAGAGTTAGATTCGACCTGCATAGGAAGAAGTTAAAGAAAATGGCTTTGTCGGTGAACTTGTGCTTTAAATCCAGCAAGAAAGAGATTACGGTGGACTCAAAAATGGAATATTAGGGTCGGGGTAGGAGGTTGAGTAGTGTCAAAAGAACTAGAGGCTCAAAGGAAAATAAACGGAAAAGATTCTAAGTCTTCGGGCTTCATAAATGGTTCAAAATAGGCCCAAAAATGACTAAGTATGGAGGAGACAGTGGAGGAAGCCATGTGTCCAAATGGTGCACCTCCAAAGATTAAACAAAAAGGCGGAGACCACAATGAGTTCCAAGCTTCCATGCATCCAGATCCTAAAAATTTACACCGACCATTGAAAAGTCTGCAACTTAGCGGATGTTACCAAGTGTTCAAACGACACATCTTTAATGTTGAATCCAAAAGGGAGGCTCGAACAAGTGTCGGGCTCCACGTGTCCCAAGCCCAAAACGGAGGTAGAGTCAAAGCTAAAATTCAAAGGTGGACAAGGTGGGTCTAAAAAAGGATAAGTATAGAAGTCTTTGAGAGGGCTGCCACGCATTAGCTCGGCGCATCTCTAAGGGTAAATATAAAAGTGGAGACTCAAACAAGCGCTAAATCACCACGTAATCTAAGGTCCGAATAGGTAAGACGGGCTGTTGAAAAGTACAAGATCCTATGGAGGCTCCTACGTGTCAACTTTGGCGCTCTTTCACAAGCAAATCCTAATTAGGTTTCTAGGTAGCGTTGGGCCTCCATGCGTCTACTTTCGTAATAACAGACGGGTCGTGTTTAATAATAAATGCATTGAGACAGCCGGTAGAGGGTGCTAAGTGTTAACATGGTGCTAATTCAAGACTAGAATTAAGGAAGGATTTTTATACAAGTGTCCGGCCGTTGCGTTTCCTCGGTCGAGATATATCAGCCCATTGAGTAAAAGACTTAGCCAAAAACATAAGGAAATTGAGAAGGTCATAGAAGAAGTGACATGTTAGCCTCATGCCACTCAAAAATAAAAATACGAGGCCACCCTTCGGCATGCTAACCCTCCACGTGTTCATTTTCAAAAGGGGGCCGGTTTTTGAATTGGTTTTCCTACTATTTCATACGGACCCGATCCAAATTTCAAATGGGTATATCTTTCGACTTATGTCTTGAAATCTAGTAAAGCGGGAACCATTAGAAAGATCTTGGCCTCATCTACGTCATGAAGATTTGGAACTTTAATTTTGGAGAATTTAGGTGGGGAGAAATGGAGAAACTTCTTTGAGCCTTTAATACAGGATCTATTTTCCCCAACATTTCAATTGGATTTGATCTAATCTGCCATTTCCCCATCCTTGAGTCTGCTGAACCGATTATTGATGCGGTCGAGAAAAATTTAGGGTAGATTTGAGAGAGGAATCGATTGATAGTGGTTGAGATTTCAAAGCAGGATTCAATGTGTCTTGAGGTAGTTAAAGCAAGATACAAATTTTCCCTCTTCTCTCTCTTATTCTTCCTATATATTGTAATGAAGGGGCATATTCAAATGGTTGGTCATTGTTTTTCTCCTACCCCCCTCTCTTTTTCTTTATTAGGGTAGAATGCGGAGTCTAAGCCTCCTCTCATGGCTTTGTAATGGCATTTTCTTTCCTCTTTCCCATTGATGATGTACTTCGTAACATTATGGAGCAATAAAATCTATTTTGTGATGTATCTATCCATCCTTGGTTTATTTTGTTGTCTCTTCTTACCTCTCATATTTGCAGGGTATACTATGCATATTTTGATGTTCATTACAGGTCCTAAGAGTTGTGTTTAATGGGTTTTGAAGTGGTGTCTATGTGAAATCTATCTCTAGTCCATGGTGCATTCTATCCACCCTCTCCTCTTCTCACCTCTCTCCACTTCAGGCGGTCGGGTATATGATTCAACCACTTCCTTTTCTGGTGTATCACCACTTAGTGTAGGCTCTTTCACCCTCTCTTGCTCTCTCTCTCGTCCCTTTAGAATGGTTAGATTAGGATAGATTAGGTTATTCCTACACTGGAGTAGCTTGTGGTAGGTAGATTAGGAAGTAAGAAATGGCTTTCTCCAGAGGTCCATCTCAAGTTTTGTGAGTCCCACAACTTGAGAGATGGTCCCATGTTGTGCAATCACGTTGAATTCCTCACTCCACATCTGGGCCATTCGAGGGTGCTATGATTTTGCACTAAGAATAACTATATTCAAAAGAGAGTGAGAGGAACAATGTCATAAGGATTCATCAGGACCATAAATATTAAGGGTGTCATTATATAAAAGTAAAACCATCCACCAATAGAATCATGCCACTTTGTAGAAAGATCTAGATTATAAATCTCCATATTCATTCAAAGATAAAAGGGAATAAAGTAACACTATTCATGATCCACTTTGTATTACATTAGTACTTTTGAAACTTTGGTAAAAGTTAAAACAATGGTGTTCATGCTCATGTCCCCCTATACCAATGTGATAATACAAATGCATAAAAAATGGTGTAGTCACATTTCCTTACTCTCTTTAAACCCCAAGTGATCGACCTATCACCCAACATCAGCTAGGTGCTCACTCGACGTGCGTGTAGGTGCCAAGCCCCTCCTTTATGTGTGCTTTGTAAGAATATCCACCATTAATGAAGGAATGATTACGAAATAGAAAACACACGTATTCATTATAGCAAAAGAAGTAAAAGCACTAGATCTAAGCATAGATACATCATAATGCAAAAGTAAACACTACAACATCACAAAGAGATTAGATCTGAACCATGAGAAAAATGAGAGTACTAGGGTTTGAACCCATAAACACAAATATTCGAGCAATCCAACATATTCATTGATTTAGAATCATTTTATAGTAGCTGATTACATCAACAAGGTCACAATAGACTTGAATATATGAAGATAATAACATCCTACATCTAGAAACCCTATATTACCCCCTTAGAACCATTACATAATCCCTTCTTGTAGAAATACACCACTCATATGCACACCCCATATGCACCCACACTCAACCTCCGGCCTCGAATCTCAATCTCCTTGTCTAGATCCAAATGCCTCCTTAAATAGGATAAGATCTTGCCTAAACATCATTCCAGAAGCAAGCCCACATGCCAAATGTCATCATATCCTGTTATACTCGAGTGTCCAAGCCATGCAGATGCTAGCTAGCCATAACAACCTTCACTTTACAACCCATAACCATAATTATTCCCTGGAATATTATTTTCTTGAGCTCCAAGTCTTCATGTAACAACCTTGTCATCATTACTCTTATTTGTAACTTCACGTTTTTTGCATGTGATACCCTTCAACCAAAATGTGGCTAAGTCCTTAAACCCTTAAACCCTTTCCTTCTTCCATGCACAAACCTATCTCTTCTCACGTGCATTCACTTATGCACTTTTCTCCATAGTTCCTTCTACGCACGTGCATCTTATGCTTAATGACATAGTCATTTTCTAGGATCAACATAAACCCCACACTAAACATGTTGTCAATCCTCGAAAAAAATATATGATATTTAAAAAGAATAACTGTGCTGACTTGTACGAAAGAATAAAAGAACTTTACAACCGGTGTACAAGGATTGAGAAGTATTTGTTTAAGGATACTTCAATCTTATTCTAGGTATCCACCTCTCTCTGTGCTTGTTGAAATGAATCAGCTATCAATGCAATGACTTTTTCAAATGAAAAATATTTACCTTTATCCTTAAGTGTATCAACAATATTTTCCATCTACTTATTAAGGTCGCTCAATGCATCTATCCTTCATGTAACCTAGGAATATAATTCCTTCAACTTCTTTGTAATTGATCCCCTTGAGTCTTCAATCATCTCAAACTTCTTCTCGACCTCTGCTATGATCTTGTACCAATATTCCCTATTATTCTTGTTCTTTTATTAGAACTCCTTCAGGTCTACCTCATGGGTAGCAACCAATATACTTCTTACCTGGTCCCCTGTTTCCATGGTTGTTATAGATAACTTCGGCCACGTGCGCTACAATTTTTATAAAGGAAAGAAGCTCGGAGTACCGAGTTATGGTCTTCCCCACTTTAAACTTTTCTAGTTATTTTTTCATGCCAAAACTTCCTATGTTGACACTAGCGCAAGTGGTTGTTTCTCCATTTTGATCAAGCATGTCAAATCATTCAAGAAGTTGAAAGGTGACTCATACTTCTATTCGGAGGGGAATAAGTCTAGGCATGCTAAAATACTAGAGTATGAGATAGTCTCTGTTTTCTTTTAGGCTTCGTGCACCTTTTCCTTTTCCTCTCTCAACTCAACCTTTAACTACGCAATGATAGGCCAATTCCCTTTTATCTCCCTGTCTCTCTCTATTATCTCCTTATTATTTTCCTCCAATTCCTCCTCCAAGGCTCTAATTTTTACTCTTCCTTAATAACCTTGCCTTCACTTCTATCGATACCTTATTGAGCACGGTACAAGCTGCTCATCTATTACTCACTGGGTATCCACAATTGGATTCACCTCATTTGAGTTTTACATTTCTATCACTACATCCACACAAAATTTTAATTCGAGCTCATCAACACAGATTCAAATTTCCACGACAACATCTTCCTTGTGCGTGTGTACGCACTATATTTCTCAAATGATGACCAACAAAAGCAGGTTGGTATATGGTTACCGTGTTTTTGAAATGCACGCGTAGGACCTTTTTGGGTCATTTACATAAGTCATCATTTTTCTTTGTGTTGTTATCAAGCCCTTTCACCCAAAGGTGGATGTTGCCTTCCGAATATGACTTTTAGAATCTTCTCCTTGTCTACACTCTCTTTCGTTTCGCTCAATATTTCTACATCACTATGTCCACTAAGTTTTGTATGATATTTGCCACTTCCTTTTCCATAGTGTCATTCAACCGTGCTCACCGACAGTGGGGTCTCTTATGTATTCATATATACCTCTTAACTTTCTCCCATATTTTGAGAACCTTCATCAGATCCATCCTATTCTTCATCATATTCATGTACATTATACACATGGGAATTTGTTCATGAGTAATCATAGCACCCCTGAATGTTTGCAACTTGATGGGTTGAAACTCTTAGTGTGATTGCATAACATGGAGCTTTTCCCAAAGTGTATGACTTTGCAAGTGGGAAAGATATCTAGATGATGGTTGGCTCCTATTCCTCTATTCTGATGCACACACTCAAATTGTAGAGGATCTATTCTAAAATCTACTTTAACTTGCCAAGGAGATAGGGTTGAGAAGATTTAATAAATTAAACCTAATATAATGGAGGTAATACACCAAAAGGAATGTTGAACACCTAATTTTCCTTTAAGCACAAACCATTAAAAAAGTAACACAACTATCATGCAAAGATAACCAAGATTGTAATGAGAGATCAAATGAAGGAAATGAGCATAAGAGAGGTTTGAGATCATCCACATACTTATTTTATCTCTCCAAAAATTGATACAGTCCATTACAATGGAAAAGAGGCATAAACTTGCATTACATCTTGAATGGGAGGTTTAAACTCCACAAATCCACTTATAGACAAGATAAGAAGGGAGGGTATAAAGCCAAATCGTCCAACCTTTTGAAAAATTCCCCTCCTTACAATATATAGGAAGAATGAGAGAAGGAGATGAGAAGAATCCGAAATCTTTCTTCAACCACCCCAAAATGCATTGAATTCACCTAAAAATGATGGGTTCTATGAAAAACCCACCTCCATGTACTATTCCTTGTTGGGAAAGAAGGAATCCCATACCTTCATTATTTTGGTAGGTGAGAAGCTTGACACAATCAAAAATAACAAACTATATTTCTTCATTTTGAATAACTTAGGTGAGAATCCTGAAACACTAAAAAATGGTGGACTATAGAGGTGACTGTAAGCTTTCAAAAATTCATTTCTGTGAAAATCCAAATGCCCAGTCAAAATTTATGGTCATCTCAAGTTCGGGGTGTCATTATGTAAAAATGGCGGGTTGGTGATCTTCCTTTTTCAGAGTCCAAAATGCATGCAATCTATGAAATCCCAAAATTTAGAATTCCAAACATTTCCATTTTGGATATTGAAACATTGTTCATCCACCAACATTTCTTGAGAGTTCCAAAACTACGAAACCTGAAAGTCCAAAATTTCAAACTTACACAATTCAAGATTTAGGACATTTCCATGTGCTTTTTATGTTTAGGGCTCTAAACTTCAAAGTCTAAAATTTGGACTTTCGAGTTTTGGAAAGTTTTTCCTTCGGACCCAAAAACTTTTCATCACGTGAATTGCATTGAATTTTTGATAGTTGAAACACGAAAGTCCAAAATTCTCAACTCAAACCGCCATATGCATTGACCCCAAAACCTGCATTGACTTCCAAAATTTGAACCCTTTCAGGATTTCAGACATTTTTGGTTACTTTTCCTACTTTTCCATGGAAGAATTCCAAAACTCTAAAACCTGAAAGTCTAAATTTCAGACCTTCAGGATTTTAGATTTCAGGATTTTTCCTCTTTCAGTTGTTTTTAAATTTTTCCATCCTTGTCTCTGTTATTTTGAAAATGCGTAGTCTGAAAACTTCATGTCGTTTCTTCATTATTCCACTTGAGCTCTAATTTCCTTCGATGTTCCCTGGCCATTCATTTTTTGACCTTACATTTCCATTGTCAAGCCTGTCTACAACCTGATTTTTTGAATTAAAATGTGAGCTCACATGATTGAACCAACCTCTCCATTTCCTCCTTTGCAAGGTTGCATTTGATCAAATTTTTCCCAAGGGGAAAAATTGAATAACACGATCCTTACCTTCCTCATGCTCCTCATCCTCCTCGGACTCATTACCCTTCATGCTTTCTATCTCCTTAGAGTCGGAACTTTGTGCCATATTCTTCTTCTTCTCTATTGGTGAATCTTCTATCACAAGGGACATTTCCTTCTTGGGTGACTTCTCCTTCATGAGGGATTTCTTCCTTCGAGTGTAAGTACTTTGGCATGTGCATGACTCCTACACCCCGCACTCTGAACTATACGCGTGCTTGATGCCCTACTTTTTGGAGTTTCCTTTCTTCCTATCTTCTTTTACACTACCTTCTTTCTTTCGTCGGGGTCTTCGATATGGATACATCATCCTCAATGTACACACCCTTTTCAAACTTGGGCCTCGGTGTATATATACCCTTGCTTCCATTTTTCCTACAATAGGTATTGACACAGATTTTAACATATGTACGTCATGAGAGACATACTTCTCCACATATGCATGCTTCTTAGGATACAACAATGTTTGGCGCAACGTGAGGTGATCTTGATCTACCTCACTTAGATAAAATAATTTTTTTTTTGCCTCCTTAAACTTGTTAATTACACTTTAAAAATATTGCAATGTGAAGGCAAAAGGTAATTTACACAATGGACTTGTCATGCCATCAGTAAAATTGAATATGCCTATGCAGAAGTGTTGGTATATGGAGAACTCAACCTTGCCATCAACCAACACTCTAGAAGTTGTTCAAGGATTCTCCATTATGCCCCAAATTCATCTCCCATTCTCTTAAACCATTTTTCCAAGAGCGCTTTATATGCGGAAGTCATTGTATCATAAGTGTATGATACGAACCTCTTAGCGAGGGAAGGGTCCTCTCCATGGTACTCCTAGACGTAGCTATTTGGGCCATCGGGAACTCCAATCCCTAAAAATAAAATAGTAAGAAGGATGTTAACCGACATGATTTTATCCCCATCGGATGCGATATCTATTATATCCTCTACAATGAAGGCCGAGAGGTTATATATCGTTCCTTTTAAAAATTTCCTACAAATGTTCAACCATCTCTTGTTTATTTAGGTCCATTTCTCTTTTCCATTTAGTTTTCTGAGTAGGTGTGTGGCCATCTTCATGGTTGGGTTGATGACATTGGTGATATAAAAATATCGTGAGCCCTTTTTATATTCATATCTGCACTTATTTCCTTCATAAAGCATAACCTTGTCATCCAAGTCATCATTGAATGATTGTCCTGTGTAGATAAGCCAAATGTATTTGGAGATCAACTGAGTAGTTAAACGAATTTTCCTCCCTGCGAAGAGAAAATAATCTTTGTGCACGTGCGACATCAATCACTAGTATAACCTTTCAGGTTTTCTGAAATATGGAAACTCATAGAGTTGCAAAAGTCCAACCTTCTCCAATGTGGTCTTCATAAAGTCATCATACACTAGCTTGTCATCATGTGTCCTTTCTCCTATAGGGTGAACTAACTCCAACGCCATCTCTTTCTCAGCGGTGCTCATCCTATGGTTATAATCACTTATAACCATCTTTCGTACGTGAGATACCCATTCCATCCCCATTAAAATGCCATCTGGGTATTGCATCTCTGTGTACCACTCCTCATTAAAACTGGTTGATACGGTTGGTTTTCCTTTTCCCTTACCCTTGCCCTTCTTTTGTGAAATGTTCGCTCCTTTCCTTGGTGCCATATTTATTTTCAATTCCTTGTAAGTTCTTCCTTGTGTCTTACTTCAACACTGCTCAGTCCCTCGGCTCCACTCCTGTGAAATTTCTTTAAAACCTATGCCATATCTCTACAAACCCTAACTTGGAGAACTCTTCTTCCACAAGATAACTTAAATACCCGTGGAATTCCACCAAAACTCTCCTCTATGCATGCATGTGTACTCTGTTCCCCTCTAGTTCAATTTTTTTCAATTACTTCACTTTTCACATAACTCTTCGCAAATTTTCTCACAAGAATGCCCTAGTTTGCAAGATCTCTTCACTAAAAAAATGTAAGGTAAAATAAATAACTTACCTCAATTCCTATTTATAGCTTCTTACTTTTTTGCATTAATCTTCATGTCACCTACCAACATACTTCCACATTAAAGTCTTCTTTTTCCAACACTTTTAATCCCACGCGTTATGTCTAGCACTTTTCCTCTGCACACAAACTTATGCGTAACCTCCTCAAGCTTCGACACATAAAACTTCATCGAATGCATAATTCCTTATGTGTGATTCTAACATCGATGTATGTCTTCCTTGTGTCTTATATCAAGTTCTTGTTGTAGCCTACCTCGGTTTTCTTTGCGCTTTTATCCCTATATGTGGTTTTTATAAAGATTTTGACACTAATCTTTACCCATAATCACTTCTAATACGTGCGATCCTATGAAACCACATGTGTTTACCTTTCTCATTGGAGCCACCAATCAACATCACTCCCAATACTTACTTCTTACCGCACTATTCACTAAAACTTTTCCTTACACTCTCCACCCCACACTAAATATGTGTGGTCCTATACACATAAAATCCTTTTAGATAGTAACTAGCTATTGGCGCACAAACATGCCCACAAAAAATAAAAAGGAAAGACAAAGAAAAGTGACGTTGAAAGGAAACACATATAAAAGAAAATTACATTAAGGAAACCTAAGCTATATGGATAAATTGCCTTATTTATAGTAGGTATTCACCCTACTCTGTTGAAATAACCAGGTAACATTGTTTCATCTAGTGCATGTAACTAGAAAAGCACTTGAATCAAGTATATGGGTTATAACATACAATCCTAACAAGTGCACATTTAGTTTCCTAAAATGGAAAAAAAACTTTGAATAATACATAAGAACCCTTATCCCAACCTTAAACTTCTTGTTTTTAGTATGTCAATCATGTTATGCCGTCTGTTGAGCTTTTAACATTCGTCGGCATATGTGCAATACATAGGGATGGTAACATAAATTCAATGGGACAAAAATGTTTTGCACCAAACACCAATTGAAAGGGTTTGGCCTTGTTCAATGTTTATAAGTCTGTGATATGCCCATAGCAATGAAGAGACTTTTTCATCCCAGTCCCTCCTTCCGACATCAAAAATCTTAGTTAATGTGTGGCTTAAAATCTTGTTAAATGCCTCAATAGCTTCTAATAACCTAAGAATGATAGGGCATAGTTTTGTGATGGGCCACCATAAACTATCCCAATAAGATTATAACAGATCTCACTCAAAATTGAGTACACCTATAACTTTTTAAAATCAATGGGCATCCATACCTCACGATTATATTCTCCCATAAGAAGTTAGCTATTGTAGCCACTATGCAATCCTTCGTAGGTGTAGATTCTTCCCACAGTAAGATAGTCTGTAAAAGTGATAATATAGTGTGAACTCCGTCTACACATATTTAGGGAAATAGGTCCCACAAAGTCAATTGCCCATTTTTTAAATGGCTCTACACTAGCAATAGGTCTCAATGGCATTTCATCTCGCTACCCTGGCTTTCCAAAGCACTGGTAATGGTCACATTCCTTGCAATATTCAATGCAATCCTTTTAAACCATCTCCCACAAAAGTATTGACAATAGAATATTTTGCACGATACTTTTCCCTCATATAGTGATCACCTGTAATGCCACTATGAGCTTACTCCATAATTGCAGGTAGGTATATGCTCTACCACACATCGGTGTAAGACGTCTTCCTGGTCTAGTTTATGCATGTCTCCATTAATCAACATATAGGGTGCGATACCTATAAATAACAAATTCTTCTCTACACCCTTAATTCCTTCTCGGCTCCACACCCATTCGTAGGTAAACATCAATATCCTCTAAATTAGAGGGTGCTCAACTGCAATATAAAACATTATGCATCTAATATTGTGTCCTTGATGCTCTACGTATCCTCTCCCGAGTTAATCCTTGATAGATTGTCGGTCCCAAATTTATCTTCCCTTATTTCACGATGCTCAAAAAGTCAAATTCTTGAAACAATAAGATCCATTAGCATATGTGCCCTCATAGAACAGGCTTGTTCACCAAGTACTTGATTGCCATATAATCTATATGAAAGGTAAACAGAGGAGCCCGTATTTTTCCTAAATTTATATAGCTCATAAATCATAGATAATGCTTCTCACTCCATTGTTGTATAGTTCTCGCTTAGCCAAATTTAAGTTTCTCCTCTCGAAACATAAAGGGTAATCAATAGTTCCTTTGTCTCGATTCTACTAATGATGCTCCTATTTCCATACGATGCATGAACATACACATGAAATGACTTATCCCAAGAAGGAAAGTGAAAATTGGATGCGGTAGTGAGTTTGTCCTTCAATGTGTCAAAAGCCATATGTTGCGCCTCTCCCCAAGAAGATTTACTTTTATGTTTTAGTAACTCTTCCAATGGCATGGAAATCTTGGCATATCCCTTGATGAACTTCCTATAATATCCCATATTCCCGAGAATCCATGCACTACACTTTGACTAGTAGGCTCCTCCAATCCCAAGGTAACAAAAACCCTGGAATGATCTACCAATAATCCTTCTTTGCATATGATATGACCTAGTAATGTGCCAAATGGAGTAGAAAAACACATTTCTTAATGTATAGAGAGACACTTAACTTCCTATAACTCTCAAACATCAGCCTCAAATTGTCACAATGGTCCCTTACTAATCCATACACTACCGAATCATCTAGGTATACTTGTAGAAATTTGTGGATGAAGTCTTCAAAGGCCTATCCACGATGCGTGAAAGTAAAACATGAGCATTCTTAATCCCAAAGGGAATAACCATGTAGGAAAACCTTCCCCACTCCATCATGAAAGTAGTCTTTTCCTTGTATTCCTTTACAATTCTTACCTGATGATATCCAAAGAATCCATCTATGAAAAAATAGATCTCTCGCCTTGCGAAACCATGAAAAATATCCTTAGTAAATGGGGTTGGAAAAGAGTCTATCACACATGAAGAATTTAAATCCCATCCTTCTTGATATTAATCAAATTGGCTTAACCCATTTAGATTCCTCATTTGCCTCAATGATTTCAGATTTTATCATCTTATCAATTTCCTCTTTAACCTTTACGCATAAATTTGGGTTCATCCTGAATGGCCTTTTTCTCGACAAGGCATGCAACTTCTTTTAACATAAACCACATTTCCCTAGAACGTGATGAAATCCCTTTAATTCATGGTACTGCGTAGAAACAAATTTTAGAATTCACGCAGTAGCTCAACTATTTTTGAAACCTCCTAGTCTATCAAGTATAATCCAATGACATCTTCTTTCGGCTCTGCTTCATTTCTAATGTTGAATTTATTTATTTTCAAGGGCTCATGGTACGCACATGATTTCTCATCTTATTTTTCCAATACTTAGTGCGTACCTTATTTATGGTTAACATCTAAGTTTTCTACTCCTCATCATTTATTAGCTAGACCAACTTTCCTTTTTCTTTTTCCGTGTAGGCCCGCTCAAATTGTACTTCTTTTTCCTATTCTTCCGTGAAGCACACCCCCAACTTAGGTTCCCCTAACAAATACGAGTTTAGTCCTTGTCCATGGAACTATCTTCAAAGGTAAGGTGCTTGACTACTTGCAATGCCTCGTTCACCGATGACTTAGGACTTAGATACTCAAAAGTTTGAAAAAAATCTTCCATCAACTCTTTCCAATTTAACATTTGATGATGTAACTTTGAATGAATGTACCATGTGATCGCATAGCCTTGCCGAGATGGAATAGAACTTATGCACCCATAGCGAAGGAGGGAAGGATATCGGGACTACTATCTAGGCTTTCGACATTCATGGATGTGGAATGAGGTGGACTCCTTCCGATGAAAGTATTATATTACAAAGGGTGCATTTCTACGAAAGAACCTAATGCGTTGTTGTTCCATGCAAGGTATAAGTAAGCATATTCATCCTTTCTATTTGACATGTCCGACTTCTAGCATGCACGTAAAGACATCACGGTTTCCATCTCCAGTGTACCTAGGTAAATTCCTTCCTCCTAGGTTCCTAACTAAGCACGCCCTAGTGACATGAGTCATAATTCCCTTCATTGACTTCCGGCCAACTCATAGGTCTTAGACGCCCAATTGTCGAGATGCAATGCTAGTTGTATCACTTATGGACTGAGCATCTTCCCACTTAATGACACATTCTCTTGATGGATGAATAAATTTTGGGTCCTTGATGGTGCACACATATATTTTTTCCAGATCCTCTTCCCTTAAGGGTTCCACATAGGGCGTATACCTCCCATCTTTCATTAGAATAACAACACACTCCTCTTTGTTCTCAAAGCTTATGTACCCTTTTTTAAAGTGCAAGTCATCACTATTCTTATAGCACCAAGGGAATCTAAGTAATGCTATAATGTTATCTACTTCATAAGCTTTAAGAATTCAAAATTTTTAGCAAACTTTTCCCCTTGGATAGTTATGAATTCATCCTTTAAAACCTCGACAGGCATAGCCTTTTTCCTATTTTCCATATACAAAACATTTGAAGATGGTTGTAATGGGGGCCTCCCCATCTGATTCCATGCATCTAAAGTGAGAACATTGACCTCGCACCCATGTCAATCAAAATTTTCTCAAGAGCCATCCATCCACAACTGCATTCAATGTGATTTCTTTGTCATAATCAATATTGTGAGGGGGCATATTAGCATGCAAGACCTGCCTCTCACACTCACCTCCAACATGCAACAATTTTTCTCTTATCCACTCTCCTAATAGAGGGATAATATTCTCCTGGTGCAACATCTTACACACTTCTCTGACCTCATCTATGTCCTTCTAAGGGACCTCAACATTTTCTTCTACTCCAACTTCTGTGATTTCTCCTTCAAACATTAAATCTCCCCTTGCAGGTTTCTAATCACCTCCATGGTCTCCTGGTAGACCTCTTTCTGATGAGTTGGAGGGATATTTCCCATGTAATACCTCTTCTCTTGTAATGAGGGGCCTTTGATTTAGTTCCTCCCAGGCGCATGCGTCTTCTTCCCGCTTTAGTTACTAAGACAGGTTCCAACTCAAGGTTATGCGCCACCTAGGCATCTATAGCAGATCAACTCGCTTTACACTAACTATTCTTACACCCTATCCTTATTTTAGTTCTGCTCATGTGTTCATATAACTTAGGCACTCCTCATACTTATGCTTCTTTCTACACCATGAGCACTATAGAAAATCTAGACACTCGTGTTGTAGTGTTCAGTAGATCCACAATTGTAGCAAGTTCCATGGGGAAATTTACTCCTACCTCCTTTTCCACTAAGGCCTTTGAATCATCCATGAAAACCTCTTCTTTGACTGCCTCCATCACTTTCCCTTCATATTGACAACCTTCATTCTAAGTACTACTTCAAATGTCGGTTTAGTGCACACCAATATCAATGGCATCACATATTTGGTCTATCAATCGGTAGTCATTTGTATAATGAGTAGTAGATGAGTAAATCTTACAATAACAAGACACATTCTTATGAAGTGTGTGTTACAACAACAAGCATCTACTTGCATCGGGATCTTTGTGACATGTTTCACAATCTAAAGACACATCGTGCACCATTTTTTGAGGGAAACTATCCTTCGTGTGTCATTTTAACTCGTAATCTGTGCACCATAGTCCAATTTGAGTCTCATGATATGAGTTCGTCAATAGTTTTTCTAGCTTCTTTGCCATGCCAACAATCTGTGCCTCCAAAAAGGAACATAACCCAAGATGTCAACATTTCCAATGGCCTCAGCACAATGACCAGCCTATAAGGCCTCACGTGGGTCCATGAAAGTATTATGGGAAATCAATCATCTAAAGGGCATTATCAATCCTCCAATGAATCATTAAGCATGATGAGAGGGATGGATATCATAAGACAACTTTGATAGAAGTGTCTTAAGTCACATGCCATACTCCCACACACTCTCTACCATTCCTTGTTGAATCTCCTTCAGAGTGCTGATGCTCTTCTGATAAAAATCAAGAATTGAGAACTACACCAAAAATGCATCATGCATCATAGTATAATCAACCACCCCCTAATGGGGGTCATATGTTTGATACCAGTTATGCGTGTTCCCTTCCAATGTAAATACAAACTAAATTTCCTTTCGCTCCGAGGAAGGGATGCCATGAGTGCACCATAGAAATTCACATTTATGCACATGCTTTGTAGTATCCTCCACACTATTATAATTAGGAAAATGTAGAGACATCTCAAAAAAGACTTGCTGATGTGGTTGAGGTCCTTATCCACAAGATCTTGAGCCTTGATTCGCTCATGTGTTACCTCATCCACTGCACTCCACTGGATCCACTAGCTCCTATTTCTCCTTATCCAAAAAATCCTCCTCCCATCACATGTAAGGGGCATGATGCAATTTCTCTCTTTGTACCCACCTTCATGCTAAACTATACGCCAACAGTCTGTGATGTTGAACCACTTCCAAACACAATACCCAAACTTTATGTACCCATACCTTGCTCAAATGATGTGCAAGTCAAAATGCCTCCAAACATAGGAAATGTTGGCATGGACATAGATGAACTATATAAAAAATTATATCTCCTAGGTGTTTCTAAAGTACTAATACCAATACCAACTGGATTAACAAAACTTATCTCAGGAATTGGAAAACTAAGCACCAGGGTTTGGTCACCATGTGGGTTAAGAGGTGTGCCCATGGCTCATCTCCTTCCTTCATATGAAGAGCTCTCTCAATAATCCGAGAGGTTTCTCTTCCTTGCATACAAATATGGGGTAACATATACTTTTGCTAGGCTCCATGTCATCCGCGTGAACCTCAAACCCTTCCTGTAACATCTTCCTCCATAATTCCATCATTGCTACAACTTTGCGTAGTCTCATCAACTCCCTCTCTCATGCTTCCTTATACTTAAGTTGCCTCTCCTCTCTCTCCATTTCCACCACAAGGTTTGCCATCTATTACCTCACCAACTTCTGGGCCTTGCACCTAGTGGGAATTCAACAAACCATAGGAAGTTCCTCCATACTTAGAGTGATGATCAAGATCATAATGGCTAATGGCATAGCACATAAGAATGATCTTTTGGCTCCCACATTAACTCAAAATCAGGAATCTCTCGGGAAAGAGTATGTAGAAATTACATATTATAAGGTATAGCTAGTCAACACTCCATTCCAAAGAATGATCAAAAATACAATCGATGTTAGATCGAAACTATACAACCTTTGAAATTTTTCTTGGGTCCAAACACAAGGTCTAAAATACAAAATCTTCCTTAATTCATATGCTGACAATTATTCATACAACTCTACTAGGAAACAACATAAGAATTTTTCATATAGTTCATGACACAAGTGCTCCTATCTCCATTTACGCGCATCAAACTCAAATCTAGTGTTAAATCTATGAGAAAACTAATCCTCTATGTTTTTAAGCCAACCCTCGACATTTTCCAAGGTCAACCATTATGTCATCACACACCATTATCACAACAAATTCAAAAGAGGTCTCGATAATATAACCAAAAAAATTCATGTTTCCCCTACTCCCATTAAACCCCAAGCGCGTCGTCCTATCACCCAACATCAATTTAAGTGCTCAGCCAAGAGGCGTATAGGCTTCGAGCCCCTCCTTTATGTAAGATTTTTGAGAATGTATACCATTAATGGAGGAATGGTTACAAAAACAGAAAATACGTGTATCCATTCTAGAAAAGAAATGAAAGCATTAGATCTAAGCATAGATATGTCTTAATGAAAAGTAAAAACTATGACATTAAAAAGACATTAGATTCAAACCATGAACAAAATGAGAGTACTAGGGTTTAAACCCATCAACAAATATATTAAGAACAATCCAATATATTGATTGTTCCACAAATTTTTATAATAGCTAGATTACATCAACAGGGTCATAGCAGATTGAATATATCTAGATAATAACATCCTACATCCATAAACCCTATATTACCACTTAAAACCATTACACAATCCTTTCCCCGTAGAACTACACCACTCATATACACACCCCATATATAGCCACACTCAAACTCTATCCTCTTGCACCTAACACCGAATCCTAATCTCGCTTCTCTAGATCTAAATGCCTCCATAAATAGGATAGAAGCTCTCCTAAATATCATTCCATAAGCAATCTTGCATGCCAAATGTCATCATATCTTGTTATACTCAAGTTTCCCAGCCATGAAGATGCCAGCTAGCCATACCAACCTTCAATTTATAACCCGTAACCATAATGATTCCCTATAATATTCTTTTCTTGAGCTCTAAGTCTTCATGTAACAACCTTGCCATCATTACGCTTATCCACAACTTCACGTGTTTTTCATGTGATACCCTTCAACCAAAATGTGACTAATTCCTTTAATACATAAACCCTTCCTTCTTCTACAAATAAACCTATCTCTTCCTCGTGCATTCAATTACATGGTTTTCTTAGTAGTTCCTTCTACGTGTGCACGTCTTTTCTCTAAGACTTAGTCATTTTCCCAACTCAACAAATGGAAATTTTACAACCCAATTTTGGAGATTTGGAATTTGAATTTCCATACCCCTCAAATTTTATCATTTCTTGATGCAATGATATTTTTGTTGAAACATTGTATCTCTCTCTAAACTTGTATTAAAGAGACCTTTGAAAAATTATGTTTTCTTGAAATTTCAAAATTGGATGTTAAAAACTACCCACTACAATAATTTTCATTAGGGAAGTAATGTGAGATGGTTTTTTCCTCGGTTAGATTATTTATTTAAGATTGAATATTTTTGATATATTTTATCTCTACTTATTACATCGAGAGGTGTTCCTACAATGGCGTGTGTTGATTGACAAAAACTTGTTATTTACGTGCTAATATTTAATTGTTAAAATAATTTATTTTTAATGCCAAATCAATGTTTAATAAATAAAATAAATATATGATTATGTATTTATACATGGAAATGTAAGTTATTTTAAAAGTGTGAAAGATAATTACTTGTGAGAGTAAATAATAAGTGTGAATAGGTAAGTAACTATAATATTATTATATTGATCTATATTATTTTTAATTTTTATTTTTTACTTTTAAATTAGTTTTTACTTACATGTAAGTAAATATATGTATTTTTAGTGTATGATAATTAGTGCCAAACAAATAATAAGTGTGAATCTATATTATTTTTAATTTTTAAATGTATATTTATTTTATGTTAGTTTTATTTTAGTTTTTACTTTATGTGTAATATAAATAAAACATATAAATAAATGTTTTATATTTTAAATTAATATCTACAAAATACAATTCTATATTTAAAAATAAATACAAAATATATTTACTTCATAACAAACATTAAAAATATTAAATACAAAACAAACCTTTGAATTAATTAATTAAACTAGCATATATATCTTAAATACATCTATCTAAAAGACACGAGAAATATCAATCTCGACGTGCCTATCTGAATTATGTGAGATTACAAACATAGGAACCTCGAGGTTGATATCTCTCGGTGTCTTTTGACTTTGAGAGTAGTGCACTCATTGGGCACTAGATTACATAGATTGTCACGGCATCTCTCGCTCATACTTCGAGGAAAGTATATAAGGGATTTACAATTACGACTAAGTATACAACTAAACTAGTGATCACCTTCAGCCTAAGAAGCTATGAGTAAGGGGCATCCATGCCATCAAAGTCACCAGGGAACGATGTTGGCCTTACCCATTTTAACTCTATGGGTCGATATCTCTAGGCCTTGCACTCAACAAGACCTAATCCCCACAGTGGGCTATATCAAAGCCAAATAACTTAACCACTGAACCAAGGGCCCTTCGATGTCTTTTAGATAGATGTATTTAAGATATGTATGCTATTAAATGTAATCCTATACCCTATCCCACTATATTATGAATTATATAATTAATTTTGTTTCCAAGTTAGGTTAATATTATTCAAGTAAACCCATTGAAGTCCCCTTATTTTGAGGTGATTGAATAGCATGTTATTTTCTCAACTCAAAGGAATATAAATGTGTCCTTGTGTTAGATATAACATGTAATCATCGTTGGAACACACAAAAACAATTCTAGGTGGCCACCATGTAGAACCTAGCCCTACAAGATGGTAATGTCATGCATAATATCATATAAAAATCCCATTATTGTATATGAAATTATTCTAAAGATTTTTGTTATTAAAAATTAGACTAACTAGTAATAAAACTCTAAATAACATGAACAACAATGTTGCTAAGTACTGCCCCAGTCGTAGTAAAAGTGAATTGATAAGTGGTAAAAGTGAACTCATCAATGCTTCATATGTTATGGAATACTGATGGTATAGCTACAACTACCTTGGATGTATCAGGAGCCAGCCACCACTTGACCTAAGAAAGAAAGAAATAAAATTATATTAATGTCCACAATTGGCCAAAACAAGTGAATGTAATTGTAAAAACACAGGCTAGCTTTAAAATAGACGCGAGATGAAGGCACGATGCCTCTCTAATTAACCGTAAAATAAAAATAAAAAAACTAAAATTAACAAATGAAAAGGAGCTAAAAACTACAATCAGGAAGATTTTGAATACGTCTTCAAATCCTACCCGATTCTTTTTTGTTGAGGTAAGATCCAAACCAGAGAGTTAATATATATGACAAATGCAAAGCTCCTTTAGATAGGCCTAAAGCCAGCCCTATGATCTGCGAGTTTTTAATGACCATTTGTAGGGCTTTGAGAGTGCATTAATGAAATTAGAGATGAGCTTCTCTTGGGCTGAGAAGGTGGCATTTGAAATAACTTCTACAACGATTGTGGTGGCTCTAAGTATACCCATCTTTCTTATATTTGGACCCAATTGTTATCATTGGGATGACGTAGCTTGCTACTAGGAAAACTGGAATTTGTACTATGGCTAATAAGGTTAGTTTCAAGGTCAAGGCCACATAGATGATAAGGGCTATGAAGTGGAACTTATGCACATTAACAGAACTGAGAAATGGTCACCAAGCACTGCTATCATCTTAGTATAGTGCTATCAACTTAGTATAGTCTCAGTAAATAGCTTGACTCATGAGGACCCCTCTTCCATACTCCTCGTGATCAAACCATAGAATCTCTTGAATATATTTATTTTGTTAAAATAATTTTTAAATGTAAAAAGGAAACTGAGAAAATAAATGCCATCATAAATGTTATGACATCATAAATGCTAATGACATCATGTTTTCCTCGAAATTGTTGAAGGTTGTAATAACATGTTAATTTTTAGGCCAATCACATTGAAGATAAATGTATTTTTACAAAAAAATAAATTAAATGTGCAAGTTTATTAATATTTATTAATGTGGAGAGTGTATATTTTGTTAATGAAAATAATAACCATGTTTGATTGGTTGAAAAGTACAAACAATAACAACATGTTAAGCAATTGTGAAACCTATAGTTGTACTTCCTTGGCAAGATTTTAATAACAATCTACCATTTGATATTCAATTAAGGACATATTTAGAATAGGAAATGCTTACATTTCTAGGTTTTTACTCTCCTTGATTTTATAAGTCAAACCTCTTCTTCTAAATCCCTATCCTATCTCAAATTCTCATTCGTCCCTCATTATATCTCCTTGAATCTCTCTTAATATCTCAGATATCAATTTATACAACTCACTATATACAATATATAATATAATATTATACACACACACCCACAAATAATTATCTAATGTTCACACTAACAATATAAATTCCTAAGAGTATACAAGGGACACAATAATGTTGTGCACAGGTCTAAGTTCCACACAAAAAAATGGTAGTAGGGCCACATATGTAATGCTCAAAATTACTAGAACTGGAAAATGAGGATATTTTTTTTTAAACATACATAAAAATAGATTACACAGCTGCAATCATACAGATTTATTTAATCAAATTCTTTAAATCAAATTTGTTCTTTTGATCTATCTAATAACATCCATGTAATCCATGTGTGGCTGAGAAGGGTGTATCCAGATCTCCATGATCTCCCTTTGCCACTACTTCGAGTGAAAATGCTTACTAGCATTTTGGCTCAACCTTTTTCAGGTCATGGGAACCATGTGAAAGTCCTTGGGTCTACCACAAAGCTAGTTTTCCGACTTCATATTCTAGTATCCAACCATTTCCTACCTCATTTTCAGTGTTCAACTTCCCATGATCAGGGTACTGGCAATTTTAATTTAATTGGAGGACTAGGTGATAAGACAATGCATAGCCATCAATGCATTACTTTGGCCAAAGTTTTCCACCATGTAGACTACATCTAAACTCAAGACAACACACTAGTCTTATGTGTTTAAGTCTTCGCCACCTCATAACTATCCCTTTCACACGCTTATCTTAGATCTTATAGTTTGTATTTACTTTATTTTCCATTTAACCTATCTTGCAAGAGTTTATATCAAGATAAATGCCAAAGGCCAACTAGGATCATCCCGAGATCATTTACGTTGAAATGTATCTATTTCAGTTTCACATGTACTTATCCCTTAATATGGGATCTTTACATCTATTTATCTTCCCATTTAGTCTCTTTTTCCCGATGTTTTATTCTTTAACCTTAAATTACCTTTTACAACGATACTCTTCCATTCTCTATACAACAGGATTTACAATCTTATCATATTAATACCAAGTTTACCGAAAGGCCGAATTAAATATATATTAAAACATGTATATTTAATTATTCCTTCAATTAGCTACGCCACTAAATAGCTTATTTAATTTAGAAATTAAAGAAAATTGATTGTTACAATAATTGCCCAATTATCAACTTCATACATTGATAACTATCAAATAAATGTATTTAACAATTTGTAAAAAGTAATATTTCACAACTCAAGTATTCATAATTTACTCATATTGAGATATTATTACACACAAAGTAATCATCTCTTTATTAAAATCATATATTACATATGCCGTTAAGGCGAAATATATAACCGGTATAATAATTCTCACATAGTGAGGTTTGAATATTTACAATGGGTCCAAGATCCCAATAATTCAGCCAAAAATTCAAGGATATCATCCTTTCACCAATTGAAATCCAAGTATCTCATTTAGATCCATGCTACGATAAAAATTCACAAGACATGAGTTTCCGCACATCCGAATGTAATGGCTAATGGTCCTGCAAGATTGGAGTAGTGGTATGATGTCAATTCAAAATGAATTGGCATGAATATTAACTCCATTTTTTGATGCAATTAATTAATAAAATATGAAAGGATATACATGTTGTTTTATCAACAAGCACATGGTAATACAACGGAGGATGTATTATTACATGTTTTTCATCAAGATACAATTATGAATGTACACAAATAAAACAACCAATTTCTATTTCAGCAATCATGTTTCACTCTAATCACAAGGATCAAGATCATAATCAAACCATAATCATTAAGATCCGACATTTATTAAACCACAAGAAAATCATGCTTCACATATGATTAAGAACTATTATTTTTCTTACATTCAATCAACAAACAAATTAACAAAACTATCTAAAATCATCATTTGCAAATACTTTAGACATTCCCATTAGTAAACAAACATCCTAACCAAAATGCAACAATGGTTACTTTATTTAAACAATCAAAATATATTTAATATATTTATAGATATCATTATTTTAAACCCAATCATGTAAAATTACCTCTATTAAATCATTTTAACATGTTCTTTCATGCCCTTAGGTAAGACAAGTAATTTATCAACAAAAAAGTCATTGACCCACATACCAAAGGTCATATTGCTGTTCGTGGAAGTTAGAGGCTTATTTTAATTTTGAATTCTATTTGCATAGAATAAAAATAATAAGTTTCTAACACTTCCAGCCACATGCAAAAGCTTTGATAAAAACTAAGTATCTTACAAAAGATCAACACTAATTTATTTTTCAATCAGTAATAAAATTATACCTAAATGAAAATCAACTTGTACATATCCCATATTGATTTGTTCTAGCATTAATTTCTTTATGTATAGAAATTATTAAAATCGATTTGTTTATAGAAATATATTTCAGAAAAAATGATGAAATACCTAGTAAAAACATTTTAAACACACAAATTCCAAAAATCACTTTCTTCTTATACAAAAAAACTTATTGTTTGGGTATAATAAAATGCGTAGAAGGAATTTTGGGTTTCTTTTCTTTATTTAAATAGAAAATAAAATAAAATAAAAATTGATTAGGAACACCCATCTCGCTTTTTTCTAGGTTTAGCTTAAAACCACACAAATGAACCTAAGAGAATACAAAATCCATCAATTTCCTTTTCATATTTCATTTCTAAACAATTAAATAAAAATTGTCCACAATTTCATTTAATTTCCATTTAAAACAAAATGTGTATTTCCTCATTATTTACAAATAATGTTGCAAAGAAAGGAGAAGATATTCATGCCTGAAGTAAACCCAAAATCAGCAACCTCTTACTCTTCCTGCTTCAACAAGTTGAATCCTTCTTCCTCCCAAAACTCACGCACTTTGTATTCCAGAGGAGAAGAATGAAAATAGATGAAGGAGAAATAAAAGAAAATATAATGAAAAAACTATACTATAATGGATAATTTTCATGCTTCCCAATGTTGCGTGTTCTAGTGAATGCATGCCACATACTTGTGTCGTGAAGGTGTGTCCCTTTCAAAACTCTCATAAATTTAAATATTAAAATATTATTATTATTTTATTATTATTAAATTCTTTTAACTTTATTTACATGCCAAATCCTTTATATTTAAATATATAATACATCACATATTAATAATATTTTTAATTTTTATTTTAATTGATACCTAACTTAATGGTTAATGGTAAAATTAATTCATAATATAAGTCCACATATTTCCAACAATATATTATCGTAATAATTATTGAATTCCCTCAAGTTCCATATAAAACATTCAATAAATGAAAATCACCAAATCCGTAAATAATAATTCGAATATTCTCATAAAGTGTGTTTGATATAACATTGTCAAATAAAATAGAGACAATTATCATCACGGTCATGCAAAAGTTTGAACAAAACAAAAGATGACCAAACCGATTAAAATAAAGTAACCGGAATACAAATAACCGAAAGATTCACTATCATTTATGAACCGTTTTACCTATGATTAAGGCCTAATCATGTTTTAGGAAGGATCATCAAGGTGGGTGTGGGGTTATTCGTTCCACAATGTCATACCCTACATAAGAAGCTATGGGTCATGATACATGACAATGACCAAATGAATTTTACACCCAATGATGATCTCGTCTAATCCTATTTAGACTTAACCATAGTTAATTTAACTTACAAGAAATTTTGGGATGTTACAACATATAAGGGACATTTAGGTAATTAGGGTTAAAGGCCAAGAGCCCCCTTCACAACATTGTCTCAAGCAATGTTGGTAAAAATATAATTTAAGATGATATAAAACACTCCCATGTTGCCTTCATTGTGAATTTTTCAACTAGATACTTGATATGACTTGCAAAGGAATTTAACATATGTTACTCCTAATCAAACACTAGATATATAAGATGATATATCACATTACCGTAATATAAGCATAACTAGATCATGAAAGATCACCATATGCTATAACATTTATATAATGAAAACATTAGAAATAGTTTTTATATACACTTATTTGTAGAAATTTAACGAACAAATTTAAAATATACTCAAGGAGAATCACATCTATACAATGCAATGTAGGAATGCCGACGGTATATGTTATTTGATTTAGATGGATAGTTATTAATTTTGTAGTTGACGTTGATAAATGGTGTGCCCAATCCGGATGCACCATCTGTCTGGGGGTAAAAATTAAAAGGAACGATAACCAGATAATATGTCAAGCCAAGAACATAGATGCTAATCAAACATCCTAGTGATCATGATAAGATGAAAGCACTTAACACCCCCTCAAGTAAAACTAGGGGCCAAAAATAACTTTACATAAACCTTTGCAAAAAATGAGTATCAATATCATATATTATTATGAAGAAATCTCAATGAAATACAAGAGAAATGGACCTTCTAAATAGGCAAGGAATAAAAAGAACCAATCAAGGTCGATGTGCCATAAATCATGGAAAAAACTAGTCATCAAAGAACTAGTCAAGTCCATAGATTTATGAGAGAACTGACATCAAGGATCTCGAGATGTCTTGGTCCTACTGGTGCTCAAGTGGGTTGCGATGTACTCCAAAAAATAATTCATTTGAATGTTTGTCAAATGAAGTATAGTTGTAATCTCAACCCAAACTCTTTCAATAACCGGTGAAGCCAAAGAATCTATGACTCATGTAACTACTTTGTACTCTACCTCTTAAGATGAAAGTACAATATCCTATTACTTTTTACACGCCCAAGTGACTCCAAAGAATTTGCAATACTCGAAAATATATCCAAGTGGAACTCTTATCATCAATAGATGACCCAATCAATCTATACACCCAACCAACCGAATAGAGCCCTAGTGTAGTGTAGGCCAAAGTGAAGTGCCATGCAAATAGTGTAAAATCCTTTTAGTATCTTCTAGTGACTACTATGAGGAGAATGTGCAAACCAGATATAAGCCCTACTAAAATGAAATATCGGGGTGAGTATGGGTCAAGTACATGAGACTCCCAACCAACTTCCTATACAAAGTGTAGGATCACAAAGTGGTGTGGTACATGTGGATGTAAGAGTAACTAGCATAAAAGGAGATGGACTTAGCTTTACATTCATCATATCAAAATGCGCATAAGAAGATCATGGGTGTACTTTATCTAACTCAAATAAATCCCCTAATCATCTCGAAAATCTGTAAACCAAGGAAATAATGTAATAACCCAAGATCTGTCATGTCAAACTGTGTAGAAAGATCCCTCTAAATACTCTGAATGTGGGAAGAAGAGCTACCAGTAAGTAACATATCATCAACATACAAGACAAGTATCACAATATCCTCACCAACATGCTGGAGATACACTGTATGATCGGAGTGGCAATGAACAAAACCAGTAGATAGAAGAAAAGAATATATCTTCTCATACCAAGCCCGAGGGGCTTGTTTGAGACCGTAGAGAGACCTTTGAGCCTACAAACAAGAGAAGAATCTTGAACAAATCCAGTCGGCTGCTCCATATATATTTCCTCTTGTATATCTCCATGTAAGAAGGCACTCTTCATGTCCATTTGGTATACGGGCCACCCCTGTGATGCAGCAATAGCAACGTATAAGGCATACAAAATCCATCTTGGAAATGGGTGTAAAAGTATCAGAGTAATCAATACCTTCGACTTGTGAAAAACCCTTTGCAACAAGATGAGCCTTATACTTGTCAATGGACCCATCAGCTACGTATTTGGTTCGGTATACCCACTTACACCTAACCATCTTTCTTGCTTTAGGAAGAGATACCAAATCCTAAGTATGATTCTTCACCAAAGAAGAATACCTAGTTTCCATCACATCGTCCCACTCCGATATCCCATGAGCCTTTGAAAAAGACTGTGGATCCTCATAAACTTCTTGACACAAAAGTCCAGAACCTATAGAATGTGCGTGATGATGCCTAGTGGGTGGAAGATCCTCTATGAAAGGTGTTTCCTCAAAATGGTAGTACGAGCCCACTTAGGCATAGTGACAACATCAGTGGGAATAGGATCCTCAATGGCATCTATAACCTCCTCATCAATCTCCTCAAAGAAAGGATCCTCAAGATGAGATGAAGAAGAAGAAGGAATGGAAGAAGATGAAGAATCATGAGGAGTGAAACGCTCATCAAACTGAACATGTGTTTGAAAAAGAAAATCATGTGTATTAGGATCTAAAATATGATAAGCTCTCATGTCCTCACAATACCCTACAAAGATCAAGGGTTTACTCTTCTTATCCAAAGATTTCATTTTCTTCTTTAGTGACTAAACCCTAAGCATGGCTCCCAAAGACTTGAAAAAATGAGACATATGGCTTAGTTTTGGATGAAGATTCCTCTGAGTCAAATGCTCAAGTGCTCCATGTGGTGTGTGATTCTAAATGTAGTTAGCCATAATTAACTACTTTTCCCTATAGATAGGAGGTATATATCTAGAATGCATCATATAGTTAGCCATTTCCTTCAAAGTTCTATTCTTCCTTTTTTAATCCATTCTATTGTGGAGTATGAGGAACAAAATGTTGGTGAATAATTCCTTGAGTTGCCAAAAATTCAAAAAACTCATTACTAAAGTACTCCCCCATTATCAGTGCGAAGGTTCTTTATGCTACTAGAAGATTGTTTCTTGACCAAAGCCTTGAAGACTTTGAAGTGTGAAAAACATCACTTTTTTACTTGAGAAAATAAACCCAAGTACGCCTTGAGAAATTATCAATAAATGTAAGTGCATACTTAGCTCCATTGAAAGATGGGGTAGGAAAAACCATCAAGTCACTATGCACAAGCTCAAGTGGTGAAGAAACTCTCTTAGACAAATTCTTAGAAAAGGATCTTGGTGTTGTTTCCCTAATGCACAACCATGTCAAATTCCCTCAAGACAAGAAACTCTAGGAAGACCATCTACCATACCATGAGTGCTCAACTCCTTCAAATATCTATAATTAAGATGTCCAAATCTTTCATGCCAAAGCTTACTCTTTGAATCTACATGAGAAACCAATCCTGTCCCTATAGAAGAAGTGTCATCAAAACCCTCAAAGTGATATAGTCTAGAACTATGATCAACAATACCCTGAGCAACAAGTGAATAAGGCTCCAAAAAAGTTCTTACTTCTGCCCCATGTGGTGTAAAATTCATTGTTTTCCCTTGACTAGAATGAAAAATTTGATATACAGAAAGCAAATTTGTAGTGATGTTAGGAACATATAGTGCATCTTGGATATTGCCACCATCAAGTTGTATATCACCTTTTCCCTCAACAAAAAGAAAGGAAGAATCTCCAACCTCAATTTTGGAAGTAGAACTCAAACCTAGAGAAACAAAAGACTCCTTGGAAGAAGTCATGTGATGAGAAGCACCAGAATCTATAACCCAATTGTCTACAAGTGGTGACTGAGATCTTCCAACAACATTAAGTGTTTTTCCATGCTGATTAGAAGGAGGTGGAGTGGAGATAGAAATTTTGTGTTTCTTGACTGCATCCTCTAAGGCTTGCATTCACTTATAACATGAATGGCTAGATTTATTCTTGGATTTAGAAGACTCCTTGGGTTTTGAGTTGTTTTCTTTGGGTTTAGGAGCATTTTGAGATGGAGAAGGTGTGGATTTAGTTTTACTGTTTGGTTTTCCCTTGCCCTTAGGATTAGATGCAACTAATGCCTTTTGAGAGGTGGAAGACTCAAGGTGAAATAATTTGGATTCTTCCCTAGTGAGTCTTTCGCAAAATGTTTATAAGTTAGGCATTTTGAAGGTGTCACCTAAGGCATCCATGCTAGAGAAAAAGGTAGAAGAAAAAATTTAGAATGGTCCTCTCAACTTGGATAGAATCAAGTAAACACACTCTTCATCTTTCTTATCTCTTCCACTCCCTTCAACTGTGTCAACAAATGCTTGAACCTTGTAAGATAGTCTATAATTGTTGGAAAATATTAAGGATTAAGAGAGGTGATCTCAATTTCAAGTTGTATGGCTCTCATATGATCCACCTTACCAAATAAATCCTCCAATTTCTCCCATATTTTGAAAGGAGAGTCACACTTTTCTAAATGAAATAAAAGATTGTCACTTACATAAGTTCCTATCAAACCCATACACTCATCAAATTTGCACTGGTACTAAAATTTCTCATATTCTCTAGTGAACATTGGTTGTTCTTTAGAAGTTAAAGCCCATAATCCTTTCCGCTTAATTATTGTTTCCATTATTGGTTTCCATGTGTGGTAATTATGTGTTGTTAATGGCTCAACATGATCTAATGTAGAAGTAGATAAAGATGCCATCCTCAAAAAATCACCAAAAGAAATGCAAGAACCAAGTAATGCAACAAGAGCCCCAGATTTTGACACTTTATAATGAGTGCGTGTTATAATATGGAACTTTATAATTATAGTGTGATTCTCAAAATAAATATTTCCAATACAAAGAGCATTAAAAAACGGCACTCAAAACCGAGTTACCGATCAAAAGATACAAGTTTTTCAATATTATGCTCTACTATTTATTTTAGTTGCCACTAAAAAGAATAAAATGTTCTTGCCTTCACCACACAAATAAAAATGAAAGGGGGCTATAGTTAAGCACCTACTAGTAGGAATCACAAGCTTTAAGCCCTCATATGACCATATCATATGACCAGAGCTAAGGATTTCAATGGGTCGTTGGTTTTCGAGAAAGTCACATCCAACTACTTCTTCTGGCAAAAATTGCTATTTCTGGACTGTGCTGAAAGTGACCTTCGCCGCCCAAAATAGTAGTCTACAGATTTTCCTGAAATAGCAAAAAGTGCACCGTCGTCTGTGGACCCCTGCCAAAAGAGGAAAGAAACGTATTTTCGGAAAAAAAGACCTCCTGCGCGCAAACTGAAAATGCTAAGCCACAACAAAAATACCCAGATCGGATCTCAAGAAACCTAGCAAAACCCAAATTTTTTTCTACATTTCCTTTTAATTTAAGTGAATCTCGAGGCGAATCCAAGTATGTTTCTCTGCACAACAAAAAAACAATGACTACCGCCAAAAATGGCCAAGTTTACAGTCGATCTTAGGGTTTTCCCACCTTTTGGATCCAATGGTCACCTCTGTTTTGCATAAAACCACACGCAGCAACAAAATATAGACAAATCCTGAATATATGAATATTTTAAAAAATGCTTGCAAAATGAAACTTACAGACGGATGTCAATAGAAATCTCCTGCTCTGATACCATAAAAGGAATGATAACTAGATCGTGCCAAGCCAAGAACATAGATGCTAATCAAACATCATGATCAATAAGATGAAAGTAATTCGCTAGAATAACTTTACATAAACCTTTGTAAACAAATGAGCAGCAATATCATATATTATTATGGAACTCAATGAAATACAATGAGAATGGACCTTGCTTATATAGGCAAGGAATAACAATCTAAGAACCAATCAAGGTCGTAGATCAAGCCATAAATCATGGAAAGAACTAGTCATCAAAGAACTAGTCAAGTCCATAGATTTATGAGAGAACTAGACATCAAGGATCTAATCAATACCATAGATCTAGGAAAGAACTAGTCAATACCATAGATCAAGGAAAGAAATATACCTAACAACTAGATAATATCTCCTAATATCTAAATAAATAAATAAATATATCCACACACATAAGTGGGTGAGGATAAATACAATAAACGTAAATAATGTACCTAGGTGAACATGAGCTAAGGTAAATACCTACTCTAACAAAAATTGTATATTCTTCCCTAGAGTATTTAGAAAAAATTGTATATTTTTACGCAAGAAACATATTGGACCAAATTTTGGGGATTTTCAGTCAAGTTAAAATTTGGGTATTATAAAGGGAAGAAAGCAAGGTGGCGCTTCTAACGAATACATGAATGGAGAAAGCCGATTAATAGAGATGTGATTTGATGTTTTTTAAAATGGGCCACAATCTACCAAAGTCATTTAGAGCCTTCTAAGCACCAACAAATAACAACAAAGGTAAAAGACATGAATTTGGAAACACCAATGGACACGGTAAAGAATGCAAAGTAGAAGTATTTGCAAATAAAGAATTAAAAAAAAGTTAACAAGAGGTAAAAATTAAGCATTATAACTGAAAGCTCTGGGCATCTAAAACGGATTGTTTTAAATGGAAGCAAGATGTGGTGTCTCCTCGTAGGTATGAAAAATTAGATTAAGGCAATGTAGCAGCATTTGAGCTATGTAGTGGGAGATGGCTACATAGGGACTTAAATCCAAGTGGACTATCCATATGAGTTACAATGCTTTATGTATTGTTAGGATACATAACAAAGTTTTATCAACACAAATTGACAAAATGGGTTCTGATCGTATCATGACTTCAATCATGATGGATGTCTTCAGTGTACAAGGACAGACACTTTTCTTTGATGATTATTAGGGATGATGTTTGGGCAATTAATCATCCATAATTTATAAAGGAATCGGTACATTAGTGAGTTATAGCAAATGTTAGGGATACAAAGGGTCAAATAGGTTATACAATTAAGATTAGGTGTTCCACAAGTGTGCAGTTAGGAATTTGGAAGATCAAGAGACATTATGTTGTATTTTTTAATTGTGTTTTCTATAAAAAAGGGGGTTGTGCTCCATTAGGCGAGCTAACCTCAAAAACCTGGCCTCAATTCGAAAGGGTAATGCATTTATTACATATTATGTCCCATATTGTTGTGTTTCCACTGCTTATTTTTATTGTATGTTATGGATGTTTTGATCTCATTTTCAGCACATATATGTATGCTTGTGTATGTATCATATTAGGTTTCCCCTATTCATGTATGTAACGTCATTATACTACGAGTCATTAGTAGTGAAATTAATCAATGGGACCTTGAGGTCGTTGGTTAAAACTTTCCTTTGTGTTCTATGTCACTTTTTACAAAGGATATTTTGAGTATGAAAAAACATACATTGTAAGGGATTTTTTCTCCTAAATATATTTTAGGTTTATTGTGAAAATTTTTAAGCAAGAGAATAAAAATACCAATCAAATGAACTTTAAGGCCCAACACCTTCTAACATGTACTTGTAGAGACTTATTAATTAGTTTCATGAAGAACGTATATATTATAAAAGATAAAACCCAAACATGATAGCATGATAGGTATATCCCTTCAAATGATATCATTTTCTAATCCCACAGCGATCAACAACGATCAAAGTGGACCACACAACACATTAGGGTCTTATGGTATATACTTTTTCTATAGGAGTTATATTTTGTCGCAAAATCTTTCCATCATCAATATACATTATGCATGCATTTCCACTCAACCAAGTCAATAGATTTTGTTACTGTTGAAGCCTTCTCACCATGAGAAGATCTTGATCATGCATTCAATTCCAAAAATGGTAAGAGGGATATTGTTGTAAAACCCCATATGTTATGTGTAGTCTTTGTTCGTTGAAACAATTACGATGATCACCTATTCTGAATATCAAACTTGGTAAAACATCGTCGTTGTTGAACAAGAATCCAAACAATTGATGCAAAGAGTCACAAAATTTCTCAGCCAAACATGGAATCTTAGATTCCATGTAACAGTTCTCTATAATAGATGTATCTACCTTCACTGTCATCAAATTTTCAAGCGTCAGTCCTATTCCTTGCACCTATTAGCATTCATAAACTCATCACATGTTAACTGTTATTTGGCAATATATCCCTGAAAACTCTTAGCAGGCATTGGAAATTAATTCATTAGAATGAAAAATAGATACTTAAAATCAAACCAATTCCTATCATGGCCTATGGCTATGGTCCACCAAATCATGACTATGTAATTCTCGACCTTCATGCACTTCATCAGAAAACATGGAAAATTCCCTCTTTTTGCTAGGAGAAGTTGCTATATATCAAGTTGACGTTGTTTACACATGTTGTAGGCACTACAATTACCACCCATCAAGTAGTTTTGAGTGAAGCAAGATTTCCATGACCTCAAGGATGGTCCTGTATCATGATGGAATGTGAATAAGAATGAGTCTCCAACAGAAAATGTAACAAGTGCAAGCATGTACTATTTGTAGAATCAAGTTCTTCTTGCTTCCCGAAATTTAGAAATTCCGGATAAATGATCTCAAAAGTAAATTTAAGCTTTGTGAATCAAGTAAAGGCATATCTACATGAAATTTTAATTCATCAATCAACAATTCGGTATGTGTGCATCATATTTCTGAGTCTCTCCTCTCAGCCTTATTTTCATTTCTACAAACTATTACCACTTTTAAATCTCTGTTGCTTCTCATCCAAGCCATTGTAGGCCTTACCGTGTTCCGCAAGCCACTGCTCATAGACCTGCATAATCTTGTCATCTCTGATCATATCATAGTTTATGATGGAAAAATCGAAGATCTTTGCCAAAAGAGCCATAGACAAAACCAGCACAACCAACAACACAATCCCCCCCATAGCGGTCGCCATGGCTAACAGATCTCACCCTGCAAAAATCAAATACAGACAAAAAAACACAATTGGGTGTCTCTGAAAAAGTGATATTATTCTCCAAATCTAAAGAGAGCAGATTTAAACACAAAAGGGCATAGCCAATAAAGCTTATCTAATCCATTGAAAAGAAGATTTTTGACACATACCTCACCTAGCTAGGTGAAATCCTCTCTGAGACCAAGCGATAGTAGGGATCTCAAGATTCAACCAAACATAGACAAAGAGGGGACCACATGGGAGTATCCAAGCCATGACCAACAACATAATCTCCCCCATAGTAGCCGCCATGGCTAATAGATCTCACCCTGCAAAAATCAAATACAGACAAAAAAACACAATTGGGTGTCTCTGAAAAAGCGATATTCTTCTCCAAATCTAAAGGGAGGAGATTTAAACACAAAAGGGCATAGCCAATAAAGCTTATCTAATCCATTGAACAGAAGATTTTTGACACATACCTCACCTAGCTAGGCGAAATCCCGCTGCAGACCAAACTGATAGTAGGGATCTCGAAGATTCCCATTGAACATAGACAAAGAGGGGACCCTATGGGAGTATATAACACAACGAACCCGCACTTAGCATGCACGAAAAATCAAATCTAAACACAACAAAAAAGGAAAAAGCAATTGTTAAAAATAGCCAGAATAAACGAAAACGTCCAAACGGCCGTCAAAATTAATCACATTGAAAATACTTCCAACTGGCCGTCAAATTTAACATCATTGCAGAAATGTCCGGAGGTCCTCTACCATAGGGGATGCCTTTGGCGTATTTCACAAACTAATATATAATAATCGCTTTATTTTTACAAAACAAAAAATAATTATTTTAAATTAAAGAAATTATATTTCACATAGTTTAAATTTAATTTTTTATGTTTTCGAATGATCATTATTTAACCTAGGTTTGACATATTTATAATTTTTTTACAAAAAAATATATAATTTTATATTTTATATGAAAAAAATTGTAGAGATTTTTTTATATAAGACCAGACAAATACGTTGATACATCAGCTGAAAATTTACATTTTAAAAGTCATGTTTTTATATCCAACAATTTTTTGGTGCACATCCTCAACTTTTATAATACACGTGATAAAATAGTCATGTATGTAATGATAATTATTAAAAAGTAGTTATCTAAATGATAAGTCATCGAAATGATAAGTCGTCGAAAGTAGTTATGTAAATGATACGAGATTGTTCACGTAATAAAAGTGCATTTAAAAAATTAAATAAATAATAATATTTTTCTGCAAATTGAAAGATCTTAAAAATATCTTAATAGAATCATAATGTGTCATTGCCTTAAAGTCTAAAGATTAGATTTAATATTAAAATTATATATATTAATATATTATTAAATTACAAGGAAATTTCATACAAAATAGGGTTAGCAAATACAATGTATTTGATAATAAATAATTCTGCACTTGAAAACAAGATTTTTCTATTCAATTTAGATCAGTTGACCATGGAAGTTCGCTTTGAAAAAGGCAAATCCTCAATATATAAGTTAAGTGCGCTGAAGAATTATTCTAAAAGTTTCAGAATTCGATGTTTTACTTATTTTACATAACATTATTTTAAATGATTTAATTTTTTAAATTGCATCCATGGAAACATTAAGCTTTCATTATAATTGTTTTTGTGCTTTCAATTCAATAAATGAGATAATTACGCTTAAAATAATTAGAATTAGTAAATAGTTATAACGATACAAATATTATAATTTAGTTTTAGATTATATCAGCAATGACGTCATTTTACTATATAATATTATTTTAGGATACTGTTTTATATAAGAATTAGATTAATTTGTAATACACGTTCCACATTTTAAGGATTCCTTCGAAATACAATTTTAAAATTATTATCTAATGAGTATAAACATCTAAATATATTAATTTAAAATATGCTTAGAGGTATTTATTTCAATGTTTTTATATTCTATTTTGTTATCTATTGTATTAATCAGTAATTAAGGTATCAATTATATTGGAGTATTATTTTAAATTTAAGAATTTGTTAATTAAACAACAAATTTATTTCAATTTTTTTATATAGTTACAATATTGTACATGTGAAATACAAATGAAATTAACCATGTAACTTATTTTTGAGAGCTATAAAAAATCAAATTTAAGATAAAAACATGATCCCACCATTATATCATATCTCCACTACTATTATAAAACGAATGGTAAAAAAATAATATACTGTTTTGTAGATGTGGAAAGTCATACATTTTATTGTTACAAATAAAGAAAATAAATTTTTAACTATTATAAAGCCACATTGTAATGGAGTATAGGTATGGGTGGTTCAAAAACACCGGCGCTGATTAACAATTAATTGTTTTGAACTGCAACAAAACAAATGCTATTGGAAGGTTTGAACAATGTCTGATTCTAGATCTTCTTCTTTGAACAACTGGCGTGATGACATGTTAGTTTCATGTCAACTAAGTATTAAAATGACATCCCATTATTATAAATGAGTTGATCCAAAATTGCAGTAAGTATTAAAATGACAGTCCAATATTATAAATGAGTTGATCCAAAATTACATTATTTGTTTTAAACTATTCTATATTGACTGTCTGCATTTATATTGAACTGTCAGCACTTTTAACTCTTAAAAAACTCTGGCTCGTGGTGAAGTTATATAAACATTTAGCCCAAATAATTGAGGGGGCGTGGAGATAGTATACATAGACATCAATTTATATTAATCACATAAAAATCTAGAATGGTGCAATCTTTGCATAAACGGGTTCCAAAGTAATAATTATAAATATTTATTCAAGCTACAATTATTACCCAAAGTATCTCTACCAAAGTTTCTTAGAAGTATTTCGTTTGAGATGGGTATTAATTTTAGGAATTTAATCTTTAAAAAATGGAATAACATTAGCTTTGAGTTACATTTAAAGAGATACGAGGATAGAAATAGAAGTTTGAGAAGTTAATAAGGTTTGAATTAAAGGATCCAATTTATAAGATAATTTTAAAACCAAAACCATTGTGTAAATAGTAAAAAGGATTTCACAAGACAATTAGGTATCGTTTCAAATTATAGACTTGAAAGGTTATATAATTATTACAAAATGGTGGTTTAAAAATAATTTAGCTACATAACAGTAAATAATATATAATAGGTGTCAAAAATAATTTTTAAAAAAGTTCACTGTTTTATATTTAAAGCAAATTCACTCATATGTATTTTATATGAAAACTTAAAATAGTATATTTAATATATTCATTATAAAGTGTAGCAAGAAACAAGGTCCCTATTTAAATTTTAATGTTAAATTAATATTATTATTTACACAAACCTTAAAATCACTAACCTTATGTTTCAAAAATAAATTCATATTTACACAAACTCATATGTATTTTATATGGAAACCTAACATAGTATATTTAATATATTCATTAAAAAGTGAAGCAAGAAATAAGGCACCTATTTAAATGCTAATGTTAAATTTTAAACTTTTCCACTCTATTCCATATACAATTGTAGGATGCATATGGGCATCAACTATATACACAATCAAAACTAGTTCACTCATTAAAAAAACTAAAATCATAAATTTAATATATTCATTAAAAGGTGCAAAGGAAAGAAGGTCATATTTAAATGTCATGGCTAAATTAAATTTACTATTTTCAAACCTTAAAATAAAAAATGTTATGTTTAAATCTTTTACAAATTAAAGTTTATATATAATTTAATGTGGCTAAAATAACAAATCTTAAAGTTGAGTGGGAGCTAGTTTTTATTTCACACGCATGAGAATCCACCACTCCACTTCGTAATATAATTGTAAAATGATAAAATTAAGTTAGAATAAATGACATTCTTAACTTACCACATCCCACATATATTCATTATATTTTAATGTAGCCAAATTATGAACAAACTTGATAGATTGCAAATAATATGAACTACAAAAGAAAATAGATCTCCTTATTTGTTCTTGAGTAATGAATTACAATGTTTCCTAAATAGGAAAACAACTCCCAACTCGAGTTTCCAAGAAAAATCTAACTAACTTGACTAAATCTACTCTAGGTGGCGGAAATTACTATTTTTAGCAGTTTACTAGAACCTGCTATTCTTAGTAAGTTTGCATGCTTATTCGTAAATGCACAAAAATTGCCATGCATCTTCTACATTCCTAAATTAGAGGAATTTCCAACTTTATAACTCATAATGCAACTAATAGACTAAAATTAACTAATGCCCAAAAATAGGAAAAAAATGAACTACAACTTAAATCCTAATTTTTGGCCTCAAGATGGCGGATTTAGGGCTTGAAAATGTGCCAAAACATGCCCCTATAGGTAGGGCGGCTTTACCTGCTACGTTCATGTCATCAAAAATGTGGTTTCAAACAAAAAGAGGACTCACACACGACACCCGCAGCTCAAGTTATGTCATTGTCAAGTTCCCGCTAATTTTGGCACATCATATTTCCACCATTTCAAACATTTGTTGGTTTAATGGTCAAACACGTAAACTCATTATAATACAATATTACTCATATAATTTAAAAACATGTAGAGATTCCAATATAGTAGTAGAGCCTCTCCATCAAGTGAAATTAAAGTTTTTAGAGACCTTTCAAGTTTATTTTAATCTCCTACATACTTCTTCATCAATATTTAACATTTGTTTTTGGTATAATTAGCACTCTAAGCTACAAACTGAATTTTCATTATTTTATTTTTATGTTTTTAATATTTGAAAAATATTTGCATCTAATTCCTAAAAAAACTATTAATGCAATCTACACAAGTAATATTTAATAGTAATATTTATATCTAAATCCTCCAAAAATGAGTGAGGAAGAAATGGAGGATAAGGAAGATGGTGAGGTGGTTGTTTGTACATTGGAAGTGCCTCGGACCTCGGCCTTCACCTCGGCTTGATTCGCAAAGGAGTTTCAACGTGCACGAGGGATTGTAGACCTACATGACACTATGCGTGGAACAGTGTCGTGAAAAGATGACATGGTGGTATGGTTACAAATTTCAAATTCAAAAAAAATTTAAATGTTGGCTTGTTGAGCTGAATTGCTTCACAAAGACATGCATTTGAGGTTTACTCTTGATTTACACGAAGAATCAACATCGGTTAGCTAACCGATATCGGTCACTGTAGGAAACTTGGTGTCGGTCGAGAGCCGACATTTTTTAGGAAAGGGAACCTACATTAGTCAAGGAACCAATACCAATCAGGATAGGGAACCTACATTGTTTAGGAAACTGACACCGGTTACCTATGCATGAAAATTTATATTTAACTCACGGGAATTTTATCTAGCTTTTGTTTTAAAGAAAATCTAAAGGATGTAATTGCATGGCTATTATGCCCTAAGTTTTTTAGGCTTATATAAGCTATAAAACTAGGGTTAGATAGGTTGGAATAAGGAAAGAGAATAATTGAGTTATCCTTGGTTGAAAGGATGAAGAAGAAGAAGAAGAAAAAGTAGATTGCATGAAGATAGGAGCTTACAAAGAGAGAAGATGAACAAAAGGAAAGTGCAGTACATTATTGGTGAGAAAATGGTACTATCTTCTACTTGATTTCCTTTGTATTGTTTGGTCTCATCTAATGGCTTGCATAGTATGAAAATCACTTAGGGTTTCTTCTTGTTAGATCCATATGTTGTTATGAAATCTTGTTATTGCTCATTCTTATAGATCCACAGGTTGTTGTGAGATCTTGTATTACAAATCCATGAGATCATGATGTATTGTTAATCCATAGGAATCTAGTATTGTAGATGAAGTTTTCTCCTTGTTTATAGAGGTTGATACATTAATGGAGGAGAGACTTAATTCTTGGTGCATGGTTACAAGATTACACATTGAGTACGTAGACCCTTCGAGAGGTCTTGTTTGTAGATTCATAGTGAGTGCTTGGTTGCACACAGTTTGTAGATGCAAGGTAGCTTCTACTATTTGAGATATGGTGGTTTTTAGAGCCGTGATTTAGTGTACTTAGGAAGATCGGGTTGGAGATATGGAGGAGGAGATACTCTTGGAGATATGCATTGTACTCTTGAGGGAAGAGTTGGTTTGTACTATTGTTTATTTTATATATGAGATCTCTATCTTTGATGGACGTAGCCCACATTGAGTGAACCACAATACATGTTGTGTTATGTGTTTGTACTTTTTTTTTATTTGGATTTTTCTAGTTTATACTTAAACTTCGTAGATTTTGGGGAATTATCGTTCTTGTGTGCATGATTAGGTTTGTTATTGAATCATAACACTATTCCATGGTCGCAAATTACCAACATTAAATACCCATGGGGTCATGTCAGGAAATAGTTTGGGGAGCATTGAAGGGATGAGGGGTAGTAGGTTAGGTGAATGGTCTATTGCGAGGCCATCAAAATATGAGTGAATTTAAATCAAGTGATAATTTTGCTGATATCATAGTGAAATACTATATGCAAAGTGGGATGGAGGACTTTCAATTAGGAGGAAGTTTGGATAGTGGAGGTGTGGGTGTTTTGACCCTTGAGCCTTCTGTTTCATTATGGAAAGTTGGAAGACTTTTTTTCGGCATTGGTTTGGGTCTGTCTGTTCAAGACGAGTGGACTAAGGTCATGTAAAAATAAACTAATGTTGTGCGTTCAAAGTGATTAATTCAAAGCCGCTTGTGGTTCTTGATGCACCTTATTGTGGCATCTTGGGTTTAGCCTTCAGTTGTATGTGTTTTATTTTCTCGGGCTTCCTTGAGAGAATTTTTGTTTGACATTGTGGTTTGACCACTAGTAGAGGCCTCTTCATTTGAGCATATTTACTATATCCTTTCTCGATTTGTATTTCAGTTTTTGGTCCACTTAAAACCAAATCATTTTTACCCTAGTAAAAAAATATTTTATAATAAGAAAATAAAATGTGTCATTTCATAAAAAAATTGTGAAGTTTTGAAGTTGAATTTTGTAGGAAAAAAAGGAGAGCCATGTTGTATAACAACAATTTATGAAAATATTTGTATGTTTATTCTAAATAGTTTTTAAATTCTTGTCATTCAAAAATTCGAGAAAGTCTTATTTTATAAAAGTACTATTATGTGTTCTCTCATATTAAAGATCATCGAAGGTATTTGGAAAGAGATGTGAAGAGGGACTGTTTGGGCTTCTGGTAGTTTTTTCATATGGTTAATTGTACCATTCAGAGCCGGATTAAGGGTTTTCAATGACCTAAGCTTGATACTTGATCTAATACATATAAATAAAAAAATTATACAGGACAAAACAATTAATCATGACCAAATATTGTATTACTGTAACACCGCAAAAAGGCGACGCCGCGCTCACGACGGTGACAACGACGACGCCGCGCGACAAACAAACAACCCGAAAATGCGACAAATTTTTTTTTTTTTTTGCAAGGTAGAGGTTCTTGTTTGATTTATTTTATCTACAAGTTTTGAGACCTGCTTGATCTTGGGAACTGATAAGCTTCACTCTTTTACTTTGTATTCCGCTCACAAAACTAGAACTACATGATTGTCGCAATTCCATTTACTCGAGATTTACTTCAATATTTGTTGTATTTGTCTCTATCCTTAGCGGATAAACTTCGAGTTTCAAGCATGGTGAAACAAGACTGCATAAGGGTAATTGACCGCTGACCCCGTTTTCACTTTATGATCCAATTTATAAGAGGATGAAGGTGACCAGGGTAATGTATGTATTATAATTTTATTGATGTTTTTTTATATATTTTAATATATATATTTGCAGAGATATATTATCAGGATAACACATATATCGCTATTTCGTTGACGCTTAGAAATCTTTCAAGATAGGTTCTTAGATATCCCTTAAAAGGGATTAGATACTTTTAATTAAGTGGTATATATATAGATATATTATCAAAGTTTATACTCAAATAAACCTATATTCCTATACGTACATTGAAATTTGAAATTAAAGGAATAAGAGTCAATTCGACCGGCATTTTAAATATGTATATTATCAAAATTTACACTTAAATGACTCTACAATGCCTTGCAAGGGTGTACTATAGGTATAATGAATTAAAAACTACATATATTTAAACAACAACAAGTTGAGAGTAATATGATTTTTACAATACAAAATTCTTTCAAAAGAGCCCTTTCAAAAATCGGTGGTCAAAAATTAGAAGGATAATAGATGATTTCTTTTTTTTTTCTTGGGATTGAAAGTTATGCTGATAATACTTCACCAGCCCAATGTATTGGGCTTCAACATCCAATGCCACCTTTGGCTATCATTGGTCGACCCACATCTTTGGGTAAAAAAATTAACCAACCCAATACAATGGGCGTTGAAACTAAACTTACGTTTTATGGCTGAGGCGGCGGGTGGCCAACAACCATCTGTCTCCATAAAGACTCCCTGTCTGGCGTGAAGATCACTCCTACAGGCCGCAAAACATCTATTCACCAAGATTTTGCAAATCTTGAGCCTCCCCTTGGTTTGTTCTACCTGCAGTTCTACCCCGGGCCACGTGAAAGGGATGGGCGATAAAAAAATGAGTTATAAGCATTGCTACAGGCGTGAGTTCCGACTGACTCGGCCCTGGCCGCGTAGGAGACCACATGGTGGTCAAAAGGGAAGCTACAGGTGCATGAGGTAGGCATTTTACCAGTTTCAACTGCCCTTGGCCACGTGAGGAGGTGGAAATGGTGTATAGTAGAGACTTCGGCGTGCGAGGAGGCGAGTTACCTCCACTTTCATTGGGTGCTGCAAGATGAGAGCGGGGAGAACAGGCTGTGAGAACGTCGAAAAGGTAGGTTGTCCAACTATGTTGTTATCTGTTCAGTGTTGAATGCATCCTCAAATGCGTGGTTCTCCTTCGCGAGATTTTTAACAAAATCCAATGAGGGACAGTGAACGTGCCGAAAGAAAGCTTGGTGGGAAGCTAAAGCGCAGTTCTTCTACTAAGTCCCGTCGCATAGACAGAATGGCTCGTGGAAGGAGCCTCTTAGAGGTGGTTCTGTTTCATATCAGAATATTCATGAAGCCATATTTTCTTAGCAAAAGGTGCGACGTCTCAGAAGAAGGAGGGAAGGGGTCTGTTTCACGATTGGATTGTTCACGAAGTAGATGCTTTGCAAAGTAATGAGCATTTGTGCGTGTAAAACTTGTACAGACTGCCTTGCACCTTATAACAGTCATAAAACATGGTGGCGTTACCGAAAGATATCCTTTGCATATTTTTAATTAATATTGTTTCTTGGCTATAACTCACGATAGTTTACTTGTTAATATAAAGGAAGTATTTAATAGTGTATTGTTATAAATAGGATTTATACTAGGATATCCATTAGTTTTAGTAACACCTAAATATGGATAATATTCAAACTATTAGTACCTTTATTAGACATTAAGGAGTGTTGGATATCGGACTTGATGAGTTTAAAGTATTGGCATTAAAATTTATTTCTAGCTAACTTTAATAGACATTGCATGGAATTTTAAGCAAGTTGATTTCGTTTCTTTCTACAATTTGTCAAAATTTTTACAATGGATACTTAAAAGAAGGTAAACATAATAGATCTAGGACATGATTCACTTTATTGGCACAATGGAAATTCAATGAAACTTGACTCTATCCATCCATACTACAAGAAGAAGATAGACACTAATATTCTCACTTTTCAATACCCTTTTTTGCAACAAAATGAGATCTAGTATGTATGTATATTTTTGTAAATATCCTAACATTCAACATAAGAGTCCAACAATATTTTTATTAAGTTTTAAACAAGATCTACCAACATTTCAACCATGTGAACTTTTGGGGCAAATATAGATTACAATGTCCCTCTTTTTTTTTTGAAATGAAAACAAGATGATACAACTTTCTTTCACATACAAATTTTACAACCAAATAATACATATAAAGGAAAAAGGAAGAAGTCTTCCCAAGCTCCAAGGTGTTCTTCATCCATGCTCCAAGTTCCAAGTATTTCAAATCACAACCAAGATAGGGGGAGAGGCAACACTCTCCTCCCAACCAAAAACTCAATGGAGAAGAGAAGCAATCTCCTCCATTGACCCCCGAGCCCCAAACACAACACAATGAAGGGTGGTCTCCAACTCAAGGCAACAACACTTGCTTCCACAATACAATTTTCTTCACAACATTCAAGGTTAAAAGAAGAAACAAGAAGGAAACACAAATAACACAATACTTTTCACAACAAGGCTTTCATCCAAGCCAACAAGAGAAGGAACTGTGATGCAGACTCACAAAGACTCACCCTGGATGCAAATCAGGCTTCTAGGTTGATCACTCGGTGCATCCAGTGTGATTGCACAACATGGAAACCTCTCTCAAGCGTGGGACTTGTGAAACCGAGAGAGGAATCTCAAGAGGAGGCTAGTTCCTGCTCCTAAACTACCTGCCACAAGCTATTCCAGTGCAGGCAAGCTAATCTAATCCTAATCTAACCATGCCAAGGAGATAGAGAGAGAGAGAGAGAGAAAGGAAAAGAACAAAAGCCTACACTAAAACGGTGATACACCGAGAAAGAGAATGTTGGACCTTTATCAAAACTGCCATAAGACAAAGAGAGGTGAGAAATGGGAAGGATTGACGATGCATCACAGGCCCAAGGATAGATTTCACACGTAAAATGTCCCAAAACTCCATGAACACAGTTCCAAACCTGCAATGAACATTCAAACATGCACAAATACCTGCAATGAAGAGAGGCAAGAAGAGAACAAGCAAAAATGAGCAAGGATGGACGATGCATCACGAAACATGTTTTGTTGCTCCAGAAGTTTGCACAGAACATCATTTCAATAGTAAAAGGCAAAAAATGCCATTACAGAGCAAGGGAGGAGGTTCGAACTCCATTTTTAACCCTAGAGAAGAAAAGAAGGGAGGGTAGAGCAGAAAAGATGAACAAATTGTAATAAAATGAGCCAAATCTGGCTTTTTACATTGCATGGGTCGAGCCTAGGGGACAGAAACGTGGGAAAACGTGTAAGCCTATTCCTCATTGACTGCAGATGCATTAAAACGGCATGGGATACCTTACCAACCCATACCCTGCCATCTCTGACTGATTTGGAGGAGAATGTGACCCATTCTGCATTAATTTGGTCGCTGAAATGTCACTTACAGGGCGTGCCAAGAAGAATGCGACCCATGTGCATTAAATCGGTTGTTGAAAAACGCCGCTTCGCCATGAACACACGTTAGAGCCGTTTCTTGATTTTCTCCCACCATACTGCACAAAAACTCAAGATTAACCCCAGAATCATGTAGAGAATTCCACAAGCTTTCCGTTGATATAAAGAACGTGCAAATCCGAGTTCTGGATCGAAAGATATGATGATCTGAAGATTTAGGGCACGGAACAGACCAAAACGGATTTTGAAATCTTTCCCGCGCTCTGCCACATGGATGACACGTGTCAAGCACTGATTCGCTGAATAATTCTCTCTCCTCCACCTTTCCGTGGGCTTTCCTTTGAAATTTCCTTGTGGGCCCTAGCCGGGACACGTGGCACTATCCCATTGGTTCGGGCTGACCCTTCAAAACTCACCCTTTGACTTTTGACCTTTTCCCTTGTGACACGTGTCATGATTTGATTGGTCTCGCAGCCTGCCATGCTCTTTTGCACCCTTCGCATCTTTGTGTCCCGGATGTCCCAAACCGCTTGGGCCAAAACTTCCGATCCGCCGAAATGGGCTTCCTCGTCCCTCATTTGGCCGATGACATGTGGCGTTGTTTGATTGGCTTTCGGCTTCTTGGCGATCCGTGTCCCACACGTCCCTTCATCCCGGATGTCCCAAAGATGAACTTTCTGCTTCGAGCGAACCGCCTGGTTCGCGTCATCACGGTCCAAATGTCCCAATTGCTTCCTGGATCGCTTTTTTCTCATTTCGGTCGATCCGTCCGGTTCGCGTACTTCGCGTACTCTTGTCGCGAATCGCTCCTGGCCAGCCAGCTTAGTTGTTTTTCTTCCTGTTTCAGCCAGATCAGTTTCTTGCATCCACCGCATACTTCGCCCGATTGTCCCAAATGCTTAGCGGGCCGCCTGTTCTCCTTTCGGCTGATCCGGCCGATTCGCGTACTTCGCGTACTCCCGGCCCAACTGTTTTAGGCTGCCTTAAGTCTTTTCGGCCGATCCGCGCCTAGATGTCCCAAATGTCCCGACTGCCCCTAGGATTAGGACTTAGTCATTTTTTATGATTTTTCCTGGATCAAGCTTGTTTTCTGCAACCTTCTCGCATTTTCTCAAAGCTTGCTCTCTTCAACCTAGACAGGAGAGTTAGAAAAAATCTGAGGGGACCCTGGAAACATGAATTTTGCCCTGAATCAATCCATTTGCCTGGGACTTGAGAATTGTGATGCATGTTATCAATTTAAACCCTGGGGGGTGAATTTGGATAACAATTTGGTGACTCAGCGGGGGAATCTGCCTGCTAGATGAATGATCAGTAGCCTGAAGCAATCCATTGGGCATGGAGTCATAAGCAAGCCTGAAAACTGATTTGAACTTTGAAAACTTCCCTCTGAGCCACTTGAAACCCACCGGACATGGAGTTGTTCTCACCAAAATGCCACTGAAACGAACTGTGCAAGAGCAAAACCAGCACAACAAAAACTATGTATAGAACTGAAAATCATACATGCTCCAAAATGAAACATGCAGAGTGTGCACAAGCACTTCTTCTACTGAAAGCAAACCTACCTACTCTACTCTAACTGGAAGCAAAAGCAAGCTAAACAAACCCTACAATTGGTTGTGAGAAATAGCTTCCCTTTCTCAAAAGTGGCAGCCATGCAATTGATTTGGAGCTGATCATGGCTGTTAGGATGAGTGGAAAATCAACAAGAAGCTGGTATTCCACCCAAATCATCAAGGTATCAGCTGAAGGAAAATTCAATACCTCTTTTAGTTGCTCTGCATTTGGATTGAAGAGGTATGACAGCTGATCCTTGGTACTTTGTAGCTCACCCTCATGCTCAGAAGCAAGCATGACTGGTTGTGACTTCTCCTTTGGCTCCAATGAAGCCAAATACTTGATTGGGCAAGGTCTGGTCCTTTGAGTATGGTCGTTCTTTGTGATTTTCAACTCCAAGAATGGAGTTCTCTTGTAGACCCTCCTGAATGGATGGTGTGGAAGAAATGGTGAAGTTCCTCTGTCCTTTCTCTTCCTCCAATGAAGAACATGAAAGATTAAAATCTTCCAATCTTGATTCCGAAGAGCTGTTATAAGTTGCAGGCTGCTGCAAATGAATGTTCTCCTTCATGACAGCAAACTCAAGTGTTTGGAATGTGGATGATGAAAGAGAGAATGGTGGAAACTCAACAGGCTCTTCTCCATCAAAACAGTCCTCCAAATCTGACAGATAAACTGCCTCATGGCTGTCCTGTTGCAAATGTTCAACTTCCTCCATGGTGTCCTCTTGATCTGTAACTTGACCACCATGGTTTCTTTCTCCCTTCAACATTGAGTTTGAGAGGTCAAACTCCTCTTTAGCACTTGGAACTTGAGAGTAGCCTCGCTTTGTGCTCGAGCTCTTGGATCTGCACTTTTCTCCCCACACTGGAATGTGCTCCTCTTCTTTTGGATTTGGAGCAGCTTCTCCCTCCTCTATTACTCGAAGGCAATATTGCTCTTGATATAACTCTTCAGTCTGCTGCTCTAGAGGATGAGTTGGGACTGTAAGATCTTCTTCTTCTGCTGCAACAAAATCAGCCCTGGGCACCATTTGTTCAACCTTAGCCTCTTCTATAGGTTTAACCATCAAGGGGATCTTTGTCATCCCAAACTTGGCAGCCCAAACCTTCAAGTCGTCTGTCATTTCTTTTCTGTTGGGCTCCTCTTCTTGCTGTCCTTGATGACTGATTTTTTCAATTTCTTCTTCCCCACATGGAATTGGGAATGCAAGAGGAGGGATGGGTTGTAACTCAACTGATTTGACAATTTTTTGTGGTGGTGGAGGAGGTGAAACCTCTTGTTTCTTTGGAGTGGGAGGTATTTCATTTAGCTCTTGTGGAGGGGATGACTGTTTAGAAGGAAAAAGGAAAGAAGAATCGAGATGAGATGGAAGACTGAGAGGTGGAGACATGGATTCAACATTTGGGACAGCAGATGGAGAGTTTGAAACTTGACACTGCTGAAATGGAACAGATTGGGAAAGAGGAAACAGAAAGGCATGAGATGGTGTGCTTACCCGTTGACAAGGTTGCTGAATACTCCTCTCATAAACCTCTATTTCTTCAATCCACTTTGCAAGCAATGGCAGTGTTGCAATCATGAAGTCCAGCTTCTCTTGAGGGCTGAAGTGTCTTGGAAAAGGGCCTCCCCATGGACAAGGAGTCCTGTAACCGATTCTGAAAGCTCTCATTTGAGCTGTTGCTCTGGACTGCACCATCTTTACCTCCATCTTTTGGATCTTCTCCAACAGACCAGCATCTTGGATCTGATGGTCTTCATTGTATGCACACCCTTGCTCTTGGAAAGCTCCATAGCCAAACTGACTTTGGCACAGCTGCTCATATGGGTATGCATACTGATCTTGAATCTGCTCAAAATGCTGATTTGGAGGATTTGTAAAACATGTTGGAGGTGTGATATACTGCTGTTGTTGATGTGAATTCCATGATGGAAATGAAGTCATGATTGCACAACTTCATAGAATGAAAGAAGATGGAAGAGATGGAAGGAAGAATGGATAGAAAAGAATGAAAATGAATGGAAAGGAAGGTCTGCAACTTCAGAGATGGGTTGTTGACCAGATGGAGTCGCCAGATGTGTTTGCAAGTGCCTCCAAAGGCTGAAATCTTCACAGGAACACATCAACCTGCAAAAGATGAAGTGGAAGACCTCTAAGGTCCCACCGGCATGCCAAAACTGTTGATGCAGACTCACAAAGCACTTGGATGCATATCGGCTTCTAGGTTGATCACTCAGGCATCCAGTGTGATTGCACAACATGGAAAGCTCTCTCCAAGCGTGGGACTTGTGAAACTGAGAGAGGAATCTCTAGAGGAGGCTGGTTCCTGCTCCTAAACTACCTGCCACAAGCTATTCCAGTGCAGGCAAGCTAATCTAATCCTAATCTAACCATGCCAAGGAGACAGAGAGAGAGAGAGAAAGGAAAAGAACAAAAGCCTACACTAAAACGGTGATACACCAGAGAAGGAGAATGTTGGACCTTTATCAAAACTACCATGGGACAAAGAGAGGTGAGCAATGGGAAGGATGGACAGATGCATCACAGGCCCAAGGATAGATTTCACACAGAAAATGTCCCAAAACTCCATGAACACAGCTCCAAACCTGTAATGAACATTCAAACATGCACAAATACCTGCAATGAAGAGAGGCAAGAAGAGAACAAGAAAAAAACGAGCAAGGATGGACAGATGCATCACAAAACACGTTTTGTTGCTCCAGAAGTTTGCACAAAACATCATTTCAATAGTAAAAGGCAAAAACGCCATTACAGAGCAAGGGAGGAGGTTCGAACTCCATTTTCAACCCTAGAGAAGAAAAGAAGGGAGGGCAGAGCAGAAAAGATGAACAACTTGTAATAAAATGAGCCAAATCTGGCTTTTTACATTGCATGGGTCGAGCCCAGGGGACAGAAACGTGGGAAAACGTGTAAGCCTATTCCTCATTGACTACAGATGCATTAAAACGGCATGGGATACCTTACCAACCCATACCCTACCATCTCTGACCGATTTGGAGGAGAATGCGACCCATTCTACATTAATTTGGTTGCTGAAATGTCACTTCTGGCCGTGCTGAAGAAGAATGCGACCCATGTGCATTAAACTGGTTGTTGAAATGTCACTTCTGGCCATGAACACGTGTCAGAGCCGTTTCTCAATTTTCTCCCTCCAGACTGCACCAAAACTCGAGATTAACCCCAGAATCATGTAGAGAATTTCACAAGCTTTCCGTTGATATAAAGAACGTGCAAATCCGAGTTCTGGATCGAAAGATATGATGATCTGAAGATTTAGGGCACGGAACAGACCAAAACGGATTTTGAAATCTTTCCCGCGCTCTGCCACATGGATGACACATGTCAAGCGCTGATTCGCTGAATAATTCTCTCTCCTCCACCTTTCCGTGGGCTTTCCTTTGAAATTTCCTTGTGGGCCCTAGCTGGGACACGTGGCACTATCCCATTGGTTTGGGCTGACCCTTCAAAACTCACCCTTTGACTTTTTGACCTTTTCCCTTGTGACACATGTCATGATTTGATTGGTCTGCAGGCCTGCCGGCTCTTTCGCGCCCTTCGCATCTTTATGTCTCGGATGTCCCAAACGCTTGGGCCAAAACTTCCGATCCGCCTGAAATGGGCTTCCTCGTCCCTCATTTGGCCGATGACACGTGGTATTGTTTGATTGGCTTTCGCTTCTTCGCGATCCGCGTCCCGCACGTCCCTTCATCCCGGATGTCCCAAAGATGAACTTTCTCTGCTTTCAGCGAACCGCCGGTTCACGCTCATCATGGCCCAAATGTCCCAATTGCTTCCTGGACTATTTGTTCTCATTTCGCGGATCTGGTCGGTTCGCGTATTTCGCGTACTCTTGTCCCAAACCGTCCCGCTCGCAAGATTAGTCGCTTTTCTTCCTCTTTCGACCGGATCGGCTTCTCGCATCCACCGTACTTCTGCCCGATTGTCCCAAATGCTTAGTGGGCACTTTGTTCTCATTTCGGCCGATCCGGCCGATTCACGTACTTCGCGTACTCCCGGTCCAACTGTTCCGGGCTGCCTTAAGTCTTTTCGGCCGATCTGCGCCTAGATGTCCCAAATGTCCCGACTGCCCCTAGGACTAGGACTTAGTCATTTTTTTTTATTTTTCCTGGATCAAGCTTGTTTTCTGCAACCTTCTCACATTTTCTTAGAGCTTGCTCTCTTCAACCTGGACAAGAGAGTTCGAAAAAATCTGAGGGGACCCTGGAAACATGAATTTTTCCCTGAATCAATCCATTTGCCTGGGACTTGAGAATTCTGATGCATGTTATCAATTTAAACCCTGGGGGTGAATTTGGATAACAGGAACTATGGGAAATTTTTCCTTATGCCTCCCAATTGAGATGAGATGCCCATCCAAACCCTCCACAATAAAACTCAAGCCCCTATGACTCTTATGCCTCCCTCAATTACCCCTTTTTCCTCCCATACTCTTATGCCTCCCTCCTCTTATGGCTCCCTCAAGGACAAGGTAAGAATGTAAACATCCTTACCCAAGATGGGCATCCCTCTCAAACTCCCTCCACAATATCCTATTCTACTCTTATGCCTCCCCCATGAGTTTTCCCATAGACCTCTCCTACACTACACATTAAGCATTCTATCCATTTTTCACAATACACAAAAGTAACATACATTATTCACAAATTTAGCATAGAAGCAACAACAATATGAAAGAAAAAAGGAGAAGGTTTCCTACCTCTCCATTGGAGAAGCCTAAACCAAGAAGCTTTGTCCAAGCTCCCTCCAAAACAATCCAAGCATGCAAGTCCAAGCTCCTTCTTTTCTCTTTCTCCCAATTCTTTCCTCTCCCAAAAGAAAATAAAAGAAAAGAACTCCTCAACAAAAACCTCCAACCCCCTCAACAAGAGAGGAAGTTTCTATAAATAGACAAAGGAAAGAGTGAGGGTGATGTGGCTCCTTGTAGGATGCCACATCACACATCCTCAAGACCACCTCCCTTTAGTCAACTCAAATCCCAAAACACCATAAATGGGTGGTTGGGTTGAATGACATCTCTTTTCCACATCCATCCCTTCCCATGTGTCTTAAGGCACAATTAAATGCAAAAGGAAGACAAGTGCACTCCAAAGTCACATTTCCCTTCCCAAAACAATAAATAATCCCCTTTTTGGCTTCCCAACCCATAGATATGGTTGGTAAGGGGTTTTGGGAAGTGTGGGACAAGTTCAACTTGTCCCACAAGTCCCCCAAAATTGCCCTAAATCTCAAATTCGAGATTCAAAGGATTTGGAGTGGTCAACACTCAAAACAAGCATTCAAAACAAGAGGAAAACACAAGGCTCAAGGAGCCAACCATCAAAATTAATTACACCCACTAGACTTCCCTCCAAAACTTAAAAAAATAAAACAAGATATTACATTAATCTAAACATACTTAGCAAAGTAATTTAAAAAAAACATCACAAATGAAATCACCTACTAAAGTAAGTTAAAACAAGTAATTAAAATTCTTACCCCCTTGGTCACATTAGAAAATTTCCCCCTCATGGAAATTTTTCTTAACACATAAAAGAATAAAGGTAACACAATACAATTTACTAGTTGCCTTGACGACCAAATGTTGTAACCACCCGACATCCTGTTGTGTTTTGTTCCCAATCCCCCGATGGTTGTGATCATGCTGTGTTTCCTGCAAAATACAAAATACCTCCTTCGGCCTTGCGGCCATGTCAAAATGTCCAAAATAACCATATGCATGAAATTTATTAACATCTACACGTAATTCAATTATCCATTGTTTCAAGATTTAAAACACAACTTAATTATGCATTCCATCATTATCCAAAGTTATAGTAATATAAATTCAGCAACTACATTCTATTTATCATGGCGAAGAAATCCAATGTTAGAACACATGCAATATATCCATATAAAAATAATATCAGTATCCAATAGTCTGTCCATAAGCCAGTGTAGATCATACTGAAAACAAAATCCAATCATAACCCAAATGCATCTACTCACAAAACATCATGCTAATCAACGTAAGTATAAGTCATGTCCATATCCAAAAGTCTGCATAACTCAAAATGATAATCAACTAAGTGTTGTAGGGAAGTGGGCATTACAATTACCTTATATGTTATGACTTTTTATTTAAGAAAATCTTGTTTATAATTTTGTTTGTAGTTATTATTGCCTAAAATACCAGCTTAGGTCTCAAGCGAGATAGTCTATCATAATCATCCTTGTCTAATATATTTTCCAACTATTTTTTTCGATTCTTTGCAAATTCAGCTTTCTTAATTTTTCCTCCCAAAAAAACTTCCAAGGCTTTAAAACAATACAAAGTATGATAATACATGAGCATGAATTTAATTTAGGAATCCTACAATAAATGTACTTGCATATGTGCACTATCTTCTACTAGCTTATATGGCTATAAAATTTATCAACTCTTCATAAAAACCATAATAAAATAAAATAAATTAGCACCCCTAAATTTTGACATCATAGGAAGCTACTTATTTATAAGCCTTAATCCTCATCTTCATCTCGTACCACCACCGACACGAGTGTAATAAATTATCTCTCAATAAAAATCAACTTGTGCATATCTTTAGCTAAGAAAAATTCATGGTGCATTAGTTGTGTGCACTCTTATAAATTAGCACCCCTTAAATTTTGACATCATAGAAAGCTACTTATTTACCTAAGCCTTAATCCTCATCTTCATCTATACCACCACCGACATAGCGTAATAAATTCTCTATCAATAAAAAATCAAATTGTGCATATCTTTAGCTAAGAAAAATTTGTGGTGCATTAGTTGTGTGCACTCTTATAAACATTTTAATTTAAAATAATGAACTGTCACTTGGGTTTGAATTGAATTTGAATCATCGAAAAAAAAATTATTTATTGAAATAATCTATCAATGAGCATTGAACCTAAGATTGGTAATTTTAATTTCCATGTTACCACCCATTTATCTTTATTAGCCCCTTGAACAATAACAAACCTTTTTTTGTAGTGTGATTTTTTCGAGGAAAAAAAATTTGATCTTAAATTTTTCGGAATGATTATTTTTTCACCTTTTATATTTTATAGAGATCTTTTGGTGCCATTTTAAAGATTTGGTGGTGCATTTTTTCAAAAAACGACTTATATTTTGCAAGACATTACTCTTTTGTTGTTATTTTGGGATCTTTGATGTGTTCAAACTTTTGATCAGCGCTTTACATATTTTAATGTTGTCAATTCCTTGAGATCAACTCTATTCTAGTCACTAGAACTTAGTTTTCATTGTTTCTTTTTTTTTAACTAAAAATGATGTTTAAATACACTATTTTATAAAGTTTTTCCTACTTTGAGTTGTGACAATGTTTGTGTGCTTAAAATTTTTATTTTTAGGTTGGGCTTGTTCTCTTCTTGATTTGCAAATAAATTCTTGTATTAGGGTTATTTGAAAAAAGCCATCATTATAAGTAGCTTGGGAGGGGATTATTTATTGTTTGTTGTTTGAGGTCACATCCAATGAATGTTTAACCTTTATTATATGTAGTGGCTTCTACAATTGACCTCCACATTCTAATGAAGGAAAAAAATAACCTACTTTTTTAGAATGACAAGTTATTTTGTTAATGTTTTTATATTTAATTTATTATATACCATTGTACGTGATTAAGATGCACAAGTGTATTATTAATTATAATCTAATATGCAGATAAATGACCCATTGGTTCTCACTTATCAACATTTATTATGATGACAACATAGAGATCGAGATGAACTCGGGCCATTTACGAGAATCTAACACAGGTGGAACAAAACACAATATTTTCATTACATTTCTGCAATGGCCTTATTGGCATGTACACATAGCTTCTTTTAAAGGATTAAAACTCATTGTAAGAGAATTATAAGACTCTATGGTGTTTTCTCTACACCTATCATGGACTAGATTATGTGCTTACAAACACCTTCCACAACGTCGTCAAGGCCCATCGGCCTTTTCTTCTTTGATTCAACTTTCGTTCTCGCCCTTTCGCTCGTCCTTCCCGTACAATAAACTCATCCTTGTCTTATTATTGTACCTTCTCTCTTCTCTCTCATATTGCCCCTTCTTCCCACTCATATTCAAATTCAAACTTTCTTTTATTAATGATTTGATCTATTTTAGTGCCACTTAGTTGGCTTGAAGGTTCACATTTGTCTAGTTGTCGGTATTTTCTAATCGTTGTTCCTTGTTAGTTATCTTGATAAGTTACTTTTGACATGTTCATAAATTATGTCAATTACCAATTATGTTGTGTCCTCTTCACTCGCACTCTTTGACCACATTTTTTATTCTTATATCACATGCTTATATACTTGACTTTTATTATTCACACACTATCTTTGGGATTTCTTGGTCTTATCTAAATTTTGACTTGTATCTCTTGTATTTTTTTTTATTGTGCAATTATCCCTTTCATACTATTGTTCCTCCTTCACTCATGTCACTACTATGTATAAATCTTCAATTTCCACACAATTCCATCCTATCAACCTAAACCAAAACTCATTGTTCTACAAAAATACTATACGCTCCGTTGTGAATTATGCTACACACCTACATTAATTTGCAATGCTTTGACACACTACTCCATACGCACATATTTTGTACGCTACACTCCATGTTGATAACCACTGCATAGAGTGTTTATGCACTTCCACACAATTGTCTCTTAACTCTACAAAACTTTTCATTCCTTCTAATGTGTTCTCCAACCTTGCACATAACCATCTTGCATCAAATATTTTGCAAGAATACCTTGAACCTTGGATACTCTTGCATGAAACACCCAAGATACTTAAACTTGAAGTCCACCTCAAGTATATTGGGTCACTTTAGTAGAGCTATCCTTTGAGCTATTGATTCTAATAGTTCCAGTTCCTTTTTCTCTAAACCTTATCTTAGACTCGACACTCTATATGATGTTTCCTCAAGTCCTTTGTTACATTCTTGGTTCATCTCTATATTATATTTTTCTTTGTATTGATTCTTTGATCATTGTAAATTACCCCCTCTAAATAGATTTTCCTCTTCAACACACTCATGAGTATTTTTCTCCTCATCCTAAGGATTATTTAATAAGTAGTCTTCTTGTAGTGCCCACTTCCCTTTGACACCTTTTGGGTACTAATATGATCTTGCTGATTATATTATGGCCATGATTATAGAATTTATTATAGTATGATGTTAGATGTTAGATCATGGATTATTGTTGACCTTGATTCAATTATGATGCATGATGATTATTAGAGACATTTTGGATATTGATGTGATATATTGTTTGACATGGTTATATTATGGATGTTGTTCAGACATGTGATATTTGAATATTGTGAGTAGACCTAGAAATGGAAATTATTTGATGATGATATAATTGTTGAGTAAAATTGCAAATGATCTTGTTGGTTTCTTGGATGTTGTTGTGATTCATATATCTAGATGATTTTGGAATTTTAATTATATTATTTTAGATGTTTTGATATGGCCATGAGACCAAAGGAGGTATTTGTGTTTTGCAGGTTAAAATATCACAACAAACATCAAGGGATTGGAGACCAACCACATTGGAATTCTAGATGAATTCAACAAGGTCACCATGGCAACTTGTATTGTTTGTGTGTGGTTGTTTTGTTAGGGGTTCCCATGGGGGGATCACCTTTAAATGTGACCAAGGGGTTATGTGTATTTATTTATTGGTTCCTTTGTTTATGTTTGCATGTGTTTATTTTGTGGTGCATTGACCCTTTCATTATTTATTAAATGATGTGTAATATTGTGAGTAATCATGTTGTTAAGTTAATTAATTAAAATATGTCATAAGAAAGTAATTAATAGAGTTGTTGGTCTTGAATTAAAGTGTTGTAAGAGATGTGTAAGTGATGTGTAAGTTAACTTTTGAGTGTGAAACACTCCACCTTCTTGGAAATTCGAATTTGTCCTTGGAGGCTGATTTTAGAGGCTTGTGGGACAAGTTAAACTTGTCCCATACCTCTTAAATTTATTTACCAACCATACCTATGGTTGGAGAGTTGAATTTAGACTTTTATAATGCTTTTTGAGAAGAAAAATTGTAAGTTTTATTGCACTTTTCTTACATGGTTTAATTTTAGTCCTTTGGGGTGTGGGTTGGATTTGAGTATGTAAGTAAATTTTCATATTATTAACAAACCTTTTTATTATGCATTGGAGAATGAAGTTGAATTTTTGGTTGGGGTTGAGGATGTGTGATGTGGCATCCTACATGGATCCACCTCATCCTCTTCTTTTCCCTCTTCTATAAAATTTGAATTGCTTGCCTTGTTTTGGGTTGCTTCACTTTTGGAAACTCTTTTGGGGGTGAATTCTTTGTTGTTTTGGAGCTCTTGCTTGGAGAAGTTTTTTAAAAGATTGTGGCATGCTTGTGCTTGGCTGATTTGGATTGCTTGCATTGGGATAAAGCTTGTTGTTTTGGAACTTGGAACAACTCCATCATGGAGAGGTAGGAGCTTGGCTCTTGTAATGCTTCTCTTTTTGTTTATGAAATTGTTATTGTTGTGAATGTTTTGGTATGTTTGTGGGATGTTGGGTAGATGGCCTAGGTATGGTGTAGGAGAAGACTATGGGGTTCATTTTGTGGGAGGCACAAGTGTTTTGGGAGGTATAAGTGTGGAGGGAGTTGGGATTTGGGTTCCACCTTACAAATAAATAGCTTGCATTTCTTTACTCATTATGGGGTGCCATAAGAGGTTGGGAGGCATAAGGAAATGTGAGGAATAAGGGGTACTTGGGGAGGCATAAGGGCATGTCAGGGCTTTGATATACTATGTTTTGGCGGTTTGAAATCAGGTGGTGATACTCATTTCCCCTTTGGGAGGCATAAGTAGCATCCCCCATAGTTTCTTGCTCCTTTGGCTTGCTGGATGAAGCCTTAGTGTTGTTTGTCATGCTTTAAAGTAGTTGCAAACTACATTCTGTTTGGACTGTGTTTTAAATGTGAAATTTGCATGTGTGTTTGTGGAAGCCTATTATTGCCATGAGTTGAATCACATCTTCCATTACTTTGTGGTTGGGGCTCAAGGGCCAATGAAGAAGGATGGATTCTCCTTGTCATTGGATGTCTTGGTTGGGTGGAGAGCGTTGCCTTTCCCCTGCTCTTGTTGTGATCAAAATTGGAAGAATGATAAATCTACATGTTGTTGTTCTGGAGCAAAGGAAAATGAAATAAAATAGATGATAGTCCCTTGTTGAGATAAATCTTATTGTAACCTCCCACTTGAAGTGGATGAAATTGTATATGTGTTGTAATGGAAATATTTTGTATTGAATACTGAAAGTTGTAAGATTAAAATGTTAATAAGATATACTCCGTTTCGTTCTTTTGGAAGAAAGAATTGTATTCTCAGTATGATGAATTTGAAGAATGAAAGAAATAATTTGTAAGTTGTACTTTTGGAATCAATAAATGATTGTATTACCTTTCTCAAATTGCATTGTGGTATTGAATCTGATCATTTAAATGTATTTGAAATATCTGTTTGAAAGGAAGAAATGCGTGTGAGGAAAACACAGAGCTCTGTCTTTTGAAAGGTGTAAAATTTGAAATCAGAATTGCATTTTGGTTTTGAATAGTTTGATTTGAATCAACTAAATGTATTAGATTGGAATTGGAACGTATTCTAATACTTGGAAGTAGAAAATGGCAAATAGACCCTTTAAAACTTGATCTTTGTTTTGTATTTTATTAAAAACACTTGCAAATACTTATCCAAAAATGCACAGTTCAAATCTGCAACAATGAAATAAAAAATTAAATGATTACTTTGAAGTAGTATGCCCTAAATGAATTCAATTGGACAAAAACACTTAAGGAATTTCTTAGAAAACTTAGCAAAATCGGGCTCAAACCGTTTGCTGTCATTTTGTTGTCAAAGTTGTAAATTTTCAAATTGGAACTCAATAAAAAAAAATTACCTTCCAAATCCATCCTAAATCCATCTAAGAACAATTCCCCATGCCTATTTGACTTGTTGAGAGAGAAAGAAGATCAAATTGAGTAAAATTTTATAAGTCAAAATTTGCCAGTTTGCCTTTTTAAATCCTGCAGATCATTTTCGTGAAATTGACCCCTTAAACATTATCAAAATGAAATATTAATGATTTCTATACAAAGAGTACATCGATATCTTTCCAAAAAGTCCTCGTTTTCTAAAAACGAGTTCCAAATCAAAAGTTATGGCCTCTTGAAGTTTCCCTTCATTTGGCTTCAAAAATAATTCTAATCAAAAAAAAAAATTGTGAAAATTTTCCGAGTTTTCTCCATGGCTTTGCCCACCCGCAACTAATCAAAGCTGCTACGTGGCATCATTGGGCATCGGTGAAGGAGTGGATACCTAAAAAAAACTTAGCGATTCGATAATTTTTGGGAAAATTTTCTAATTTTTCTCCGCGGCCCCACCGACCCGTAACCAATTAGGTGTTGCCATGTGGTGTCACAGGGCGTCGGCAAAAGGAGTGGATCCCTTAAAAAAACTTAGCGCTTTGAAAAAATTTCTTTGGGAATTTTTTTCTAAGTTCTCCGTAGGCTCGCTGACCAAACCAATGGATGGCTGACACGTGGCGCCTTAGGCGTCGGTGGGGGCCGATCATTTGATCACTTAGCACTTTTCGGAAAAAAGGATAAAAGTCTAAAAATTCTCCGACAGCCTAAATTTCCACTAGAGTTTGGAAATGCCGACACATGTCCTTTTGGGCTCACAGGTGTGTGGGCAAATCGTGCTTATGTCCCAAAAAGGGGAAAAAGTGATAAAGTTCAGCCCCACTCATGGAAAATTTTTCTTCCCCACCCCGCTGGTCCGCATTCCTCCTTTGGGAAAAAATTCTCTCCGAAGTCTGTAGGCCCACGCATGGGAGAATTTCTCCCCAGGCTCTTTGGAAATTATCCTTCCAAGGTCCACCATCCCATATCTTGAGAAATATGAGGAGTTAGGAGGACTTCTTTATATCACCGGAAAGGTGAGGAAATTTCCTACCTAATGGGAATGTTGTTGGGATGTTTATAGTGCATGAATGTTTAGAAAAATCAGGTTGAATATTTTAATCCCGTTAGAGAGTGGCATAGTGAGAAATTAACTTCTTAACCTAATTGATTAATCTAACCCTAAATTTGGACCTTGTGATCTTTTATAATTGTCGTAGTAATAAAACTATAAGCTACTAATAATTTTTGGCTTGAAAACATGCGTGCGACAACTGTTGTCTTGTAACCTAGTTGTTGACTCTTTTAAACAAAACGTAGTAATTCCATAATTTTCTTAACTAATCGTGGGGTTGTTTTAGTGGGCGTTACACTTATTTTTGAACTTCACTTTCTTTAACTTATTCGGTTTGTGGGTTTGTCCTTTCCAATATCCTTTGACCTCAACCTAAATCCTTTGAGGCTTTTCTAATTCCTTACGCATATCATCTTTGGGATTACTTTTCCTTTTGCATGTCGTCCTATGTGCACTTTGTCTCTTTTTAATATCATTTACGCCATTTTTCCTTCCATGGGATTATAATAAAAACTATGTTCTTATGAACTTATTTTCATATTTCTGTCTTATCACTCTCATGCTACAACCTCTCATCTTTATGCATTATCCTATTCTACACTTGTAGCTTGTACTACTCCTTGTGTACTCTCCATTTTCTTTGTACATTCTCTTCCATTTTCTTTAATTTATCTCTCAAATTCTTTCTACATTTATCCCTATAAGAAGTTTTGGGTTTGGACCCACTCTATAAAATCTATCTCTCGGTCTTCCTTTCTATCTTCACCCCCATGTTCCTGGGGTTTTTCCACTTTGCAAAATTACTTTATACATTTACCACCTTTATTCCCAATGCTTATTTTTTTACCTCCTTATCCTCTTGTCCTATTTTAGACCACACTTTACTTTTTTTTACTCTTAAGCTATGTTCTATTTACTTGTAATCACTCATCTTTATCTTCCTAAAGACTACCATGTCATCTTCTACTTTTCTATACTTTCTTCTTATCATTATTGGCCCACCTCTGTGTCACCTCTATCGGTGAAGCTCCTTCTCTTGTACTACACAATATATTTTGGTGGCTTCATGGCACATATACTATTCCTCCATCTGTTTTATAGGCAATTTGTCAAAATGTCCTTCCTTCTCCTTTATTTTCTCACTCATTCACGATTCATTGCCAAAAATTCTATAACTTCTTACACCTGATACTCTTTTTCTAATTTACACTCCTCCATGGATCATTCCTCCCGAATATCCTTCGGGCCACTTTATCCTTATTCATTTAGTCCCCATTTACACTCTTCTTATCCTACATGCTTCTTTACCTCGCCTTTCTCTGGGATTTATATCAATCTCCCTCTTCTTGGATGTGTTCTTTTCACATGCACTCTTGTGACCTATTATAATAGATTATTGCTTCATTTTTTTCAGTACAACTTAATATTTCTTATATGTATTTTCTATAATGGTACTACCTTTTTGCAAACCTCAACTTACACACTCATTTTCATCTACTGGGGATTGCAAACTTAATTTTTGGGCTTACGCAATCCTCAATACATTGATGATACCAATGAACATATTCCTCTTTTTAGTATCCTCATTTTCCATTCCAATACTCATACGTACTTTTCTCTCTTTACAGGAGACTTCTATTTTCACTCTTTCTCAACCCAAAATTTGTCCATGTACTATCTTTTTGAATTCCTTGATGGTACTCCCACACATATTTTCTTTCCTCCTTTACATTTTTCTGAAATTTTTAGTTGTGCCTCTACACATGCCTTATCATTCCAATAATGCTCTTTGCATGTAATCTTATTTACGTTATTGACTCTCTATGGATTCATTCATGTATTTCTTCTAAATGTTTCACATCCCAAGACCCCTTCTTATTCGGTGATCTTACTCTACATCTTCCAATCTAGTCTTTACATCATTTAGCTCCCCTAAAACTTTCTCCAACATCTATGCAAGTAGTGCATGTAAATAGTTCCTTCTTCTTGGTAAAATATTTCCCTTATTCGAAGGATCTAGATCTGTGATGGATTCTACATTATAGGATATCTTCTTACATTGTTTACCCACCTTTCTTATGTAGCCTAAATTTAAACACACACTCAAAACATTGCAAATGATTAACTAAAATATGAATTTGGAATATATATTCTAAATTAATCTAAGTAGGTAAAAAAATGTAATAAATGATGTAAATAGAAATAATGATACTAAATATTTTATTTTGATATTTGAATGAAATGAAATAAGGAAAGTGAGAGAAATAAGGTACTAACCTTAGAATGACTTACCTCGATGTGTGCTGGAATTGAATAGAATGATATGTGGAAATGACAAAATGAGAAGGTGATACCCTAAAAATTGTAGCAGATTAAAGATTTGGATGTCTTGGGGTGCCTTAGAAATCTTGGGCACCTATGGGCACCCCGGCTTGTTATTTGGGAACTCTTGTCTACATAAAAGCTAAGAATCTTAAAATGACAATGTCGTTAGGTCTTCAAGTGTCCTTATAATTTTCATGTAGTTGTCATAATATGTTCACTTATGTCACCATTAATTTGATGTGAAAATATACCTGCAAAACCTCATACAAAGCATATAATCCCAAAAAATAAAGATACATATGAATGGTTCAGATGACCTTTATCTTCCACAATGTTGGACTTCCAACTAAGCAATACACTACATACCATCCCCTATGTAGCTCTATGTGCTTGTGTGTGCAATTGTGTGCCTAGGGTTCCCTAGCACCAATGAAATAAAAGTAGAGGGCGAAACTAGATCTAAAATGCAAATGGTGAATGGAATATAATAAATACAAACCTTTCCCCTATGATTCTATGATGCGAGATGTAAACTATGCCAAAATTTAGTCCTTTTCCTTATTAGATAGTTATCTCTTGATAGTAAATAGTTCTCCTATAAAATAGTGAGTATGTTTTGTTTATATTGGGATATCTTCCTCAATTTTTCACACTAATGACTCGACATGCTTTACTAGTACCTAGGGAATGAATGAGAATTAAAAAAGATGAACCTTGAATAACAACTTTGTGATTAGAAATGACAAGTGAATAAATAATGACTCATGATACTCCCCAAGAGATGACCAAAACCATGCAATCAACTCACAACTATGTAAGAAAAATGACAAAGATGACCAACTAACGATGATAGGACTAGGGAATAAGTCATTAGTGAACATGTTTATTACATGAGATCCATATATAAAATAAAAAACTTGGAGGTGTAAATGTAATAGTAAGTACATGATTTTGTGACTACATTTGCCCCCACTTTATCATTGTGAATGAAAATCTTGGTAACATAAAGTAGATAGAGATGCGTACCTAAGATAATTTGGAGAAGACCATGTTGTAGTAAAACACGTAGATGTGTAATAGAAGCATGACGAAAAAATCATATAGCATTCCAAACATTGGAAAACCATTTTGGTCCAAGCAACAAAAAATGTACCATGGTAATGAAGTGCACTAAATACGAGTGATGATAGAAATGTGAGATGATTTATGATTTCAAATGTTGTATGATTACGAAGAGATGGGGTAGGGAGTGATAAATTCCCAACCCAAACACCTGAATATGAATAATGAACTAGAGGATTTGGGCATCCTACCGCCAAAGGAAGAGTTTAGCAAGAAAGGCGTGTTATTATCCAATCTATAACTACAACCTCAAGATCTAGCTACTGCACTGACTTAGATCAAATTTTGTGGCTTTTGGATCCAAATAAATTTGATCAAATAGTTTACCCCTATAGTAGTGGTATAGGAAAGGAACTCCTTCCCCTACTCCACGTGTGTCGCCACAATGTGATAGTTTACCCATATAGTAGTGGTATAGGAAAGGAACTCCTTCCCCTACTCCACGTGTGTCACCACAATGTGATAGATTCCAAGTTAGGTCATCTAGAAGTGAACGGGAGGTGATGGCTTCTAAGTTAGGTCATCTGGAAGAAAATTAAAAATGTAGAGTAGAATCCCAAGCTAGGTCATCTGGGAAAGAAACAAATGTAATATCCCAACTTAATTCATTTAGGAGGCCACACACAACTCCCAAGTTAGGTCATCTGGGAGGCCAATTATGTTGAGTTTGTATTGATTGAACATGTTGATTGATTGATTTGATTTATTACTCGAGGAGAGCTTTTACATTAGTTGCCCCCAAGTTACGTCATTAAGGGAAATCGATGGAATTCGGTGAAATATCGTATGAAAATAATTTTAGTTGGTCATTTCCTTCTAGTTAGGTCATTAGGGGGAATGGATGAAACATCGCATAGAAAAAATGTGTGTTTTTTTGCCCCCAAATTAGGTCATTAGGGGAATTGATGGTGAAATGTCGGGTGATGAATTAGTAAATGTATTGGAATTATCACATTAGTATTGTTTTAAATGTGTGTTGATATAAGGGGAATTATATGATAAACCCAATGATCTTCCCCCTTTTTGTGAAAGGGGAGTGATGATAAGAATGAACGCTAAGCCAAAAGTAAGCCCGAGATAGATGGAAAGTGGTAAATTGCCAAAATGTGTATGAAGTGAATGGAAGATAATGTTGAAGAGAGATAATGTGCATAAAATGTGTTCAATATGGTGGTAGGTGGAATTCTAAAAGGAAATTCATAAACAGGGTGAAAATTGGAGTGAAAATGCTTAAGATATGACATAAATAGTGTAGTGTATATTTGTAGTGGTAATAAGTGTGAAATAACGACTATAATAAAGTGATGAAAAAGTAACTAAAAGTAATGAAGTGAAAAAGTGTTTAGTTACTTTATTTTTTTTGTATGCAATTGTCACATGTTGAGCATGAAGTGAGTGAAAATTCCGCAAGTAAGAGCAACGCATCCAAGTTAGTTTGAGAGGGTGGCGATTGAAAGAGGGTTTAAAACCCACAAGCAAGGATCACAAGGGACAACGTGCACATCAACAGATGTGTGAACGGAAGCATGAAGAGATCTTGGGAGGAACGAGCATCAACCGAATGTGCATACAAAGATTTGAAACACGGGTAGAACCTGGTTAAGCCATAAAACTCTCCTCTATCTCATAGATCAAATGGGGTGTACATATAGGAGGTGCTCAAGTAACCCCCAGTGCTGCAATCATGACAACTCAAGTAGAGAGGGGGAGTTACATTCCCATAATAGAAGTGTAACTCCCAATGATGCATATGACACACTGATGCATTGACATGCTTTGACACACTAACGCACCGACACATAAGAGAATCTCATAATGTCTTCTAAATGACACATGGACCTATGATCTCAGCTAAGTGAGATGACTCACCTAATGATGTGGAAAATAAACACACCAACACCCCCCCTTCATCGTAACTTAGGATGAGTCGGTAAGTTAGAAATTGGAAATGGGTCCCTGCATAAAGCCTGATGAGGTACCCATGTACAAGAAGAAGATCCCAAGCAGTGAAGGAAAAACCTGTGGGAAAAGCATACACCGTAAGAGAAAAACACACTCTCTAATATAAGAAAGATGCCAAATATGGGTCCCAGCCATAGATGAGCTTGAAGGGGTACCCATGTACAAAGAGGTAATCTCTCGAAAAGAAGAAGAAGAGAGAAGAAGAGGGAGACGAGAGGAATGCAGAAGATTTCATGGATGGATCTGAACTTTGTAGCTCTAGGAGGTCTCCCAAAAGAATGTTGATGATGAGATCCTCTGCCTCTGGACTGAAGAAGAGCCACCCACACCGAACTATGTGCCTACCCTTAGGAAGGACAAAAATGACATGTTGAAAGTCCACCCACTCCATGAAGGAAGATGAAGGCAACAACACGAAGAACTCTGAGTCTAGTGTACGGAAGTGTGACATAGGTCTAGCAAGTGAGTGCCAAGGAACCAAAGGTAATGCCACATGCGTAGAACTATCAGAGTAAAAAAGAGGAACACCCGCAGAAAGGATGTCCAAGTGATGTGAAGGGAACAAAACATCCTCCACAACAAAAAAGGGATCCACAGCTGAGGGTGGATTAATGAAGGTCTCTGGAAATGTGGAAGTGACTTGATTCCCAAAAGGGCACTCCCAATAACAAAGATGATGAACTCCTATTAAATACACCGTAGATGGATGAGGGACCTATAGAGCATCACAAGTGGACTCTATGAAAAGATGATTAAGGTCAGACAGATACTCATCCCAATGAGAGGGCTCAATAAACAGAAGAGAAATGTCAGATAGGTATGAGTCATCCAATGAAGGTAGAGGAGTGAAAGGGGCCTCGCACACTGGAAGTGGAAAGGAGGTGGGTGTGATGAATGTGTGAGACTGAGTAGGAGACTACTCAATATCTGATGAGATGTGAGGGTGACAACACTCTCTGGAATAGTGAGAGAAAGAGGAGAAGAGTCCTCTATAGTACTCTCGACATCAGAATTGGGTGCACAATCCTCATCATCATAAGTATAACCAAACAAGTCTATGTCAGTGGAACTGCCATCACATGAAGAAATGGAGGAGACGACTAAATCAGTAGTAAGCAACATGGCAGCAGCAACATGTGAAGGGTCTCCATAGAGGGACTGAAGAATGCTCTAGACACGATGAGGTGGATCACGAGTCTCACTACGTGAAACAAGAGATAATGAGAGACATGCATCATCATGTGACCAAATATGTGGTCGTAAGTGTCAAGGAAGTCCTCTAGATGACGATGATCAGTGGGTGCAAGAACTAGCCCAAGCAAGAAGGGTAAAAGACCCTCGTGGGTGAAGTAACGTTCCATGGAAGCACGCTAGGATAAATAGTTCCCTCTCCTAGTGAGAAGTGGCAGAGGCTGTAAAGAAATCCATTGAAAAATGCAAAATGCGAAAAGCAAGACGTGGGACTCGGCCGATAATGCGTCTGCATGTGTAAGCCCAAGAGTACAAGCAACCCCCTAGAATGTGGCACTTTATAAAAGTAGTGTGTTTACAAAACTGAAAATTCCATCACGTAATGTGTGAAAAATCATGCAACTTTGACCAAGGAAGCGCTAAAAAATGAGTAGCGAGTCAAAAGTTATGGCATAAATACAATTCCCACAACTGATGGAAAAAGTCAATAAACGCTGCAAACTGATTAAAAAAGTGCATGAAATGGGTGCAAAGGGTATCGTGTGACTACTCGTTAGAAATGGCATGGAATTTTAAGTAGGGTTTGTTTTGACTATAAGGGGGGACAAGCCTCCTGCCAACCCCGGACCTTTCCCTCTGTCTTCGACACTCATAGGAGGGGATTAAATAAGCCAAAAATAGCATTCTAAAACTTATTACATGCCATAAATGAAATGTTTTTTTTTAATCACCCGAAAACATTAAAAAAAAAGGTGATGGGGCCCACGTTTGGAAGAGTGGGTTGTTTGGTTGTGGTGTCCACATGGAGAGCTGGAGAGGGTTGATTGTAGTTCGCAGCGAGAAAAATGACAAAAAAGCATTGAACTGTTGGTTTAACACATGCCCGAGTATAGAGATGCATTGGGAGGTCGCGGAGGAGGTTGCGGAGTTGCGTGGGAGGTGGAGCACTGGAGCAGGGTTGCGGGAAGACCCCAAATTCCAAAAAAATGCCAAAAATCCATTGTACAGACCCCGTTGAGGGAATGGTCCACGTGCACGCAGTGTGCAGGTAAAGTGGTTGTGTAGAAATGACAAGGTTTGGTGAGTTCTTTGAGTGGAAAGGCCATGTGTATGAGCATCTGAAACGCCACGAGCAGGAGCAGAAGCATTGAGCTGGTTGTGGGAGTGTTGAACGGCTATGGGAGTGTGAGAGAACTTTGGGAGCTTCACGTGAAGAGCAAGCAACCATGAACCAACAAATAACAACGAACCAACAACCAGAAACACACAAAAAAATGAACCAGGGTGAAAGCATTCAAAGTGTGAGTCGAGGATGAGTGCAGGAGCAGGAGGAAATTAGAAAACTTGGTGCACACACAAGTGAACAAAATTTGATGTATAGTAGCAGAGCAAGTGAGTGGACGTCCAAGGTAAGGGAAAGCTTAATCAACAAACAATGCGAGCCAAAACTCAACGTAGGCACAAAAATGACCATGCATGCATGAGTAGAAACACCTCGAGGGTCGAAGAGTCCAAAAGAAACACAACAAACCAATGCGAGCCAGAGGTATAATAGCCTAGATTTTCACCTTTTAATGGCCTCAACACTAGCACAGAAAACTGATCTGCAACCTTGAAAACTGCATGCAACCGTAAAAGGTTTGAGAACCCATGAACCGGAAACCACGAGCAAACCAAACAAGGTATAAATGCCTCGAAATCAATGCAAGAAGAGCACAACTGGAATATCCATTATGACACACGCTGAAAGAGATCTGAATATCACGCTGGAAGCCGAAAAACATGCATAGAAACACCGATGAGTGCACGAGATCCACAAGATCCGCTCTGATACCATGAAAGAGGGTTTAAAACCCGCAAGCGAGGATCATAAGGGACGATGTGCACATCAACAGACATGTGAACGGTAGCGTGAAGAGATCTCGGGAGGAGCGAGCATCAACCGAATGTGCATGAAAATATTTGAAACACAGGCAGAACTTGGTTAAGCCATAAAACTCTCCTCTATCTCATAGATCAAATGGGTTGTACATATAAGAGGTGCTGAGTAACCCCAATGCTGCAATCATGACAACTCAAGTAGAGAGGGGGAGTTACATTCCCAAAATAGAAGTGTAACTCCTAATAATGCATAAATGACGACTTGACACACTAACGTCTTTGACGCCTTACCGACGCATAAGAGAATCTCATAATGACCCCTAAATGACACATGGACCTACGATCTCATCTAAGTGAGATGACTCGCCTAATGATGTGGAAAATACACACACCAATAGTGACCACCGTAGCATCATATACTACCGTGGAGTTGCTTTAAGTTATTTTTTTTTCAAAAAAGCGTATTGTGTAGTAGTTGTTTTGGTTGAATTTTTACAATTTTGAGATTTTTAAGTTTCTCGGTGTTTTAGACCTGTACAATAGTAGTGATGGCGCTAGTGGCCCTGCGATGGGAGTGCCCAAATGGGCACTTTGGTGTCCTTCACCCGGGCATCCCGAGTCCTATATCTGAGTGCCCTAGTCCAGAATGTGTGCACTTGGTGTATAATAGTGAAAAACATGTTTCTAGTGCAATATGTGAGTGTATTTGATCTTGGAATGTGTTCTAACATTATGTTTTGGTGTTTTAATGGTGTGTAGAAGGATATCCACTTGAGGAAGTTCAACGGGGAGTCATACAAATACATTTCTTAGATTGGTCTTGTAAGATGATTATTGGGATGTGATGGAACATGTTAGCATGTGGCACATAACACGGATGGGGGATGTGCCCCATAATATGCCCATGTTGACGACACTATGCGGGAGAGGGTGTGTCGATATGTGTAAATTTTGGTTGCTTAAAGGATAGGTGATCTGTTACGCTAGAGGATGTATATCATATACCTGCGATTGTTATTTGTTGGGGAGAGAGTATGGGTTATTCTAGTAGAAGATATGGAGAGACAGATGTGATCTGCGAGATGGTATTTTATAGGGACTCGAGTTCTTCTTGAGGCCCATATCATTTTGGATACTATATTCCAGCCTCTGGAGTTTTGTGCTTATAGAAATTCATAGAAGTTTTGATTGCTTCATGTATAGCCATAAAGGGAGGAGGTGTAGGCATCTTTTATAAGATGCATGCCATATGCCACCAGTGATAGAGGAGGAGGGTATAAGATAGGTGTGGGTAGGGTATATATTGGCCCATATATATAAAGACTTATACCAATTTACTCACGAGGAGCATGGTGGAGGGATAAGAGCCAACACATTATTACATATGTGGGCTTATGAGCATATATCCGTAGTGTGACCGGTTGGAGTTCCACAATGAGAGTGGTCTAAGCTAGAGATCTATACACAAAGATGGATGGATATTCGTGATAGCAAGAAGGACATAAATACATTTAGGGAACAAATAGACAGGATGGGGCCTGAGATAGTCTATGATGGAGGCCATATCATGACTATGGAGGATATCTCAAGGATGTAGTAGATTTGTGGCACATTCAGAGAAAGATGTGGCTAGAGGATCAATTTCCGTGGCGTGGATGAGAGTTTTTGGGTAGAGAGAGTATCACGTCGGTTTGGAATTGATGAGTACGTGCCCCTAGAGCCATATATATGGTTACGAGCTATTACAGCACCTAGGAGGGATGGAGCTAGACCATGGCCCACGGTAGAGTAGTAAGTACCACCGGGGCCGGATGAGGTAAATGTTGTGATAGAGGTTGTAGACATAGACGATGTGGGTTGCACTGAGGAGTATTACGCATGGTAGTCGAGATATTTTGTGGGTATTATTGTTCCCATTGTTTGAAATTGAAATGGAATTACCACATGTAGGAAGATAGGGGGAAACACATGCCCCGAATCCTTTAACAACAGCTTTAGTAGAGCGTGAGTATTTGTATAGTTGCATTGTGTACATTTTTCTTTTCCTATATTGATTTATACGGTTTTCTAATGTGTTGTATAATTTGTGTTTGTAGATGATGCATATTCGTCATTGGTCATGGACACATCCATATGTGCATTGATGCGAGAATGTGCAAACCGATGTTCTTAGTGGAGGTATACTTGAGTTCTTGGATGATATCATGGGTGAGCATGTTCATTTATTTGATCTAGTGGCGATAGGAGTGATGACATGCATGTTGTTACAAGGGGAGAGGGATAAGGAATGTGAGGAGACTTGAAGATCTCGAGAGGTAGTAGGTTGTGGTCCCTTGGCACAAGATGTGTTTGCATGGTATGTGGATGTGTAACATCCGTGTTTTGAGTAGGCTACGTAGATTACCTTGGTACAGAGGTAAGTGGAAAGGTATTTAGGCCGCGGATACTGGCATCATGTTAGTGGAGAGGAATCTAGTTCTAGAGCTCTTGTAGTATTCAAGAGTGATAATGATGATGAGGTCTGATTTGTATCATTATATATTAAACTATACATGTGTTGTGCCCTAGTGATGAGACATGTTTTGTTATGATTTTTTTATTTGAGATATATGTATGGACGCATGTTTTTGATATATGATAATTTTACATTGTTGTAGATAAATGTTGTAATGTGTTGGATGATGTATGATTCGATGTTTATTGTATGTGTGGTGTATTGTTTGATTAGTGTAGATTCACATTATAATGTTGATAATGGTAGTCAAAATGTGTATGGTGAATGGTAATAGATAAAAATGTAATGTGATTGATGAAAAATGTTTATGTGTAGCACATAGTTAATGTAATGATGATAGTAGAATAAAATGTAAAAATGGATGATGTATAATCACCAAAGAAAGCAACATGTTATGATAATAGGATGTGATCATGGAATGTTAGTATGATGAAACTAAAGGGGGAGATTAGTGATGCCCCCATAATGTGTATGAATGGGATCATTCAATTAAGACCCTTCAACATTTAAGAAAGATCCACATATGCAAAAATTGCATCATCGGGAAATTATTGAGTGCGCTAGATGAATGATGAAGCACCTGATGAAAGGTTCTTAGAAAAAATACCTCAACAGTCTTGTAAGAACTCTTATGGAAAAATTACAGGACCCCCAATAATAGCTAGCAAGTGAATGGGAGCATTTGGTGTAATTTTCTAGCATGGATTTATCTTGAAGTGTGGGACCTTGCGAATTAGATAACTCTCTAGAGAAGGACGGTTCTTCTTCCTAATATAACCCACTACAACTACTCCTAATGCAATAAAATACCTATCTAAACCTCTTTTATTATTCCAAGGAGAAATGGAGAGAGATTGTATGAAATAAAACCTACACTAGAAGTGGTGATACACCAATAAAAGGAGTGTTAGACATTTTCCCATCCTGTAAAATAGTGAAGGAATGAACTTAGAGAAGGTGGTCATACACCACAAACCAAAACACATACATCCACCATTCATGAATAAGCACAAAACACCCAAATCTTGAAATGAAACAATGAATATACACAACCACCGATTCATGAAGAGAGGTAAGATGAAAACAACAAACCATGAGATGCTAGAAGGATTAACACAAACATAGTTTTATTGCTCCATAAAAATATACACACTACATCATGAGGTAGGGGAAGGCATGAATCCCATTACAATGTTTAGGAGAAAGGCTTGAAGCCCCATTTATGAGAATAAGAGGGGTGTAAGGGGGAGAAAAATGACTAACTCTTTACAATGTTGCAACCCCTTGTAATTTATAGAATAAATTTTGATGAGAGAGAGAGAGAAAAAAAACCCTGAAATTTGCTCGAACCACCCAAAAATCCATCATTACACCTGCAACAAGGATTGGGAGACTTGCAAAACCCATATATTCATGTACTTTTCCTTATTATAGAAGAAATAAATCCCATGTTTCATTAATCAAACCTCCACCTAGCCTTCTACCGTGAGTGTTCACAATTTTCGAGGTCCGAACCTCTGAAATTTCACTTTTGATGATCCTAGGATGTAGGGGTGCTCTCCTTAACTCCAACTACTACTTTTTGCGTAAAATGGGCTTGATCTAAGAAATTTATGGAATTTTTAGTTTTGGGGGTGGCAGGGGGGGAGTTTGGCATTTCTAGCTCGCATGCATTTCCTTGCACCGAGAAGCTCACGGAGCTACTCAACGAGCTATGCATCAAGCTTTTCATATTCATGGCGGTCACCACCCTTACCTTGTGTTGAGTGCCGAATAACTCCGTGCTTGGTGAGCTAGATTCTCCTACTTGACCTATTGTTTCATCTCCCCAAAAACACTGCTTCGACCTCTTGTCACCTTGGAGGGCTCAAGTACTTTGGCGGAACACTTATAATCTGCGTCCAAAATAACTTCCCCACTCTACGTATTTTGCGGGATCTTTTGCATTGATCCACTCGCCACCCAAAAACATGTCTTGGCCATCTCGAGAATTACCCCACATTACATGCCATGACACCTCACCACCTACCCATGTGGCCAAGTTGACTTGTCCATTTTGGACATCTTCTTTTCAAAGAGGCCATCTCGAGAATTACCCCGCATTACATGCCATGACACCTCACCACCTACCCATGTCGGCAAGTTGACTTGTCCATTTTGGACATCTTCTTTTCAAAGATTCAGATCTTTTCTACCATGATTATCTGTCACTATTCATCGGCTCGACCAAGTCCAAACTCTAAATTTCGAGTTCCGGACTTCAGATTTTAGCTCGATGATTTCATGAACATTTTCCTATATTCTGCGAAGTCATAAATTCCAAAAGTCTTAAAAGCTTTAGGATCCGAAATGTATCGTCGGATCCTCTTATTTCTTCTTGGCCCACACTAGGCAAGTCTTCACGTGTTAACCCCTGGTTCTTTCCATCGAGGTAATTATGGCTTGCTTTGGTCAGGCTTGTCTTCTTTCTAGTGGTTGAGCACCTAACCTTCCGCATGCGACTCGTGCTTGGGAATAGATTCACCCACCAGCTAGAAGACCTCACCGGATCCATCTCGGTGGCTCGAACTCATTTTCCCCTTCGCCATGGTCCCCCATGACTTATTAAACTTGGCTTGCCCATAAACCATTTATGGTGGGCCATCCTGGGACTCCATGTTCTCGGTTGCTGTATGAATTGGCCCCAACAATCCATGAGCTGACCTCTCACACGTGCAAGCTCTTCTTCCCTAACTCATTGACCCGAGTTGGCCTTACCTATAATGCCCAAGAGCTCTGTCAAGCTCTTCCCTGAAACACCCGAGCCACCAACATGAGATCGGCTTCCCTTTTAACCGCATAGCTCGACATTGGATCAATTCAAGATCAATGATGACATATGAGTCCCCACACTCCATTTGCATCTTGTAACTCAACCAGCTCGCCAAGTAGCTTGACGAGCTACTCATGTCCCCCTTAAGAGATCATTTTTCTAACCTTTCACCTTGGACTATTTTTTTTTTAGATTTTCGTTGAGTTTTTGTTCTAAAAGGACTTTGGAGGGTGAAAAAAACATCAGAGGGACCATTGGGAATTTTGGCCATTTTTTCCTTTTTGAACAAAGTGGGCCCACTGGGACCCATTTTTCACCCTAAGTAAAAACTATGTTTTTTCCTAAACCCAGAAGAGGAAATAATTCGTCAAGCGATTTCCAACTCCCCAAATATTTCTAGATGACCATGTACACATGAATTTTTATCTTTGAACCCATATTTTCCTGTGGGGTCTTGTTTTGGTGTCTGAGTCTAATACTCCATCTTGTCTATTTTTCCCAAGGGGAAAAATTGATAACAATTTGGTGACTCACGGGGACATCTGCCTACTAGATGTTCTATACCTATATCCTAGCTATGTTCATTAGCCACGTAGTCACTTTTAATATCCCGTAATGACTTAAACCTTGGAATTTTCCTGAGAACTCTTGCAACACTAAGTTTACCATCCCACTTACAACATTTTGAATTACAATTTTTGTGATAGTGGAAAATTGTCTTAAATATGGAATTTTCACCCTTCTCTCTCTGTAATCCCGATCGACAGGGACTAAAAATGGACCTCTAAACTAGTCCCAAAAATGATTTTTCCAAGTATGAAACACACTTGGAGCCAAAGATTACTTGGCATGCATAACACATTTGCATAATTTATAGTAAAACATTCATTGAGCTAGGACATCATGGAACTCTATTAAATTCTTTTTTTTTCCTTCTTCGAATGGTTGCTTGAAACACTCATGAAGAGTGAATCTTGAATGAATTTGGGAAGGTTTCTCCTAAAACCTAGGCTTGTTGCTATTGTGAATTATGCTACTTGTAATGCAACAAACGCCATTGGGGATGAGTTTCCAATCCTGCAAGGGAGGCTAGAAGCTCACCTATGATTGATTTGAAGGAACCAAGGAATAGAAATTATTAAAACATGTCCTTAATCTGATTTAGTTTCTCTGTATTCAGAATGAATTGAAGATTAAAATGGTTCCCTTTAACTTTTAGCTTCTTCCTGTCACAAGGTATTTCCGGAGGCCTACTTCAACATGGTGCACTATGCTAGAGAAAACATGAAAAAACTATGTACAAAATTTCAAATCAAACATGCCAAAATGAGACATGTAGAGTGTGCAAGAGAACTTGTTATGTTGGAAACAAACCTACACCCACCCTACAGTAATTGGAAAAAAAGAAGGCTTCAAACAAATCCTGCAATGGGTTATGAGAAGTAGCTACTCTTCCTTGAAATTTATAGATATGTATGTGGTTTTGCACTAATCATGGATCCCGAAAGCAATGGAAAGTTGTTTCAAGTTGAATTTCCATTTCGAAACCAAGGTATTAGCAACAAATAAGAAACACACCTAATCTTCCTTGAATTGGACTCCTAGAAGATTTAATATTGACCTTTGGTGCTTTGAATCTCTACCTCATGCCTTTAAGTGGGTGTAACCAGTTTTGGATTATCTTGGATCCAATGAATCTAGGTAATGAATTTGGCAAGGCCCGATCCTTTTCATTTTCCTTTTATTTGCAGACTCTTCCCCATAAACATGGGCATCCTACTGAGACTTTGTTCCCGAAGGAAGCTGTTTGCAAGCTTACTTTTGCCTTTCTTAGCCTATATAAACAACTTTGTTTACACTATGTTTGCTCACGGTATTGAGCTTAGTTCTCCTTAGGCCTCTCCACTCCCTTCTTCATCATGATTTTCCAACAAAATTTTTTCAAGTTCTAGACATGCAAAGGAATGAGGATCACTACATTAAAACAAACCTCTTGGCTCATTTTCACCGGATTCTCCCTTGAGGTCTTGGGAGCCTATAGTGCTTTGGGATGCATTCCTTCCTTCTTAACCTTTTTAGTTAGTTTCTCTTCCTTATGTGCCTTCCATGTTCCATAATTCAGCTCCTTCCTTCAGCAATTTATACTTTTTCATCCTCCCTTTATGAATTGTACCGATCTTCAACTAATACAAAAATTTCTTTCTTGATACGATTGGTTGGAAGGGGAATGTGGGAAATAGATTCTTGTTTTAATTTGTGCATGGGAAACAATATTTTATGTTCAAGTGACTTCATTTGGTCACTTGGGAAGCCAATTGATCCTCCAAAACATGTCCCTTCCTTCACCGATATGTTTCGTGGGTCTAACTCCCTATATTACTCCATTTGAAGCCTTGTTGTTTGGGACATTGCACTAGAATATCCCTTTCTCTAATGGCATAGCATGTCTCCCTTTCTACCAACCTTTTAGGATATCTTGGCTTAGTGATAGATGGATAAAAAGTAGGGACAACATACAAAATATAATAATTCTTGGGGATGTTAGTGCATGGTTTAGGGAATTGGAGTGCTTTCACAGGTGGAGATGGGAGGGATTTTTTCTAAGCTTGGGGAATGCTATGGGAATGGAAAATTGTGATACATCTACTAAATTGAAAGAAAAAAAAGGGAGTTTCTTGATTTTGGCAAGGAATGATGGATTTTTCAATATTTGCATTTTGGCAAGGAATGATGGATTTTTCTTTGTTTTCACATGGGGAAGGAAGAATTTGAGGTGGTGAGGGAGGGATTGCAGCAAAATGGATGAACTTTATCTTGTTAGCCTAAATAAAAATATTCTTAGCTTGTGATGCAATGGAAAATTCCCGAGGAAGATTATTACCCCTAGTGATTGGATCAATATAGCTAAGTCAACATCAAAGGACCTCAAATAATACAAGAATGCCAAACCTTGAGAGGGTCTATATTCTTGAGGGATTATGTTCTAGGTCCTTATGAATTTGAGGTTGAAATAAGAAATGAATTCTGTTGGAGCCTGTTCTAAATTGTTGAGGTGTTTCATGAGGCATATGACATCTGTGTCCTCCTTGAAAGCGTTGTGCAAATCTTCTACCAACTAATTCCAAGTGGAAACAAATTATGGAGATAAATTTTTGTACCGATATTTTTCTTTTCCCATGAGAGATGTGACCAAAAGCCTAAGGAAAACATTCTTATTTGTAATTATTTGAATGGAAGAGTGGTTTGTAGCATCCTGAATATGATCAATCGGGGACTAATCTCCATTTCCATAAATAAGGGGCAGATTTTTCATGGCCACTTTGGGGATGACATCCAATCGCTACAAATGAAGAGGATAGGAACTAAAATGTGGGAATGTAAAATATCCTTGGAGAGATAGGACTTGAGTGAAAACATCAAAATGACTGGAAGAATGAAAGAACAAGTGTGCAATAGAGATAATGGATTGCTACTTGAATCACTTTGAGTTGCTAGATATGCTTGAAAGTTGCCTTGAGGCTAGAATCTTGACCAAGAGCGCATCAAACTTGATGAAATGAAGAAATAAACTTTAAAGGACCTGAATGTTTATTTTTGGAAGTTAAACATTGCATTATAGTTGTGAGTTTCAAATTCTGAAATTGTAGAGACCTCTAAAATTCAAAATATCCGAAGTCTGAAATGCAACATAGAATCAATTCCAAAATGTCCAAATCCAAAAATTCTGAATTCTAAAATTTTGAAAAGTATGAAATATCGAAATCCAAAATTCTGAAATGTCTGAAATCTCAAAATTGGAAAAAACCCGAAAAAGTTGAAATTCTAAAATTGGAATTTAGGCTTTGATTTGGGTACTACAATTCCCGATCTATATTTTGGTAAAATTTGGGATTTTTTTGCACATGAAAAACCTATGAAATTTGATTTCGAACTCGCCATGCAAAGTGCAAACTCCCAAATCCAAATTCTGCACCCTCCAAAGTCTGAATTCCTTTTTAATACCCCAAAATTTGTGAGAATGACCTTTATCCCATTGGGCATGCCAAAATCAAGTTATCAAAAAAATTACATCACCCCTTGAATAGCCAATAGATGAATGGGGGCATTCGGTGTAATTTTCTAACATGGATTTATTTTAAAGTGTGGGACCTTACACATCGATAACTCTCCGAGAGAAGGCTAGTTCCTCTTCCTAATCCTACCTACCACAACTACTCCTAATAAAAAAATACCTATTTAGACCTATTATAACATTCCAAAGAGACCAGGAGAGAGATTGTATGAAATAAAACCTACACTAGAAGTGGTGATAAACAGAGAAAAGGAGTTTCATACACTTTCCCATCCTACAAAACAATGAAGGAATGAACTTGGTGAGGGTAGTCATGCACCACAGAGAAAAAACATATATACACCATTCTTAAATACGCATAAAACACAGTACTCATCCAATGAAACAATTTTTTTAGTTTGGGCATTCCTAGCTCTGCATGCATTTCCTTGGGGCGAGTAGCTCACCGAGCTGCTCAGCGAGCTACACATCAATATTTTCATATTCGTAGTAATCACCACCATTACCTTGCATTGAGAACTAAACAACCTATGCTTGGCGAGCTAGATTCCAGCTCCGAACCTTTCTTTCATCTCCTCCAAACCACCACTTTGATCTACTTGTCACGGGGCTACCTACGCAAAGGATTTCACTACCCAACATGTGGCACTGAGACACTACTTTTTTCACTTGCCTTAGAGGATCAATCTACTCCAACATTCCCAGACTACGCCTTCATCCACCACCAATTCCCAACTGCATCTCCAACTCATGCACAAGTGAACCCTTCCAACACCTTTCACAGCTACCCATACAACTTCTCTAGAAGACCACTCGCCAAATGCCACGGCTACCCATACAACTGCTGGGAGCTCTTAATATGCCTTCTTAGTTCACTTGAGGGAATGCACAACTCGTTCCTTGATGACTCATCACCGACCCAACTCTCCAATGCCGCCGCCAACTCACTGTCGAACATCCCAACTTTTCTGCACAAGGCCACTAAGGAACATCACATGCACCTTTCTGTCATCCATCCATGAGTCTGCCTGAGTTGTTGCACTAGTCACCTACATGTTCACCAGGGGGAAGTCCTCCTCGTGAGTCCTTCCCGGGTGTGAGCCTCTACTCATCCCGACCTGCTGACTGATCTGTCACCCAAGTCCAGAACACGAAAGATCCCTGTGGGGAGCATTGCAAGCTTGCCATCTTTGTAGACCACATCACATGCGGTGAGGTACTCTTCTTCCCTCAGCTCGATCCAACCTCTAATCTCACCCCGATGCCATGGCCACTGACATCGGCATGCCTACTCTTCGAGACACCCGTCTGCGTCCAGACCGCATTGACTCCTACTCAAGTCTTCTACCTTAGTTGTCAGCTCACCACACTGCAACCGTATCCATGATGTCCTTGACTCATCCCACCATGTCATGCATCACCATGTGAACCATCCTCTGTCCACTTCAATGAGTCTCAGCCACTGCTTCTGCACCCACTCCACATCCACACTTCCGTTGCGCCTCCGATACGTCTATGTGAGCACTCAACTCATCTGCATTGTTTAACCTCTGAAAGGTTTAGGAGCTCGCCAAACTTGGCTCGCTCACGTCTGAGTTAATTCTCCTCCATTTCGACCTCTGGATCCCAGTCCTCACTCCATCACGCCTCTTGGCTGTTTCCCACATGAACTCGCTTCTAAGGATGTTGCCACCTCAAAGGTCTCCCCAAGTCCACTGTCACTTAACTCTAGAGTCCCACTGCTGATCCATGATGCACATCTCTGCATGGACATACTCCGCAAGGGTAGAGTATATCTCCAAGGTCTCTTGAACACCCCATCCTCTAAATGTCCAAGTGCACCAAGTGTTCCACGCTCCACTTGGTGGGGTTGTGAGTTCACCACGTTGGTCTCATTGTCTGCCATGCTCATCTGGCTCATTAGGCTTGCACTACACTCTCAACACAAGGCCTCTATCGTGTAAGGTCTTCATGCTCAAACCAACTCGCTCTGCCTCTACATTTCTCTCATGAGTTTCCCAACTCGCTCTGCATACATTGGGTAAGTTCTTCACTCCAAGACACCCTACATTGTTCCTAAGTGCAACCAACTTTTCTCACCAACCCGCCTCGGCTAACCTTGATTTTGAGACATCCTTGGGCTCACAACATGGTCCCTTCAATCCCCCATGCACAACTCTTTCTCACTACATAGCCCTTAAGAGTTGCATTGGGGCGCCATCGGAACTTTCCGAGAGGTCACCCATTTTCAGCCTACGCGCTTAACTCACCCAACTCGCCCATATCTTCTGTAGGCCAATGCATGTCAGGTCATCAAACCCAACCCATGCGAGGCCAACTATTTGCCTCAGCCGGGAGTCCCTCTGGCTCCCTAGATAGTACCTCGTGCACTACCCTAGTCGGATGGTGTCTTCCCATCCTAGGGGAGGCGGTTGCTCTATGAGCATGGAGACGCGACCCCCTTATACTAATATCACCTCGATTAGCACCAAAATACTCTGGCCGAGCACCTAGAACTACATGTGAAATCACTCTAGGCATTCGGCTAGCTCTTTTGCATTGATCCACATAGCCACCTAACGACTTACCTTGGCCATCTTAGGAATTATCCTGTAGTACATGCCTCAAACCTCACCACCTACCCGTGCCACTAAGATGAGTTGTCCTTTTTAGACATCTTATTTTTGGAGATTTGGATGTTTTCTAGCCTGATTCATAGTCACTATTCATCGACTACGGCTGACATTTTTGACAAAATGCCGAAGTCTCAAACTCGAATTTCAGAGTTTCAAACTTTTGAGTTTAGCTCGTTGATTTTAGGAAATTATTCCCGCATTCTCTAAACTCGTAAATTCCCAAAGTACAAAAATTTTCAAGATCCAAATGTCCTCCCCAAATCCTTCTCTTATTTCTGCCTAGCCCATGATGGGTGATGTTTTGCATGCCAACCCCTTGGTTCAGTCCACTGAGCCAATAATGGCTTCCTTTGGTGAGATTGTCTTCTTTCCAGTGGCTAAGCTCTTAACCTTCTATGCACAAATTGTGCTCGGGCATGGCTTCACCTACCGCTTTGCAGAGACCTCACCGGATTAATCTTTATGGCTCAAGCTCATTTTCCCTATATAATTGTCCTATGCGACTCATTGAACTTAGTTCACCTTTAAACCATCTACAGAGAGCCTTCCCTGGGACTCCACATTCTCATTCCCTTGTATGGATTGGTCCCACTGACCCACAAGCTGACCTCTCACACCTATGATCTCGTCATCCCCAATAGGTTGACTCCGAGTTTTCCTTACCTGTAATGCCCATGATCTCCTGGTGAGCTCTTCCCTGAAACACTGAGCCACCAACACAAGCTCAACTTCCATTTTACCCGCATAGCTTGAAATTGGTGAATCTGAGCTTAGTGATGAGATCTTATTCCCATGCTATCTTTACATCTTGTAACTCAACTAACTCATTGAGTAGCTAGGCAAGCTACTCGGCAAGCCATTTTCGCCTCTGCTCACTTTATGGGGAAATTTTTGCAAATTTTCCTCCTGGACCAGATTTTTTTGGATTTTATTCAAAAATATGATCTCGGGAGGCCTCTAGAGGCTAAGAAAAACATCATAGGGCCATTTTGCATTCTAGCCATTTTTTCCCGTTTTGACCAAAAATGTCTTGCAGGGGCCCATTTTTCACCCTAAGTAAAAGCTAAGTTTTGAAGAGGAAAGAATTCCTCAAGTGATTTCCAACTTCCGAAATATTTTTAGATAACCTAGAAACATGAATTTTTACCGTGAACCCATATTTTCTTGTGGGGTCCTTTTTGGTGCACAAGTCTAATACTCCTTGGTTACTATTTTCCCTAGGGGAAAATGGAACACATGAACTGTAAGAACAAAATTCCATGATCATTGGTGGAAGCGGATGAGTTTATGAACCGAACTAAATTTCATATGGAGTTGTGATCGAATGTGCGAGAGGGAAGCGTTGTGGAAGCCAATGCAAGTAGCATGATGCGATAGATAGACCAAATGTGATAAATGAGATGAATGAAGTGAATTCAATGGATGCAATAATGTAATTATGTATGGGTGTGTGGAGATTTCTTATGAGTAACAAACTTTAGTGGACATACCATAGCATCATATGTAGGAGATAACTCATCGGTAGTAGAAAGTATCTGACAAGGTAGAGGATAAATGGATTGCTCACATGAGCGAGAGCCAAAGGATATGATGCCCTTATCATCTAGTTCTTGTAATCGATCCTGAAGGGAAAAATATTCATTGTCTTTATGGAAATTTATGCGATGATAGTTACAATAAGGTTGGTCACACTGACGCTGTAATCAGTTTTTTGGATGATGCTAGTTGGAGGGTAGGTGAATTAATTGATCAATAAGTAGAACACACAACACATTGTGTGGTCAAGCATGATGAGATAAATGTAAAGGATCTTACAATGTAGGTGGAGTGGTAGGAAGTTTAGCTTGTCGCAGAACCGTAGGAGTATGTTTTGCGGTGGAGTGGGTTAAGATTGCTTTCTTTTTTTGTGAGGTAAAGGTGAAGATTGTGTTGGATGCTCAACTAGAGGAACTGGTGGAGAACTAGATGAGACAATAGCTTTAAAGATGTGCGAGAGAATATATGATGTGTGATGAGACAAGATCTTATTCTAGGTCAATGAATTTATAACATAAAATAATGAATGAATCACATGAATCATATTGTAATCTTTTCTTGAGTGAAGGAATCACGACACAATAGAAAATGAATTGCTTCTTTAGATCAGTAGTTTGGAATATCAAATGATGTATACAAGCATTGAATCTTAAGATATAATCCCTGATAGGTTCAGAGGAGCCCTAACATAAATTAGGTATGTGATCATAAGTGACCCTAGTGTCATTGTTGATCATGAAATGATGAAGGAAAGCATCCTCTATATCATACAAAGTGTTAATGGACCCAAAGGGAAGACGAGTGTATAATTTTAATGCCTCATCAACAAGACTATATCAAAATGCCTTAAGTAATAATATATCATTAGAATGAGAGGCCATAAGCATGTGGTAATGTAAAAGATGAGCATGAGGGTCACCAATACCATCAAAACATGTGAAAGTAGGCATGGTAAAATCTTGAGGAAATGCAGAGTTATGAATCTTCTTAGGGACAAGGTTACCATGTAATGAATTGTTGTCAATAGAAGCATAATAAGCCCTACTTTTTAAAGTGAGGGAGTGAACTTGATATTGTAAATTTCGTATGACATGCATGAGAGAGATGATATCCTATGAAGGAATGGTGGAAGATGGCAATAATGTATTAAGTGGTTGTAATTTTCCATTATGAGTGATCATAGGAATATCAAGAGGTGATGTGGGAGATTTTGATGCTAAAGGCACACTAGGAGTAGGTGTCGAGGAAGCTATAGTAGGAGATATAGATGGAATTTCTATAATTATTGTAGGACTAGCATCAGAAATACCCTTAATAGATGAGGTGACCGATGGAGACACATCTATAGGAGAGGATGGACTAGGAGACACACATGATATAGTAATAAGAGATATAACAATAAGAGAATAATAATCTATAGATGGTGGTTACTCATGCACACTGGTAGCTGCAATTTTAGGAGAAGGTAATAATGGAATAGGTGAGTCACATTCAACAAAGGTGTAGAAAGACGAAGAAATATGACTATCATCCACCTCATAAGTATCAAATAGAGACTCCGAAATGATTATTTTTCTATGAATTCTATCACTAGGATCGTCAACATAATGTGAAGGAGCATGCAAATGATTTAGAGATATATAAAAAGTGGTAGAATTGTGCAAAGGAACTATATCAGTGGATGGAGTAAAAGAATAATTTTTATGCACATGTGAATGATTGTCAACACCAAGTAAGTAATCAATAAGAGAATCATCTAAAATTTCCTATGAAATATCAAGGAGGGTTAAGTAGTGATATAACATGGTGTATGAGTAAAGGCTATTGGATCCTCAACAATGCTAATGCCTATAGGATAATATTTAAAACTAGTAGGCACATGTTGTTGGCCATCTAAAAGTTGTTGTTGAATATGATTGGGTGTAGTAACTGAGTACTATATAGATATTTAAGCTCAACTATGACAGCCTCATCATAGATAGGGTTAACACTAAAGTGAGACATGATGGGCGAAGAAGATGAGAGATATTTATCCATTAGGGTTTAATTAGATCCTAGGGAAAACTATTCGAAAAGATGGGTTCACCAAAATGATTAACTAAAATATGAATTTGGAATCTATATTCTAAGTTAATCTAAGTATGTACAAAAATGCAATAAATGATGTAAACTGAAATACTGATGCTAAATATTTTATTTTGATATTTAAATGAAATGAAATAATGAAAATGAGAGGGATAAGGTACTAACCTGAAAATGACTTACCTCATTGTGTGGTGGAATTAAATAGGATGACATGCATAAAATATAGAAGGTGAAGGTGCCACCCTTGAAATTTTAGCAGTTGAAGATCTGGCTAGACAAAGGTGCCTGGGAGAGGACTAGGACACCTATGGGTGCCTTGGCCTATGATCTGGGTGCTTTGGTCTACAAAAATCTCAGGATATGAAACTGATAGTGTCACTAGGTCTTTGTAGTGTCTTTATCTTTGTCACATAGTTGTCACAATATGTTTGCTTATGTTTCCGTGAATCTAATGTGAAGATCTACCTGAAAAACCCCATACAATGCATCAAATACCAAAAAAAAAAAATGCATATGAAGTGGTCAAACTGACCTTAGGTTCCATAATGGTAGACTTACAACTAAGCAATACACTACATTCCATCTGCTATTTAACTCTATGTGCTTGTGTGTGTAATTGTGTACCTAGGGTGCCCTAGCACCAATGATGCGTAGTAGGGCGAAAGAATTAGATGTAAAATGTAAATGGTGAATAGAATAGAATGAATAAAACTATTTCCCCTATGCTTGTGTGATGTAGATATAAATGATGCCAAAATGCAATCATTTTCCTTACTAGATTGTTATCTCTTGATAGTAGATTGTCTTCCGATAAAAAAGTGAGTATGTTATGTTTATATAGGGATCTCTTGCTCAAATTTCAACATAAATGACCCAACATGCCGACTAGTACCTAAGGGAATGAGTAGAAACATGAGAAACACCGACCTCAAATATGTAAATAAGACCCAAGTTTTACAGTACTAGGGTTCCTAAATTTATGGACCAAGTTTCCTATGGGCACCCCAACACTACCCTAGGCACCTTAGGTCGGGATTCAAGATGACAAATGACTAAATTACAAAACTTGATGCTCCCAAAGAGGTGAATAGAACCATGCAAACAAATGACAATTGTGTAAGAAAAATGACGAAGATTTCCAAATAAAAACAACATGACGATAGAATAAGCCATTAGTGAATACTTCAATTACGTGAGATCCATATATAAAATAACATACTTGGAGGTGTAAATGTAATAGTAAGTGCATGATTTTTTGACTACATCGAATAGCTTGAACTAAAATAAAATAACTTCTCTTCTTCATTATTGAATGATGAATTATAATTAATTATTGAATGATGAATTATAACGCATCATAAATAATAAAATAACTCCTAACTCAAGTTGCCAAGCAAACTCGAACTAACTTCAATTAAATCTACTCTAGATGGCGAAATTTATTAGTTCTAGTAGTTTACTTGAACCTTCTTCGTTCTTACTAAGATCGCATGCTTATTCGAATGGCAAAAAGAATTTCCACACATGTTCTACATGCCTTAATTAGAGGAATTACCATATTTATAACCTACTATGCATGAAAGAGTCTAAAAATATCTAATACCCTAAAATAGGAAAAAACCAAATTAAAACTTAAATCCTAATTTTTGGCCCCTAGATGGTTAATTTTGAGCCTGAAAATGGATCCAATTAATAGGATGGCTTGAAGATTATGTTCATATTTTTGAAATAAATGGTTTTATAAAAATGCACTCAAATGGACACTCAGATCAAAAGTTATGACCATTTTAAGTTTTTAATAAAAAATAGTGCATCACTTTCTCATAGTACACTTTCGATAATTGCCTCTCATTTGTTTCTTGATAGCTATTTCAATCTCTTCCCAAAACAAAAATAACCATACTTTATACCTCTTTGATAGTGACGCAAGGATCAAGAAGGCCTCAAGAAATTTTTAGATTCTAATACAATGGAATTAGACGTGATATTTTCCTTACATTTCTCTAATGTCTTTATTGGCATCTATATGAACCTACTTTCTAATGTCTTACAACTCACTAATGGAGAATTTTTAGACTCTCTTGTTATGTATTTATAAGAAAATTTCACAACCTCATCATTTTCCTCTTAGTATTTTCTTCTTTGTTTTGACTTCCCTTAATTCCCTTCCACTTAGTCCACCGTCTTGAAATAACTCTTCCTTGTCATATAGTTGTTCCTTCATACTTTTCTCTCCGTGTTGGATCCTTCTTCTAGCTTAGATTTAAATTTTAAATTGAGTTCAATAATTCTCAAATTTAATCTAGTTCCAAATCTATTTATTCATTGGGATTTTCTATCTTTTTGTCCCTACTAGGTATGAGGAAAAGTTAGTTATTACTTGTCCATCATTTCTTAACTACTAGTTTTGTCACCCATTGTTCACTCATACTTTTTGACCACATTTTTCTATTCCTTTTCCATAAAATTATAAACTCAATTTCTATTATCCACACACCATATTTTGGAATTCTAATCCTTCTCTAAATCTTCCATGTATGTCTCTCTTATATTTATGTTCTTCTTGCAATCTCTCCTTTCATACCATTTTTCCTCCTACACTTATGTCACTACTACTCATAACTCCTTCACAATTTCCACATGATTCTAACCTATCAATATAAGTCAAAATTCACTTTTCTACCAAATTCCCATGCATACCATTCTGCATTATTCTTCTGCGCAACTACTTTACTCTGAAGCCTTCTACATTATTGTTAACCAATGTATTTTGTGAACTCCACACACTACACTACTTGTTGATAACTATTACACAAAGTATTTTTGCACATTTACATAATCATTACCAGACTATTTATTATTTTTCCTTCCTTCAAATTTTCTCTCAACCTTGCACATAAGCACCCTTCACTAAAAATTATATATGCTTGCCTTTAGCCTTGTATACTCTAGCATCATATTAATAAAGAAGAGTATAAAGAAATACATTTAAATGATTGAATTCAACTATTAATATATTAAAGAAAATGTTATTTTACCAAAAATACTCTTGACCTCCAAAATAGTCTCCATTCGCTATAAAATCGGAAGAGTTAGTGTATGTGGATCATGTAGACACCTAAAATCCGCATGAATAGTTTAAATACTAATATTGCACTAACTATCATCTTTTCTATCATTTCCATCATAATTAATGATTTAACACTAATTAACTAATGTTTCCCCTTATTACTCGTTCAATTAACAACATTGTGTTAATTAACTAACCTTTATCAAATTTTGGATGCCAATTAATGACACTTAGTTATAATCCTCATAAAATTAATTAATTAACTATTATGAGTTAATTAAGCATTTTATAATGCATTTAATCAATAAACCCTTTTATTGGCTAAATACCTCTTTCAAATGCTTCAAATCATATCAAATTCCTCCTAAATCACCTCCAAATAGCCTAAAAAGCTTATTCTAGCCTATTAATTAATCCTAGTTGATTAATTAAATCATCTCCAACTCCCATGAGTTGCTAATCACTTGTTAATTCCTCTAATCAAGCTTAACAAGTCTAAATATAATTTATCCTTTATCCCACATTCATTGGGATTCAAGCTTCTCCCAAATAGGAAAGCTATATAAAGGACCAAGCTCCTTCCTTCACACCTTACACCATACTTTTGCTAGTATTATCATATAAAGCATATGATTAAGAGCCTTTCTCCATTGATGGAATAGCTTTCTCATCTTTGCATCCATTTATTCATGCTTGATTAGTAAAGGAAGATCTAAACATGGCCTTGTAGCCATTTTAGTGAGATTATTTCATCATCTTGAAGAAACAACACAAATTTGATTGCTTATGATCTTCAAGAGTTCATATTTTAAAAGGAAATCATACATTTTAGTAGGAATGGCTTGTAGTTAGATGATTTATTTCATGTTATTGCATATTAGCTTTCCATTAAGCTCTAATCATGATGGTTCTATAGTAAATTTAGCTTTTCTTTGAGACTACTAGGTGTTAGCCTCTTTTAATTAGCATATTAAATTTAATATGAACACATTTGCAAACCTAGTTGAAACTACTCCATTGTCCTTTGCATTAGTTTCAATTTTGGTTACTAACCCTCATTTTAGCATATTTTAGATAAATATGGTGTTTCTTAACTAGATTAGTTGAGTTTTCCTTGTTTTGTTTCTCTTTGCAACTAAGAAGGAGGTGAAACTTGATAGCAAAAAGATTGATGCAACCATCTTGAGCGTTGTTTGTTTGAGTGTGTGTTTTTACTTATTTCCTGTCACGTTAGCTTGTTTACTTTCTCATATTACATTAATTTATGTCTATTGTATTGAGTTAGTGTTTTAGATGAAAAATGTTAGTATTATAACTTTTCATGTTATTTTACACTTTTTTATATGCGTATATTTTAATAAGATCCGATGATGTAGATCATATGAGAAAAGTGATGAAACAAAGTTGTTTATTGAACGAGATGGAGGAAAAATATATTTCCGTATTCTTCACTATCATGTCTTATCACTATCAATTTTATTTCCAAAAACTTGGGGCATAGGTACCATTTTTATCCCTCCCTCCCCACCTTGTTTCATCTATTAAATCTGCTTCATATTTTCGATTGTCGATTGACCTCTTTTATAACCCCATCGACACTCAAAGGGGTATCCTTAATTCTACTAATTTCTCTTCAAAATTTACTTTTTTATAATTTTCTACTATATTTGAAGTGAGTTTCTTCGCCACACATAAGAAGTGAAAATGTAGACACCTAAAATCCACATACAAATTTTGAATACTAATATTGCACTAAATATATTCTTTTCTATCATTTCAATCATAATTAGTGATTTCCCACTAATTGACTAATGTTTCCCTATAGTATGGTCAATTAAAAACACTTCGTTAATTAACTAGTCTTTATCACATTTTGGATGCTAAATAACAAAACTTCGTTAGTTATAATCCTCGTCAAATTGATTAATTAACTATTATGACTTAATTAAGCCTTTTAAAGAATGCATTTAATCAATAAACACTTTTATTGGCTAAATACCTCTTTCAAATGCTTCAAATCATATCAAATTCCTCCTAAATCACCCCCAAATAGCTTTAAAAACATATTCTAGCCTATTAATTAATCCTAGTTGATTAATTAAATGATCTCCAACTCTCATGAGTTTCTTATCACTTTTAATTCTTCTAAGAAATATTAACAAGTCTAAATCTAATTTTTCATTTATTCCACATTTATTGGGATTCAAGCTTCTGCCAAATAGGAAAGCTATATAAAGGACCAAGCTCCTTCCTTAACACTTTACACCATACTTTTCTACTATTATCATATAAAGCATATGATTAAGATCCTTTGTCCATTGATAAAATATCTTACTCATATTTGCATCAATTTATTCATGCTTGATTAGTAAAGGAAGATAAAAACATGGCCTTATAGCCAATTTAGTGATTTTATTTCATCATATAGGAATGGCTTATAGTTAGATGATTTATTTTATGTTATTGCATACTAGCTTTCCATTAAGCTATAATCATGATGGTTCTATAGTAAATTTAGCTTTTCTTTGAGATTACTAGGTGTTAGCCTCTTTTAACTTCTATAGTAAATTTAATATGAACACGAGATCATATTGTGGGATATATCATTCTTAATCTTCGGACTTTAAAATGATTTTTGATAAAATTTTGGTAATTATACTACCCTTGGTAAATATGTTTTAAAAGTATTTACTTTAATCTTTCATTTATTGATTATGTATGAATCCTTGTGGGTTTTTGTCTTATGTTTGTTTGTAATGATTCTAGAGAGTATAATGTAATTTAATATGGTAGCATAAAAATATAAGTTTTACCTCATGTTGTATATAGGTTTACAAATTGAATCTATATTTTTGTATATACATAATTTATTGTAGTTTTTAGTGTTTTCATTGATTACTATCTAGTTCTAGTGGCTTGTTGCAAACAACCAATCTTATCTATCACATTTCCCTTTGTGGGATCTCGATTGTTTACAATTTTTTTAAAGTGGTGGGTTACTTAGACTTTATATCCATGTATTTTTAGAGATATCCTCCACATAGAACCATGTTTAATTATTCTAATGCCTCAATAACCATTATTATAAGAAAAGTGGTTATCAATTTTACATAATAAATAGGGTGAGAGGTTATTTCCCAATACTCGATCTATTAGACAACACTATATATGGATATTAGCTTCCATATTCCTCAAGATATATAGGAAGTGCTTACAATTTTTCTAGCCATTTATTTTTCAACCATTTATTTTTATGGTGTATGGGTAATTGGATAGCCATGATAAGTAACTCTCTACATATCTTAGATATGGGATAATGTGACTAAAGGAATGATAAAGTTGTCCATAGTTAGTGACGTAAAACATTCCTCTGGTTCACTATTTATGAACATGATAAGTATATCATAGAAGCTAGAACAAAAATCTTGACCTAGTAAATTTTCTAGATTTATTTTGAATTTAAACACAATATTGTTCAGATTTTATTGTTTAGTTAGAACTTTGGTTTAGTTTTTGTTTTATATTTTCAATATAGAACAACTTTTTAATAGAATATAGATTTTATGTTTCAATTTCAATCCATGTCCTCTACTTAGTTACAATATATATTATATCATAATTTTGTTATGGAATTTGTATCAAGGAAAAGGAAAATCTCCATTTTTCTAAAACCCTAGATCTAGGTTCAATTGAGAAATTTTAATTTGTCACACTAGTAGTGCGGTGAGAAAGAAATGCATAGCGCATGTTTGGTAGGTGGGAAAAAGGTGTCTATCTTTTGAAGTGGGTGTAATTTAATGATTTTACTAGATTTTGTACCGTAAGGATTCCTATCAATGTTTCCACATGAATTAAAAAAGAGTACACATTTCAATTTTTTATTGTTATATATCTATATAATTGTGATTTTCTCATGGAGACAAAAAATTTAAGAAATATTTTTGGAAACACATTATCTAAAAATTAGGAAAAAAATTTACCAACGTTTATTTTTGCATTTACTATGGATATATAAAGGTTAATTCTCATAGGTGTAGATGCAATTTTTTTCACAAAATAACTAATAGATTATGCTTTTGTTAGGTTATTATATACATGAGTATTTAACAATGGAACAGGATCTCTATAGCAATAATATTATTTTGAATTGATTTTGGTGACTTGATTGAATCATTTCTTAATGTTTTGTGTCTTTGATTTGATTTTGAGTTACCTCATAGAGATCTATGGTAGTCTCCTTTCACTATTATATTTTATCTAATGCTTGTACAAGATCGTACAATAAGGTCATGACCATACATACATTCTTGACCATTGTGTAGGGTCTTGGCCCACTTTTTTCACATTTTTTTCTCGCATGAGACCATTTTCACCCTTTTATTGTTTGGATTATATGTTTTGGGTAATAATTTCCCACCAAAACATTCCTAATTTAAAAGCATAAACTCACACACACACACACACACACACACACACACACACACACACACACAATTCTAACAAAGTATTTATCATCTAGAAATCACCAATCTATTTAGCACTTATTGAATTGAGAAAGCAAGGATTACATCTACATATTACATACTTTTTATGGGTGAAATAAATTCCAAAGTTTTACATGTACACACAATGGTTTCTATTGTGATACATATCATAGCCTTGTATTGATTTTTAGGAAAAAATTCCAACATAAATAAACAGTTAGTTGTGTTCACCTTTACAAAAATTACTATGAGAACTATATTGAGTATAAAATGTAGTGCGAGGATCGGTAATTTTTATATAGGGTTACCTTGAGGTTAGTATGACTTGATAATTTGCATATTTTTTTGATATTATTATTGTTTGAGTGTGTTGCGTGATAGCTAGGATTTTTTTGGTTTCATGTGTGAATTCTAGGGTTTTATGTAAAGTTCAAGATATCAAAAACTGAAAAACAATGACATAGAGTGACATGGAAAGTTTAATATCCTAGCTACTTCCAGTTCAAGAGCTTGAATTTTTATTAAATCATACCATCCAATCCTAACCTATTATACAAAGATTTAACCTAGTATTTTCAAAGATCTAGAAAGGGATTGTTGCACATTTAAGAATCTTTTCTTTCGCAAATCACTCATCGACACACCTTGAATACTTTTTGAATCATCTACATGCCTCTTTACATCTTAGTTTTGCTTCATTTGTATGGGTTTGATTGTTGCATTGACTTCTATAATCTAAAGTGTAAATCTAAGTATTTTTAGTAGTGTAATATCTGTAATGTTACATCAAATAAAACTTAATTAAATTGACCTCAAATTTAATCAATGGTTAAACATTTTGGTAACCCATTTTTGATCCAACCCTTAACCTAATCTATGATCTTATTAGTTCCTTTTGTAGTAGTCATGTTGATCTCAAAACCATATTACTATTTTAGAATCTGTAAGCGTTGTTTATAGAAGTATCCTTTCTTCTTTGTGTGTCCATAGTTTTCTATATATTGTTTAAAATCATAAGGGATCCCTTCTCGATGGCGGGTCCATACAAATTTTTGTTTTGTAAACTCTAATGATACTTCTAGGATTGTTCTCCTTTTCCATACTTTAGCTTATTGTTATTTTTTAGCTTGTAAGAATAAATAGTAATTATGAGGTTGGTTGTATTATAGAGGCTATCCTTGATGATGTTGTCTGCCTATTTATGCTACCTCTAGTCATATTACATTTTGTTATCTTGTTACTAGTCAAATATTTTATAGTACTCCTAATAATGATGAATTCGTATTAAAATATGATCAAGAAGCTCATCCTATTTTGTTTTACGATATTATACCTCATTTTTGTAATCCACACCAATATCTTCCTACTACTGATACTTTTATACCACCAAAAACTATTTTGAATGTCTTACAAGAGACATTCCCAAAATCAAGCTCGCACTAGTAATGCTTCTTCTACTGGACCTATTCAACAATCTAAATATCTAGAGAACTCTTTTGAGATGGCTTGTACTTAGGAAATGTGATTGCGACTAAACATCTTCCCCCAAACCTGGTGTTGTTCCTCTTTGGGTAATAGTTCCCATAAATTCTAGTGGTGTTGAGAATATTTCTAGTTTGTAAGAGTAAGATATCCCTTCCATTTGTACATTGGTTGATGGTAGTCCTTAAATTTATGATAGCGAATTCAAAATCAACCCATATTAAATTCCCTATTTAAATGCTTATTTAAGTATATATGATGTATTCCATTCCAATTAGCTTAAAAATATATCTCTTATTAGAATCCAATTTTACTACTTTTTGATTCCGAACATTGAATATTGGAATGTACTATGCTCGAAAATCATAGATATTGGAATTTGAAATTATCGATATTAGAATCTAAAATTACAAATATTGGAATCCAAAATTATAAACTTTGGAATTTGAAGATTAATTTTTTTGAATCCGTTATACCTCTTTAGAGTCCGATATATGCGAGATGCGAGATTACAAAATCTATTAATGAATCTTGGGGAAATCGTTTAATGAATAATGTAAGATTTGAAATATGGTTGTTTTCAATTGTAAAAATCCTTTAGGATTGAAATAAGGTTATTGAATTAATTAAAATTCTACGCATCCTACCAGCTACTAGGATTTAATTATGATTCATAATATGGTTATTTTAAGTTGTAAAAGCATTTGTTATTGAAATATGGTTATTTGGTTAATCAAGCCACCTAGTGGATTTTGGGATTTATTTACTATTTGAGATATTGTTCTTTTTAGTTATAAAACTAATTTTAATATTAAAATAGGGTGATTTGAATGATTAAAATTCCTAGCATTCTAGAGGTCAGTAGCATTTATTTACATTTGAAATATTGTTATTTTGTATTATGAAAAGCTTGTTAGATAGAAATATGGTGATTTGAATAGTTAAAATTCCTAGTAGCTTAGCGTTCGCTAGGATAAGAAATACATTATGACATACAAAATAAGTGAGACTATTCCAAGTTTCATTTAGAATTTCTAGATTGACCCTTAGGATCTAGAGAAATGCTAAATTTGTTTCGAAGAAACTTACAGAGGCTGAAGATCAAGATGTGGAGAATAAGTTGGCGATGCTTTTGAATTATGAAACATTTAATATTATTAAAAATTAAGTAATTGACTCAAAATATATTTATGTGAGAAACATCTACGTTCATTTAATATTATGAGGACTTTATGAGTAAGTTTATGTTTTTTATTTTGTAATGCCAACTTCCCTTAGACCATTTTAATTCACTAGATTAGTTATTGTGAACATTTTATCTATCTCCTAAGATAGTTTGGCAAGGACTATGATACTTGATACTTTTATATTTGGACAGTATTCTTTTGGCACTTCATGACATGATCATCATGGACTCTATGTGTGTGTGTGTGCGCGCGTGTGTGTGGATCGTGATGACTTAGTGATGAAGGGATTTATATCATTTTTTATTGTTTCTATTAGTCATATATGTGTTTATATGATGATGATGTTTTAACATTTATATATTTTGATAAATCTCTAGGCGTTTAATTTCTATACTAACGAAATTATACTCAAATTATGTATATGGATTTTAGTTTTGATGATGTTTTTTTATTAAGTTGATATATTGAGTTATAATGTTAATTATTTATGTGGATGTATGATTTTGCAATATTTATTAGATGGATTTAATGTGTGTGTTAAGTTTGCAGTGATGAATAGGTTCAATTCAAATTAATACACATGGGGACAAAGGGAAAAACACATGCAGGATGCATGGGCCAAAACCCATGGCCACCTTGAGTAACATTGGTTGTGGGTAAGGAAAATTGGTTAATCCTTTTTTAAGTTTTGTGGTTTTTTTATTTATCTTACTTATCCTATGTTATTGGCCCCATTTAAAAATTTACCTTGCATTTTTGTAATTCGAAATTTATTTAATTTCTCCCTCTTCCCATGTCTTGATGTCATATTTGTTATGACACTTCGGTAGGTGGATATCTTGTTTATAGGACCCTAAAATCAAGAAAAGTATAAATGGTCATATTTTTACTTTGGGAGACGTTTTGGGCAACCTAGAGACCACCTAAACATTTCCTCGCCACTTTAAATTAAACGATACCCAAAACCCATCAAGCGTAGAATGTTTTTTAATATTTAATTATGATTTTAACCTCTTTAAAGCCCACTTTACCCTTATCTTTATTGTATATGAGTTTTTTGTTTGAATTAATTTTTTTAATGATTTATTTCTTTTAATATTGATGTGAAATTTTGAGTGATGGATGTAAATTAAGATTTCTTTCTTGAATTATCCTTTTTGGTCATTTATTTTTATTGGATTTTTTTGTGTACTCTTGATTTGGGGAGTAATGGTTGTTTGACTAAATTTTTGGAGGAAATAAATTTCCTTGGAGAATGGTGTGTACCCTTGGGTGAGGTGGAGTGAGTACACCTAGTTGGCATCCATGTGGAGCCAACTCACCCTCTCTCTTTGTAAATTCTATAAATAAGTTGTATGTTTTGAAAATGGGGTTGGCTACACACACTATATTGGTTATTAGAGTTCTTTGTGCTTGGAGGAGAGCTTGTAGTACTCTAGAATTTGGAGTAAGTGAAGACTTGTGTTGTGGCTCCAAGTACGGTCTTGACCCTTTTTGGTTGAATTATTGTTGTATTTTTGTAAGTCTTACATTGTTGTATTTCTCGATATATGTGGCATTCTTGACTTGAATGTTTCTTTAGTACTTTTTATTGTTTATCCCTTTATGGATTTTCTTTTCTTATTCTGATGAATTTTATTTGCGAAGGGTAGTAATCCGTAGGTTAGGTTTTGAAGGGGAGTGTGAATGGTTTTTTTGGGGAGGGAAAAGGAAACTAGGATTATTGTTATGGATCTTGATGTTTATTGGGATTGTTTTTAGGGAGTTGGGGTAGATGGGAATTAGGCATTTTGTGGAGAGAAAAGGGATGGTTAAATGTGGTATAAGGTGTAGTGGAGGAATAAAGAGGGTTATTTTTATGGAGGTTTGAAGGAGACCAACCTTCATCCCTCCCTATCCTATTTGGCTTGATTTCAAGACATTGTGTTCTTTTTTGTATTTGTGGCATTCTTTTTCGTTATTTTGGTTTTGGTCCTATTCAAGCAATACCAATTTGTTAGTGTTTCTCAAGGGGTATTAACTCTTTTTATGTTCATGTGTTAGGGCTCGGGGGCCAATTGGTAAGTTCTCCCATCCCCCATTGGATACAGTTAGGTGGTGAGAAATTATTGGCTTCCCTTTATGTATTTTTGGATAACTTTGTGAAGACCGTCGAGTCCTAGTTCTAACTACCTAAACCTTTGTTGACGGTGGAAACTTTTTGGAAGTTGTAATATTGGTAAGTGATATAAATGTGTTACAAATTTGGAAACCTTTATTTTGATATTGTTATCTTGTAAAATTGACAAGGGCAATTTTGTAGGTAACCATACCAAAATTCCGTTTTGTCCCTGAAGAGGTCTGATAACGTTCAAAATGGCCTAAAACTCCATTTCAAAAATAAAGTTTTTTATAACTTAGCCATTTTTAGCTTCTTTAGAGCTGGTACAGTTTTTGAGGTGTCAACATTCCAAAAATTGCACGATTTTTAGCGAGGCACAAGAAATGTTGTGTCGACGTCATGAAATATGCACCCCTTAGAAAACCCTTTGGTATAGGAATTAACATGTCAAAATCATTTAACATGCGCTAATTATGTTTGCTAAGGTGCTAAAATTATCATGTCAACATCAAAAATGTGTGCTTAAGGAACTGGAAGAGTGGTGTCGACATCAATGAAGCTATGCTAAGGCACCCTTTTTGTCATGTCGACACTCTCAAAGCTGCGCCAAAGAAAGTTGGTGAAATAATTAATGCCAGGTTTTCTATAAATAGGCGCTCAACACCTGTCATTTTCACGAATTGAAAATTGTGAAAAGTGTTTTCTCTATGCCTGTCAGCTATCCTTGTCACCCCCGCGTGCCATTTTTCGAGCTTGTGGACCCCAACGTTGTCCTTCGTCCTTTATAAAACCGGGTAAGTGGCTTCTGTCATCCTTGTTGTTATTATGGTTTTTGTTTCTTGGTTATTGTTAGGTTTTAGGGTTGTTATAAACCAAAAGATCAAATCTAAAATGAAAAACCTAACAATCCATAACCATCTGGAAGCCCCTTTTCCTCTCCTTCTAGATCTACAAATCTGGAAGGCCCCTACCTCTAAAAAAACCTAAGGCCTCCTTTTCATTGCTTATTATCTTGTTACAAAACCTCTCTTTACCATTTGAAGAAACCAAGAGAGAGAGGAAATATGAGAAATTGCAAAGAAATCACTAAAAACCTCGGCGCACTGTTTTTACATGTTGTAACCCTCACGATTACGCCTAGACGCACTATCCTCTCTTGCAACATATCCTTGACCCATGCCCATATATAAAACACTTAGTAACTTTGTAAGGGTGTAGGAACATCCTACACAACATCAACATAGGATGTTGTGAGCTTCAAACCGCGCAAAGCACTTTTTTCCTTGGTGCATTGATTTCCTTTCTGTATATAACAAAATTGTACTTTGGGCACACTTAACAACCATGCCACACCATCCTTTTCAGCCCTACTAAAGAAAATTTCCTAAGGCACAGTGCATGATCCTTGACATCAAAATGACATGTTGTATGTTGTAAACCTACGCCCTGCGCTTTACCCTTTGGCACCGTCTTCGTCATGCAAAACTCCTCACAAGTTCCCTTTATAACCTTGGTGCAACTTTTCTCCTGTCAACACTGGCGCACCTTTTTACATGTTGACATCCAAAAGTGCGCCCAACCTTTTTAAGCCTCTACAACATGCTGTGAACTTGTGCCTTGCGCCCTAGGCCTTATAATTTCTCATTCTTCTTTCTGCAAGCTTTTATTATGAATAACATGATGGTTGACATGGATCTTCTATGTTGGACCTCCTTGATTCTCCTTGCAGAACAACAACAGCCATCCTCGAGCTCACACATGTCTTCATCAAGCAAAAAGCCAACCAAGTCTAAAGGTAAAGCTAAGCTGACAGAACAAGAGATGAAGTACAAATATTAGAAAGTCAGGATGCCTGACTCATATGCAGAGAGTGATCTCGACATCAGAGACTCCAAGCTTGGGCATATTGATATGGATGACTTATGGGCAAGAACCAACTAGGCAACTAGTGGCCCATGGATGAACAAACTAGTGGGCAGCGGATTGCACTTTGCAGCTGGGCTGCCAGTAAGTGTTGTAAACAACGAGTTCATCATGTTGGTTGCTTGGTGTTACAAAAAGGACACTAGATGTGTCAAAGATAAGGAGGGAAAGGTGATCATTGACCTCACGGCTCATCACTTTGAAATAACCCTGGGCATTCCTCATCATAGGCAATATGTCGCCATAAGTCTAAAAGACTGTAAGAAAGCATGGGACGATAATGAGGACAAATGCATGGAAATGATGAACGAGCTATATCTGAAAACAAGAAGTTGGTTCGTAGATGGCCTTAGACCATCCACCACAGTGACTTCAATGAGGAATTGAGTGATACAATCACCTTCCTAAACAGAGTATATGGGCTTCCTGATGCCCATTATTTTCACAAATGGATGCTTTGAGGTACTAAGATACCATGAGCAAGAATACGCCTGATCAATGTTTTGGATGGGGGAAATCATTAGTGAAACCATCTCTCAATAGCTCAACAGGTCCTAACAATTGGGAAGTTCTACATGAACTCCAACATTATATACGTTGTAGCATCAGTGAGGGATTTCACGGGTTTATCTCGAAATGGGGTATGGCCCCTAGGTCAAAGTATATGAATTCTACCTAGAGCTGAAGCTCGAGGTAAGCATCTCTTAGTTCTCCAAAATCAACAATGCCTTCTTCTATGAGGTGATCTACCTATTGAGGCCAAATATGAGAAACGGTTGGACCAGCTCGAGCATGATTGTTGCCACAAAGAAATGGGGAGCATTATTCACACAGTTCCCCACGTTCACATATCTCAAAGTAGTGAATTTTGAGGGTGAACCAACAAAGCTACCAAGGTATGCAGGGCCAAATCTGATTCTCTTGGAGTTATCAAGGCAACTGATCACATACCATGAGAAGTGCATGAAGAGAAAGAAAGGAGGAACTCCATTCCCCTTACAGTTGGTCGATACACCTGCACCACACTGGCCAAAGCATAGGAAATGTATGTCAAGATTTAATTATTGAATCTAAAGCACAACTTCCCAATCATGCCTACCTTCGAATGCCTAAGTTGCCTCCCTAGGGCAAAAATTGATCCCATCCATGTTCCAGAGATCGAAGACATATGGATCGACCTAACATGTGAAATAGATATCAGGTGAAAGGATCACTCCCGGTTGGCTCTAAAAGAGATCATCCATTATTGTGTAGCCATCGTTCCAAAAGGATTCCAAGAGCCCGATCAAGAAATTGATCAAGTTTACCTTGACACGGATGGGGATGATTGGCCGTTTCGCAAAGACTGATAGAGCCAAGGCACCGAAGACCATTCAGGAAAGGGTCAAACCCATGTTGTAGCACACTAAAAATTGGTGTAAACAGAATGGTCTCATCTACCTCGGGGTAGATATTACTACTTCCCCTTCGGGTAGAGCACCTCCAAGAACGGCCCAGGTGTTGAAACAAAAAGGAAAAGACAAGGAGGGAGAACCAAGCAAGCAAGAAGAAGCTCCTCAAAGCCCTCCTTCGACTTCTAAGAAACAAGTTGTCAACTTGGTGTCTCCAAGTAAAGAAGAAGAGACCACCAAAGTTCCAATAGATACATCCACCAAGGATGTTATCCTAGCTACAACCACTGAGGTACCCACCATTCCTTCTTCTGCTCCTTCTCCTCCCCCTGTCATTGAAGCATCTATTCCAATGGATGTTTCTTCTTCTCTCCCTTCCTCCCTTCCATCTCCCACCTCTTCCATATTCTCCTCTCTTGCGGATCTATCACCCAGTGTTCCCTCCATCAAATTGTAGATCTCTTCCGCCTCCATATCCTTCTCTTCCCCTGTAGTAACTCCAGGCCCCACAAATAGTAGCTTCCTTGCGGCCTCAATGTTCTTCCACCACCAAGTGTCTCAATGTTTTTCCCTATGGCCTCTTCAATTGCTTCCCCTTTCACTCCCGTTTCTTCTTCCATTCCCTCTACTCCTCCCATAAGTCCAAGCTAGATTTCTGACCATCTGGGTCAACTCAAGAGAAAGGTTCCCATCACACCCATGGTCTTCTCCGTCATTCCAAAGAAGGGACCCAAGAAGCAGAAAGTGATAACTCACTTTTCTAAGAGTACTTCAGGGGAGAGAGTCATGGAGATTGCATATTCAGATCCCACTAAAGAAAAGAAAGATCTGTCTCCTACAGATTTCATAGTGACTCAAGTCACGATGGGAACCTCATCTGAAATCCTACAAGGAGAGGCCTTATCTGCTGTAGATGCTCTCTGTAAAAATCTTCAGGAAGAAAAAGAGGAGAAGAGAATACTCAAGGAGAAAAAAAAACATCTCCTCCAAGCATTGCAAAGAATGGGCAACACCGTGCTTGTAATTACCACTGAACTCGAAGTTCTCGGTCGGAGACAAGATAAATAAATATGCCAAGATCGGTGAACAAGGTGCGGTAGTGTCCTCCTAGATAGAGCGAATCCTTAGAGATAGTGAGGAAATGATCAAGAAATTCATAGGGCTCTACCAGGATATAGATCAGGAAAATAAGGAGCTACAAGTAGTAGCAAGTTCCCTCTCCGAGGAGTTAGAAAATGCTAGGTTGTAACATGAAACATTCCAAGAAATGGTCAACTGCTCAGCTGACGACCTATTGAAGTTTGGCGTCATTGACCACCTGCGGGCACATAATAAGGCTCTCATTGTATTATATTACCGGGTCGATTGAATGGAATATATCCTGGAGAGGATAGATAATATCAAGGATGAAGCCACGGATGCAAAGTACAATATGGAGCAGGCGGTTACAAATATATCTCCAAGGATGTTTAGTGAATCATTTACCTTGAGGGAGGCGAGAAGATACAATCCAAATTTTCAATTCTATCACAACCCAAGGTTTGGTGCCGACGTCACTTTCGACCGAGAGTCTATCAATAACCTTACGGCTTGCCGCGATTTCATTAGATTCTTAATCGATGCTTGTGAGGAATACGCCGGGTTACCAAACAAGCTAAAGAATGAAAATGAAACTTGCAAAGTCATTGGCGACCATTTCAAGGGTCCAGATCATAATCAACTTTAGACAATGATCAGCAAGTTTATGGAATACCGAGCTCAGTGTCACATCGCCTCTCCTAATTAGAAGCAAGACACTCCATTTAAACAAAGATATGATGAGGAGTAGTTTCTCCTCTTACGTGCGCTTCGATTGTTTTGGTAAAAATATTTAAAAATTATGTTGGCATTTATGATGACATCATCCATGTTGCATCATGGGATATTGCCATCCAAAACTTGCCCAAAGTCAACTTTTGACTTTGTAGATATTTTGTAAAGTGGTTGGTTTGTTTTTGTCTTCTTTCTTCTTCTCCTTCTATAACTACTTTGGAATAATTTTATTCCAAGTGGAATTTTTGTATGAAAAAGAAGTGAAGAGAGAAAGACTTTGTACTTTTTTGTAACAAAAGAAATATTAATACATATGCTCGGACTTTGTGCTTAATATATGTGTTATTTGCATCGATATTTCTTAAGTTAGATTTATGTTTTTATACTATTGGATTCATTCCTATTATTTTCATATGTTCATCAAGATTGCTTTATTTGTTTATGTAAGTAAGTTTGGCTCTATTTACTACCACCTAAAAGCATAAACCTTCCGACCTTTCCATCTTGGAATTCATTTCTTTTCTTCCTTCAGATCTACCCTCCTCCATTCCTTCCCTCCTACATTTCTATTCATAGTTTGAGCTACCTCTACTGGGATAAGTTCCCAAACCCCCTGAAGTTAGAATAGTGTAGATTTGCACGATTCTGCTTGATAGAATAACAATAAACCAGTGTCACTTTGTTGTCTCAAAGAGGGGTTATTCCCTACACACTGTTGGCCTATATCCCCACAATTTGTCTAACTGACAGATTTTCAAACCAACAGTTTTTGATGACTCTGTTGGGGATCAAACTAAGGAAATAATTAAAAATTGTAAAAATTAGTACCAGATTGCAAATTTTAACTCTTTGTTAAAAATCAAAATTTTTGTAAAAGTGATCAAAACTAAAAATTTCCTTATACAAATCCATAGATCTGGGTCAGATAGGAGCTTTTAGTTCGCTGAGTTTTTATAAAAACTTATATATTTCCGTAGATCTGAGATTCTAACATTTGATGTTATTTTAAAAAACTTGCAAAATTCAAGTCGAAGATCTGAAAATAAGCTTTCTAAATTGACCCAACTTTTATCATTTTTAATCTTTATTAGAAAACTACAATCGGTTGTTATCAAAGAGGATAAAATTAAATATTAAAAAAGTACATGTTGCTGATTTTTACCAAAAAATCAGAAAATCAGCAAGTACAAAAAAATTTTGTTGTAAATCTACTCTTATTTGTTATAGATCTGAATAGGTACGCTGGTGGGTGAAAAATTTACTCATGGCAGAAGAGCTCATGGAGAAGTTGATCTAATCTTTGATCTACTTCAAAGGCACAATTTCAGTATCACTCCAACATGATTCACATCACTAAGAATAGCGGATCGATCAGCAAGAAGTGCCTCGCCTCCACGAAGGAGCCGGATTTCACAGGGTGCCTCGACATCAATTTGCAGTGCTCTTTTGCTAAGTGGAACCACACTCCCTACTCGCGTTCTTTTTCCCACTTTTCAAATGGCGATAAATCTCTCGGTGCCATGGGAAACACCATGGGTCCCTTAAGCACCGCCATATCCAGATTCACGCCCGCCATCTCAAAGCATTTCTCATGCTCCCTCACCCGTGGTTAAAAATAGATACATATACCATTGAGTTGGTTTTTCACCCAAGTGTGCCGAGATAATTCACACATTGGCAAGTGTTCAATGATGACTACCAACCAAGGAGAAGAAGATAAAAGTACATGTTGCTGATTTTTGCCAACGATCGCTAAAAGAGGTAATCCCCTTCCTACTCAACATCCGGTTAAATCGTTTGTAAAGAAATATTTTCTTCCCGTCTCTCCTCCAAATCAGCCTTCCCTAATTCCATAAAGACTAGTAATCCTCCTCTAAAAACGTGAAATGAATGACTTATTCCTTTGTTAGCGCAATCCTTGGTTGCATTCGATATAAATTATCATGTTAAAAAGACCAAGATCCAAATGTCGAAGTTGAATACCTTTCAATCCAACCCAGTAGTAGCTTATAAGGTTATCTAAGTACATCCAAAACTAGGTTGTAGTCCTTCCTCCTGTTTCCCTAAAAGGGATTTTTCCCACCCCTCCTATGTCTCACGTAAACGTTACCTCGACCTCTCCGTGTGGGGAAAATTGAACCTTTTACCTATCTCTCCTAATCGATGGTCATAAACTAAGTAGTTGTATAGTTGATTCTAGAGCTTCTGATAATTTTATGCTAGCAAAGGTTGCCCATGTTTTGGGCCTCACACTTACTAAACCTTTTGGCAGATGCTACTCCATGGAAACCAAGCAGTACCATTGATGGCCTAGATCAAGGATGCGCAGTTTGCATTTGTGGAATTTCCTGAGAAAAGGGTAAAAATGACTATTCTCGTAGCTGATATTCCAGCCGCCTATGGGATATTGCTAGGGAGGAGCTTCACGTAAAGAAGTTGGTGGGGAAATTCATATGGACTTTTCCAAAGCCATAATTTCTGTCAAAGGAGTGATGTAGACATTGGAACCAGAATCACAAAAGAAATACCTAGACACCAATTCTGATGACCCCAAGGCTCAGATTCTTTTTGAATCATCAGGGATGGGGAACTACTTCTTGTCCACTGACTCAGATAAAATGAATGTTCTTGTCCAAAAGAGGATCTCAAAAAAGTGTGGACGTTGCAGTTTTATGGTAGTTGTGCAATGAGTGGATACGGTGTTGGGGCTGTTCTAATATCTCTCGAGGAGGAGATTTTCCCTTTTTCTTTCAAGTTGTAGTTCTTCGATATGAATAATACTTTGCTTAGTATGAATCCTTATTACTTGGCATGCAAGCTACAAAAGAAAAAAGAATCAAGAATCTAAAAGTGCAAGGTGATGCTTTGAGCTAATTATCAATCAGGTAAAAGGGATATACCAAGTAAAAAATTACTGACTCAGACACTACCGCAATGTGGTATGGGATAGCATTGAAGAGTTTGATGCTTTCTCAATCAAATTAGTCCTGTGAGCTCAAAATGACATGGCTGATTCATTGGCCATCTCATCATCTCTCACACTCCCTCACCCAGGGTTAAAAATAGATATATATACCATTGAGGTGGTTTTTCACCCAAGTGTGCCAGATAATTCACAACATTGGCAAGTGTTCAATGATGACATCCAACGTATCACTTTTCTAGAGAAAGCTGATAATTTCAAGGAGCTTCATTTCGATGGATCAACTTTTGCATGTCGTGAGTCTCTCACCGATCAAGCACATGAATTTGAAAAAGAAACAAGATGATACACTCAAAAGAAAATAAGATTCGGAAAGGTTTGGTCTCCTTAGAATGATTATTTGATAATCATGACTGCTTTCTAAGAAAAAGTGATAGGATGATCCTTCCTCTTCTCTGAAAATGAATCATCAATCTGGTACTTGTGGAACATCCTTGTTCCATGAACATCGAGGAGTGTTGTACACTCAAGGAAAAACAAAAATTCGTTAAGTTGCTAAAAATTACATGGATGTATTAGCATGGTCTTATGTTGATCTCAATTCTTTCAAGCCAAAGGACATTCAACACGAAATCCCACCCAAGGACGATATCAAGCCTTTTTGTCAAAAGGAAAGGCACTACAACCCCAAAATCTTAGGTACCATCTAGGCTAAAATTCATAAGATGCTAGACGTGAGAATTATTTTTCTAATTCATCACGACTGCAGGTTGCAAATATTGTGCTTGTATGGAAGAAGAATGGCGAGATACGCATATGCGTAGACTTTCACAACTTTAACCAGTCATCCTTAAAGGATAATTATCCACTGTTGATAATGGATCAAGCGCTACAGCAAAGAACCGATTCGAAATGTTGTCTATACTTTATAGTTTTTAGGTTGCAATAAAATTCAAGTCACAACTAAAGATCAGTTCAAGACAACATTCACCACCCCTTGGGGTACCTTTGCCTACAGTAGAATGCCATTCGGTTTGATCAATGTTGGTGCCACCTTCTAACGAGAAATGGAATTTTCATTCAAAGGTATGATGGGAAGGTCATTTTTATTTACCTAGATGACCTTACCATGTTCTCCAAGAAATCAAATGATCATTGCGATCATTTGGAACAAGTCTTGATCAGATGTCGTGAGCACGAGATTTCACTAAATCCCAAGAAGTTAGTTTTGGGGTCACGGAAGGAAAGCTGCTAGGACATGTCATTAGCAAAGAGGGAACTAAGATAGATGTTGAAAGAGTCAAGGCTATTCAAAGCCTTACTTTTCCTACAAGCAAGACTGGTGTTCACTCTTTCTTTGGAAAGGTAAATTTTCTCGGGCACGCTTCGTCCCCCGATTTTACTTGAAAAGACTCGTCATATATCTAATATGATGAAAGGATCCCAAACATTCCAATGGAGTGAGGAAGGCAAGGCATCATTCGAAGACAAATATTTTCGTCACTCACACTCCCTGTTCTGTGTGTCCCGACTTCAACAAAGACTTTATCATGTATATATTAGTTATGCCTCCACGCATACTATATCAACTATCTTGATGCAACATAAATCCAAGGATATTGAATCCCCGATTACCTTCATGATTTCTCCTCTTAAACCTCGTAAACTTAAAATGTCACATTTGGAGAAGCATGCCTTCATCATCGTAAAAGTAGTCAAAATTTTCTGCTACTACATTCTTAATTCTCATACAAGTCTTTGGTTCTAGACATGGTCATTAAGTCTATCCTAACTCAACAAGAGTTAGGGAGCTTACGAGGAATTAGATCATAAAGGTCCAATAATATGACCTAGACATTAGACCAACCAAGTTGGTAAGGGGTAAGGGTCATGTCGCTTAATGGCTGAAAATAAAGACTCGGAGGTACCGAAAAGCAAAGCTTTGCTCACGTTGATGAAGAACAACGTGAAATGGAGAAAGTGGATTCTTTACCCATGGTTCTATTTGTCTTGGCTAATGAAAAATGGTATTTTTACATCACATTCTTTCTCACCTATGAGAGTCCACTCACCTAACCACTAAGGAAAAGTGAGCGGTAAAGCTCATAGCCACATGATATGTCGTATGGGACGATGGACCTGATAAACACAAAATTGACGGTGTTTTTCTACGATGTGTTGACAAGCCGCAACAGATAAGATTGTTAAAGAGTTTTCACAACTCCACCTGTGGTGGTCACTTCTCCTCATCCGTGACAGCACATAAAATCATCTAAGCTAGGTACTACTGGCCGATGCTATTTCAGGATGCAGCTACTTGGGTAGTGAAATGTGAACTTTTCCAACAATTCGTTGGCAAACCAAAGTTGGCTGCATTCCCCCTCAGGATCATCATAATCTACGAACCATTTAGGAAATGGGGAATTGATTTCATTGAAGCACTCAATCCTCAATCGAGTGCTCGACATAGTTATGTCCTAACAATAGTGGATTACTTCACAAAATGGGTGGAGACCATACCTATCAAGCATGCCACTTCTGAAGTTGTTTACAACTTCATTAAGGAAAAATTATTGTGAGATTTGGTGTTCCACACAAAATCATTGCTGACAATGCTTCCAAATTCTCTTCATGAGAAGTAATTGGTTTTTGTTATGGATATGGAATAACCTTGGCTCATGCTTCTGATTATTATCCTCAGGGAAATGGTCAGGTAGAATCCAACAACAACAACCTAGTGACTATCATATGGAAGCTAGTTGATGAAAATAAATGGTCCTAGCACAAATCATTGTATGATGCTTTGTGGGCGGATCATATCACTCCAAAGAGATCTCTTGGCATGTCACCTTTTCAAGTGTTGTATGGGACTGATGCTAAAATCTCTATCTCCGTAGAACTTCCTGCTCTACGTTTGGCTTGAGCAATCAAAGATGAAAATTTTTAGAGTTCTCTGAAAAGAGGATTATGTACCTGACATAACTTGAAGAAAAGTGAGTGAAATTTGTTGACAAGATCACTGAACATCAGAATCAAGTCAAGAGGCTATTCGACAAGAAAGCTAGGCAGAGATATTTCTAAGTAGGGGATCTTTTCCTTCTGTGGGACAAACGAAGAGAACCGAAAGGTATGCACGGAAATTTTGACTCTCTTTGGAGAGGGCCATACAAGATCAAGCAAATCAATGGAGAGAATAGTTTCTATCTCTCATATCTGGATGGAATCAACTCCCGCTTCCCTATAGCGGAAGCACCTGAAGATTTTTAGGAAGTAGAGCTTGCTCTCTTCTTTGTACAGTTTGATTTTATTTCGTCGTGTGTTTGCTTCTATTTGTTGTGTGTTCCCTTCCTTCCCTTTTTGGTCACCCTTGTTTTTGACTCTCTGTAACCCAATGGATAGGCACATGAAAATCTGGGATTCTCTACCCTTAAGTTTCACTTAAAGATAGTCCCCAGAAAGAGCCAACTGTTATCCTATAAAATTGACAAGGAAATTTTGCAGGTAACCATACCAAAATTCTGTTTTGGTCCCCTGAAGAGGTCTGATAACATTCAAAATGGCCTAAAACTCCCTTTCGAAAATCAATTTTTTTAGAACTTAGCCATTTTTAGCTTCTTTAGAGCTAAACGCAATTTTTTGAGGTGTCAATTGGGCGCAAGAAATGTTGTGTCGACATCATGAAATGTGCACCCTTAGAAAACCCTTTGCGCGCAGAATTAGCATTTCAACATCATTAAATATGTGCCAAGTATGTGCGCTAAGGTGCTAAAATTATCATGTCAACATCGAAAAATGTGCGCTTAAGGTCTCTGGAAGAGTGGTGTCGACATCAATGAAGCTACACTAAGGCACCCTTTTTGTGATGTTGACACTCTCAAAGCTGCGCCAACAAAAGTTGGTGAAATAATTAATGCCAAGTTTTCTATAAATAGGCGCTCAATGAATTGAAAATTGTGAAAAGTGTTTTCTTTGTGCCTGTCAGCTGTCCTTGTCACACCTATGCGCTATTTTTTTTCGAGCTTGTGGACCCCAACGTCATCCTTCATCCTTTATAAAACTGGGTAAGTGGCTTCTATCATCCTTGTTGTTATTATGGTTTTTGTTTCTTGGTTATTGTTAGGTTTTAGGGTTTTGATAAACCAAAAGATCAAATCTAAAATGAAAAACCTAACAATCCATAACCATCTAGAAGCCCCTTTTCTTCTCCTTCCAGATCTGAAAATCTGGAAGGCCCTTGCCTCTAAAAAAACCTAAGGCCTCCTTTTCACTTCTTATTATCTTGTTACAAAACCTCTCTTTACCATTTGAATAAACCAAGAGAGAGAGGAAATCTAATAAATTTCAAATAAATCACTAAAAACCTCGGTGCATTGTTCTTACATGTTACAACCCTCACAGTTACGCCTTGGTGCACTATCCTCGCTTACAACATATCCCTGACCCATGCCTAGTATAAAAACACTTAGCAACTTTGTAAGGGTGCAGGTGCATCTGCACAACATCAACATAGGATGTTGTGAGCTTCAAAACCATGCCAAGCACTTTTCCCCTTGGTGCATTGATTTCCTTTGCAGCATATTCCAAAATTACACCTTGGGCACACTTAACCGTGTAACAACATCCTTTTCAGCGCCCACTAAACTGAATTCCCTAAGGTGCAGGTGCATGATCCTTGACATCAACATGACATGTTGTATGTTGTAAACCCGTGCCCTGCACTTTACCCTTTGGTGCCACGTTCTATCATGCAACACTCCTTAAAAGTGCACCCTTTATAACCTTGGCACAACTTTTCTCCTATTAACACTGCACACCTTTTTACATGTTGACATCTCTAAAAGTGTGCCCAACCTTTTTAAGCCTCTACAACATGCTGTGAACTGGTGCCTTGCCCCCTAAGCCTTATAATTTCTCATTCTTCTTTCTAGAACCTTTTATTATAAATAACATGACAGTTGGCATGGCTCTTGTGTGTTGGACCTCCTTGATTCTCCTTACAGAAAAACAATAGCCATCCTCGAGCTCACACATGTCTTCATCAAGAAAAAATCCAACCAAGTCTAAAGGTAAAGCTAAGTTGACAGAACAAGAGATGAAGTACAAATATCAGAAAGTTAGGATGCCTGACTCATATGTAGAGAGTGATCTCGACATCAGAGACTTTGAGCTTGGGCATATTGATATGGATGACTTCTGGGTAAGAACCAACCAGGTAACTAGTGGCCCATGGATGAACAAACTAGTGGGCAGTGGATTGCACTTTGCACCGGGCTACTAGTAAGTTCTCAAAACAATGAGTTCATCATGTTGGTTGCTCGGTGTTACAACAAGGACACTAGATGTGTCAAAGATAAGGAGGGAAAGGTGATCATCGACCTCACATCTCATCACTTTGAAATAACCCTGGGCATTCCTCATCACAGCAATATATGTTGCCATAAGTATAGAAGACTTTAAGAAAGCATGGGACGAAAATGAGGAAAAATGTATGCAAATGATGAATGAGCTATATCTGAAAAACAAGAAGCCGGTTAGCAGATGGCCTCAAACCATCCACCTGCAGTGACTTCAACGAGGAATTGAGTGATACAATCACCTTCCTAAACAAAGTATATGGGCTTCTGATGCCCATTATTTCCACAAATGGATGCTGAGGTACTTAGAGACCATGAGAAAGAATATTCCTGATCATTGTTTTGGCTGGAAGAAATCATCAGTGACACCATCTCTCAATAGCTCCAACAAGTCCTAACAATTGGGAAGTTCTACATGAACTCCTATATTGTATACGTTGCAGCATCATCAAGGGATTTCGCAAGTTTAGCTCGAAATGGGGTATGGCCCCAGGTCAAAGTATATGAATTCTACCCAGAGCTGAAGCTTGAGGCAAGCATCTCTTAGTTCTCCAAAATCAATGATGCCTTCTTCTATGAGATGATCTGCATATTGAGGCCGAATATGAGACATGGTTGGACCAGCCCGATTGTGATTGCTGCCATGAATAAATGGGGAGCATTGTTCACACAGTTCCCCACGTTCACATATCTCAGAGCAGTGAATTTTGAGGGTGAACCGACAAAGCTACCAAGGTATGCAGGGATAAAGCTGATTCTCTTGGAGTTGTCAAGAAAATTGATCGCATACCATGATAGGTGCATTAAGAGAAAGAAAGGAGGAAATCCATTCCCCTTACAGGTTGGGTGATACACCTGCGCACTGCACCGGCCAAAGCATGAGAAATGTATGCTGAGCTTGAATTGTTGAATCTAAAGCACAACTTCCCAGCCAGGCATACCTTCGACTACCAGAGTTTCCTCCCAAGAGCCAAAATTGATCCCATCCATGTTCCTGAGACCAAGGACATTTGGAACGACTGACACATGAAATAGATATCAGGTGAAAGGATCACTCCCAGCTAGCTCTAGAAGAGATCGTCCATTATGGTGTAGCCATCGTTCCAAAAGGATTCCAAGAGCCTGATCAAGAAATTGATCAAGTTTACCTTGACATGGATGGGGATGATTGGCCGTTCACAGAGATCGACAGAGCCAAGGCACCGAAGACCATTTAGGAAAGGGTCAAGCCCACATTATAGCACACTAAACATTGGTGCAAATAGAATGGTCTCACCTACCTCGGGGTATATTTCACTACTTCCCCTTTAGGTAGAGCACCTCCAAGAATGGCCCAGGTGCTGAAAGGAAAAGGAAAAGACAAGGAGGGAGAACTAAGTAAAAGAAGAAGCTCCTCAAAGCCCTCCTTCTACTTCTGAGAAATAAGTGGTCAACCTGGTGTCTCCAAGTAAAGAAGAAGAGACCACCGAAGTTTCAATAGATACATCCACCCAGGATGTTATCCCAGCTACAACCACTGAGGTACCCACCATTCCTTCTTCTGCTCCTTCTCCTCCCCCTGTCGTTGAAGCATCTATTCCAATGGATGTTTCTTCTTCTCTCCTTTCCTCCCTTCCATCTCCCACCTCTTCAATCCTCTCCTCTCTTGTGGATATGTCACCCAGTGTTCCCTCCATCAAATTGTAGATCCCTTCTGCCTCCATGTCCTTCTCTTCCCCTGTAGTAACTCCAAGCCCATAAACAACAACAGACGTTGGACTCCTTGTCGATGCCACCACCAAGTGTCTCAACGTTCTTCCCTATGGCCTTTTCAGTTGCTTCCCATTTCACTCCCGTTTCTTCTTCCATTCACTCTACTCCTTCTCCCATAAGTCCAAGCTAGATTTATGACCATCTAGATCAACTCAAGAGAAAGGCTCCCATCGCACCCATGGACTTCTCCATCATTCCGAAGAAGGGACCCAAGAAGCGAAAGTGATAACTCACTTTACTAAGAGAAATTTGGGGGAGAGAGTCATGAAGATTGTATATCTGGATCCCACCAAAGAAAAGAAAGATTTATCTCCTATAGATTTCATAGTGACTCAAATCATGATGGGAACCTCATCTAAAAGCCTACAAGGAGAGGCCTTATTTACTGTAGATGCTCTCTGTAAAAGCTTCAGGAAGAAAAAGAGGAGAAGAGAATACTCAAGGAGCAAACAAACATTTCCTCCACGCATTGCAGAGTATGGGCAATGCTCCGTCTATTAATACTACTAAACCTAATGAAGTTATCTGTCAGGGACAAGATAAATGAATATGCCAAGATCGATAAACAAGGCACGACGTGTCTTCCCGGATAAAGGAAATCCTCAAAGATAGTGAGGAAATGATCAAGAAATTCACAGGGCTCTACCAGGATATAGATCAGGAAAATAAGGAGCTACAAGAAGTAGCAGGTTCCCTCTCTAACAAGTTGGAAAATGCTAGGTTGCAACATGAAACATTCCAAGCAATGGTCAACTACTCACCTGACAACGTATTGAAGGTCGACATCATCGATCACATGTCGGCACATAATAAGGCTCTCGTTGCAATTGATTACCGAGTCGATCAAATGGAATATATCCTGGAGAGGATAGATAAAATCAAGGATGAAGCCTTGGATGAAAAGTACAATATGGAGAAGAGGGTTACAAAGATGTCTCTAGGGATGCTCAGTGAATTGTTTACCTTGAGGGAGGTAGACGATACAATCCAGCTCTTCAAGGCTATCGCAACCCAAGGTTTGGTGCCAAAGGTCACTTTTGAATGAGAGTCTATCAATAACCTTCTGGCTTGCCATGATTTCATTGGATTCTTGATCGATGTGTGCGAGGAATACACTGGGTTACCAGACAAGCTCAAAAATGAAAAATAAACTTGTGAATTCATTGGCGACGATTTGCAAGGGTCCGGATCATAATCAACTTCGACATAATGATCGAGAAAATTTATGAAATACCGAGCTCAATGCCACATCACCTCTCCTTATCAGAAGCAAGACACTCCGTTTAAACAAAGAGATGATGAGGAGTAGTTTCTCCTCTTATGTACTCTTCACTCATTTTTGTAAAAATATTTTAAAAAGTATGTTGGCATTTATGATGAAATCATCCATGTTGCATCATGGGATGTTGCCATCCAAAACTTGCCCAAAGTTAACTTTTGACTTTTTAGATTTTTGTAGATATTTTGTAAAGTGGTTGGTTAATTTTTGTCTTATTTCCTCTTCTCCTTCTATAAATACTGGAATAATGGTTGTATTCTAGGTGGAAATTTTTGTATGAAAAAGAAGTGAAGAGAGAAAGACTTTGTACTTTCTTGTAACAAAAGAAATATTAATACATATGCTCAGACTTTGTGCTCAATATATGTGTTATTTGCATCAGATCTTTCTTAAGTTAGATCTATGTTTTTATTCTATTGGATTCATTCCTATTATTGTCATATGTTCATCAGTATTGCTTTATTTGTTTATGTAAGTAAGTTTGGCTCTATTTACTACCAGCCTAAAGCATAAACCTTCTGAACTTTCCATCTTGGAATTCATTTCTTTTCTTCCTTCAGATCTACCCTCCTCCGTTCCTTCCCTCCTACATTTCTATTCGCGATTGGAGCTACCTCTCTTTGGGGATGGAATCCCAAACCCCACGAAGTTCGAATAGTGTAGATTTGTATTGATTCTTGCTTGATAGAATAACAATAAACCAGTTTCACTTTGCTATCTCAAAGAGGGGATGTGCCATGCACACTTTGTTGGCCTATTTCCCCGACTGTCTAACCGAAATATTTTCAAACCAACATATATAAATCTATGTAAATAAGGGGTTTTCAAATTCAATAAGTCTTGCACCCTCAATTTCTATTTTTAGTCAGTTTTCCCAGTTCCTCACTTTGGAGATTGCATAAAGGTTTTAAAATTATTGTCTCTTTTTCTTCAAGACTTCATATTTTTGTATGGATCTGTGCCAAATTACTAAAAATATAAGTGCGCCTCCTAAGTGTTGGATTGAGCTGAATTTTTTTGATGGTTTAGATTTTCAATGTGATTTTATGCTCCAAATTTTAGTTGTTTCCGATCACTTTGGAACTTCAAGGATATGAAAAGGTAACTTTTTTCTAAAATTTTCCTTTCAATGGTATAAAAAAGTAGGGAATCAATGTAAATTATGTTTTTCATAGTCAATATGTTCTAGAATGCAATATATATGCAAAATTTCATTAAAAATGGAGCGAGGATCAAGGAGATATGATCATAAATGTGATTTCAATGGAGGGTTTCTATAAATTTTAGTAGCATAACAACATACCTCAAGAAATGGAGGAAATATAATATGAAAAATGACTTTAAAATGCATAAGTTTTGTCTTTAGACTCACCTCTCCTCACTAACATAGCTAACTCACACCTTAACTCATCTCGTGACTCTTCTTATGTAACCCGGGTTAAGTGATATGAGAGAGTGGGGCTAAAAATTTCCAAATGGATCTTAGATGTCACTATGTCCCTTACCATATTTAGTAAGGAAAAAAGAGATGTCAAGGGTATCAAAATATTACATGTGTATTATCAACTCGAAATGGGGGAAATGGAATGCAAGATATGAATTTGAGAAAGAATTCCTAAAGAGCAAGTTGAAGGTCTTAAGTGAAAAACTTGATCTCCTCTTGTGGTGGAAAATTCTAGTGTCCCCCATGTCCCCTTAGAAAAGGTAAAAAGGAAATCATGGGTGTGAAATTTTTCTTGGGTTTTGGTAATCATGAGGAGGGGGCTAGGTTTGAGAGTTGAGTGGAAAACATGTCATAACACACGAAGATGTGATTTAAGTGATGAAAGACTTCTCTTCCATATAGTGGAAAAAAATAATGTCCTACATGTCCCCTTATCAAAGTGAAAAATTGACACAAAACCCTACAAATTATTCTTATCTTATGTCGATCAAGATGAAGGGGCCAATCTAAGTTGTGAGTGAAAAACTAATTTCTAACACCTCAGTGACAATTTAAGTGACGCAAACTCGAGACATGAATATTTCACCATGATGGAAAATATTTATGTCCCTATGTCCCCTTTGACTTTGGAAAATGGGAAAATAGAATTCATGACATCATGTGTCTCCAAGTGTGCATTTTCCACTTTTGGAAGCTTTCCTTCACCAAACACTTCCCGAAATAGCCATCTCGAGTCCATTTTCTCACCACCATAGCTATAAATATACTTATAAAGAAGAATATTATATGATTTTGAGTGTAAAACACCAATTAAATACATTTACACATATTTTACGACCTGTTTATTCCTCACTTTGGAAATTTATGCCCATTTCAAAATGTGGCCCTAAGTAGTTCCCAAAAGGTGAAAGCGGCACTTTGAAGAGAAATTTGCAATATTTATCGGATGAAATATATGGATAATGTAGAGGGTTTATTTTTATCCACTTTTGATGTGAATCATATCTAAATTCTCCTAGAACTCCCAAAATGCTTAGTTAAATTTGCACTAGGATTGAAGGACTTCATCTACGTTGTTGGGCCAACATCTAAAATTTTTATCCTTCAATATATTGAAACATTCTACACTATGAATTATACATTTGTATATTTTTGATGAGAATATTATTTATTTCCAAATCATCTTAAGGATCATGTTACATCCGAACATGCCAACTAGCTTGTTTACTACTTTAATTACCTTATACCATGTTACAACTTGCTCGATATTACATAACTTATTCCTAAACCTATATTTTCTTGCAAAAAAATCCTAAAATACCTCAGATGATTACATTTATCTTCCGCACAATTCTTAGATTCTTTATATTTTTCTTTTACGTTCTTGTAGGGTGTTCACCAGGGGTAAAAATGTATTAATAGCCATTTTGGAGACTCTAGTAGCACTTATCTTCTATTATATCAAGATACCTTCATGAATCAACTTGAATAACATCCCCTACACATTGAAAACTCTTTAAAAAATATTAGCACATTCCTCGTGGCCATTATGAGGGTAAAAAAATGACTGAGATGGCGAAAGGATAGGTTCTCATTGACCGGAGATGGATTTTCAAATGTGGCTTAGGTTGTTGTGTTATAAATTTTGTGTTTTTCATGCTAAAAATGTATCTTGAAAACAAGAGTGTTTGCTTAAGTGTTTTTATTTTCCCCTAAGAAATGGAGCTCTACAAGGTGTGTTTTTCCTTCTTCCCCCACTATAGTAGGCTGTGCACCTCCTAAGCAATAAATTATGTGTTTTGTGGCTATTCTCTACTCTATCCCATGTTTTAATTGCAATCTTTTCCCATTTGTTTCAAATTTTTTACTGTGCATGTTTTAGCTCCTTACATGGTTTTAATTATGTTTTTTTCCATGAGAATGGAATTTTGAATGTTGATCTAGACCATGACACTTGTGTATACGCTCTCTACTTCATTTTTCTCCCATTCTCCCTCATTTGAGAGTGTATTTCCCATTTTTTGGTGTTATCACCTCCCCTTATTTTAGGATTTCCTATTTCATAAAACTTTATCTTCTCCTTGTCCCTTAGATTAATAAATTAGGATTAGTTATTTTTATTTCAAGTTCTAGGAGTAGTTTTAGCATTATGAATAGGTAAGAAGTCGTCCTTCTTTGGAGTTTGATTTCTCTTTTATAACCCCCACATTGTAGAGATCATCACATGTTTCCTCAAAGTTTTGTGTTGTCTATGAAATAGGGTAGGGTGTAATTTTTAACTCAACAATTACCCATCATCCATGTTAGTTATTACATCTAATTTGAGTGGATTTGATTTAGGTTTTTAATCCTCGGTAGCTCTCTACACTTAATTCTTGGGCATGGTTATTAGATCATCTCCTTCCCTCAAAAATAATACAAAGATCAAGTTATTACATACATGTGGCATGGATCTATTTCAAAAAATGTGTAGTATGCTCATCCATGCTTTCATTATCACTCACATCATGTCGGTCAAAACATTTTTGTGAGTTATAATTATTTATAAAAGTATATAGTAAATTTTCTTAGTATATTTGGTTATAGTGGGTCTAGGTTGATGTTTTGTTAGAAAATATTAATAATCATTTCCTTATTTTAAATAATCACTTGTTTATAAATGTGTCGAGTCTTATTACATCAATTATAGAGTTGATCATATAAATGTTAAGTTACCTAGTGGCATCAATGTTTAATAATCATAAAGTCAACATATAATATCGATTCCATGACATGTATATTAAATATATGAGTATGTTTTCATCCTTGTTATGTCAATAGTCATTCAATGTAAGTTTTTTTGTAAAAAATGTTACGTCAATTGTCTTAAGTCAATAATATGAAAGTGTCATTTAGGTGAATAGAAGAAAAATGGTAACATCATTTTTTTGTCAATATTTCATAGACAAATTAACTCATACTCAAACATTTGATGGAAAATATTTCCACACATGGCAAGTTCAAACATAGTTATTTCTAATCAATAAAAACCTATGGGATATTGTTGATGGTAAATTAAAGAAACCAACACATGTAATTTGCTGAGCAATAAAATGGGAGAGAAAAGATCAAAAAGTTATAATGATTCTTAGATTGGGGATATCTAATGCTTATTTGCATTACATAGAATTGTCAAATAATCTTAGATAATTTGGGAGACACTAAACAATTTTTTTGGTTAATAAGATGGAAGCGCAATGACAGATTTAAATAAAAGGTTGTTTGGTGTCAAGATGGAAGAAGAAGACAACATGGTGGAGCACATTAGTAATTTTTTATCCATCTAAAATCAATTAGCTGGAATTAAAATGGATGTATTTATTGATGATGCAAAAGTTGTTTTACTTAATAGCATGCCAGCTAGTTATTCCAATATGGTTTTTACATTGAGTAAAATTAATCCTGGTTTAGAATATTTGATTTCTTCTATGATAGAGAAAGAAAAAGAAAAAGAAAAATGAACCAAAAGAAATTACATCATATGGAAAAAAAGATAAAACATATGCTAAAAGGAGATACAAATCCTATTTTAAGTAAGGATTAGATTCTAAAAGTAAATAAAAGAGACTTATTTATTACTACTATAGATAGTATGATTAATTATTCATGAATTTCAAAAGAAGATCACAATATTTTCTTGATGGTAAATTACAAGAAAATGCCATGGCCACTGATGAAGAAGAATAAAAATATGCACATCTAGAAAATATAAGATATGAAGACTACTTATACTAGGTATCCAACCACCTGGAGGGTGGAGGAACAAGAGGTCATTGGTCAATTAGTGACATCTCGTTAGTTTTCAATGTAATGGCGGGGCTGCAATTATAGTATGGTGACTTATTTTTCATTTTTTTAGTGTGGTATAAAAAATAAGAATATTGGTCCATTCTGTTTACTTGTATCTTTGACTAATCCTTATATAATCCCCTAAGATAAACATATAGTGGAAATATAATATCACATTGAAATGCATTATCATGATACTTGAAGAGGTTGAACAATTATATGTGTTCCTATTCATACCTAGGTTTTTGGTAAACCTTTGTAAAACCATTAAAGGTTATATAGATGGTTATTGTATGTGTTGCCACACTACTATTTGGGTGAAATGTGTTCCCTGTAGTATAGGGTGAATAATAATTTGATATTTTCCTTCTTCTACCTTTAGTTCAAGTGTCTGCCAAGATCATGAGTGAGAATAGGTGAGCAAGCTACATAATAAGTGTGATTTTTTCTCCCATATTCACAATAAAGGGGTTAATGTTAGGAAAGTATAATTTCCTATAATATTATTGTGAAGATTACTTTTGTATTCTAGTAATTTGCTATAAAAATTATTTAATATTGTTACATAAAAAATATTAAGTATGTATTCGAACTACCTATTTATAATAGATTGTTGTTTGCATAATATCTTGGTTTGTAGGAGATAGCAAAACTATATATTTATAATAATGGTAATGCGATTATATGGAGGATTATTGTTGTGTTTAATTCATTGAAATTACTTATACCTGGCATGATTGGAGTGGAAGGGCCACCATCTCATTTTCTCTAGTAAAGAGAGCACATTCCTTTATTTTCTAACCCATCGGTGAGAATCCATGAATAATGGGGGACATAAGTATCTTTCTCTTAAGATATGATATTTTTATCCTTTGGGGATGAATGAAATCTAGAGAAACCATTATATAATTATGTAAGAACCCTCTTCACTTGTTCTCCTTCAATTTACCTCAGTAAAAATCCATTTATCAATGCATAAGGAATGGATTGCAACCTAAAATTCCATCTGTATATTTATTTAAACCAAAAGGATATTCATTTCTTGATAAGAAGTTCTCCATATTGTCTTTCCAACTATTTCCGTTACACAAACATGATTCTTATTTCCCTCCTCTTCTTCCATGACATAAGAATCTTTTTATCATTTCTACCATCCAAAACAAACTATTGGCATAATCCCCTACCTCTAACTAGCTTTGTGGTCTTTATAGTCACGTCATACTCTATAATTTTTGTAACCCATCCATCTCTCTTATCACTAATTTCAACTTCCACTATGAAATCTCTAAAAATGGGATGTTAGACTAATAATTTGATGTGGTTGGATGTGAGCATACATTTGAACCTTTTGAGATATCTCATGATGAAAATTACTTACTTTTCCAAGTGTTTGTATATCGTCTCATAATATTTCAATTTCTAATTGAAGAAAGCCACTAATTGTTATAGGCCTTCATTATTTTTTTGAATCAACACAACAAGAATACTACCTTCCTCTCCATGGGCATGGAGAATGAATTCATTTATATAATTTGGGTTAATGATGGTTTGTTCTTGAGAAATTTCTTCTTTGATATTAATATAACTATCATTTCCTTCCTTAGTCAATTTGAAGTCAACATATTTCTTGAGCATCAAGGTGATGTTTTTACCAGTCCTACAAAATTAGGAATGAATTTCTTTATGAAATAAATATTTCAGCGAAATATTGTAATTCCTTCTTACGAGACGGTAATGAACGTGAGAGATTCACTAAGATCCCCTCCGTGTCCATACTTATAACCTTCCTTTAAGACCATGTGACCAAATAGTTTTCTTTTAGGGATATCAAGTATGCATTTTTTTGTATTAAGGGACACCCCAATATATCTAGACCTTCCAAACACTTTTAAAATATGTTTCATGTGATCTTCACCTACTCTTGAGAAATCTATTATATCAACTAGGTAAATTTGGATGAGATTTTTATAAATCCTTTGAATGTAATATCTATATCCCTTTAAAAGGAAAAACCAATATTTTTCAACCCAAATGGAATTTTCTCATAGGAATATTTCCCCTACTTGGTTGTGAAAGTTATCTTATAATGATCTTCTTATTTTATACTTATTCAATTAAAACCGAAATACCCATTCAAAAATAAAACCTTTCCTCTGAGTCATTCTTCACAAAATTTGGTCGGTGAAGGGAAGAGGATAATGATTCTTGAGGGATGTTGTAGTGCCCACTTCCCTTCAACACCTTTTGTTATTGATTATGATATTTTTGACTATACTTATGGACATTATTGTAGCTTTTGAGTTGGTATGATGTTAGACATTAGAGATCATGGACTGTGGTTGATTTGATTCATATATGATGCATGTGGATTATTAGAGACATTTTATATTGATGTTGATATAATGCTTGGCATGGTTACACACACACACACACACACACACACACACACACACACACACACACACACACACACACACACACACACATGTTTTCATATTGAGTAAACCTAGAAAATTGAACTAATTTTATGATCATATGGTTATTGAGGAAATTGTAAATGATGTCGTTACTTGCTTGATGATGTTTGGATATATATATATATATATATATATATATATATATATATATATATATATATATATATATATGACCTTGGAGATTATTTTATAATTATTTTAGATGATTTGATGTGGCCAAAAGGCCGAAGGAGGTATTTATCTTTTGTAGGTAAATACGTCTACAACAAACATCAAAGCGATTTGAGACCAACCACATTGGATTCCTAGATGAATTCAATAAGGGTCACCATGGAAATGTGTATTTGTTATGTGTGTGTATCGAATTGATGTTAGGGGTCCCCATGGTGGGAAATCACCTTCGAATGTGAGCAAGGGGTTATGTGTATTCATTTAATTAGTTCCTTTGTTTACATTTAGTATGTGGATTTTATTGATGTATTTTCCCTTTATTATTTATTTTATTTGTGTCTAGATTAGTGAGTAATCATGTTGTTAAATAAATTAAAATGGTTTGAAAGAATGCATTTATTAGAGCTGATGGCTCTTGGATTATGTGTTGTAAGTAATGTGTAAGTAGATTTGAGTGTGAAACACTCCACCTTCCTTTTTAAATTTGGATCTATCCTTACGAGATGATTTTGGAGGCTTGTGGGACAAATTAAACTTGTCACACACCTCTTAAATTGTTACAAAAACCCTACCTATGGATTGGAGAGTCAAAAAAAGGCCTTATTATGGATTTTTGGAAGGCAAGTTATAAGTCTTTTTTGCACCTTATGGCCTGAAATTAATTTTGGTCCTTATGTTGTGGACTTGGATTGTGTGTGTGTAAGTAAAATGTCATTCATTCACCCACCTTTTAATTGTGTTCTGGAGTTTGAAGTTGACTTGTGAGTTTGAGTGGAGGATGAGTGATGTGGCATCCTACATGGAGCCACCTCATCCTCCTCCCTCCCTTTCCTATTTATTCGAATTCTTTTGTTGTTTTTGGGGTTATGGGAGGGGGTTAATTCATTTTTGGTTACTTATTTTGGTTTAGATCTCTTGTAATTGTGAAGAGAGTTAGAGATTATATTGAATGCTTATGGATTGCTAGAGGTTTTGGACTATTTGGATTGGAAAAAAGCTTGTTGTTGAACCTTTGGAGAAAACTCTACCATGGAAAGGTAGGAGCTTGGATATTTATAATTTTCTCCTTTTTTTATGCATACGTGCATTATTGAATATTTTAGTATGTTGTTCACTTGTTGGGTAGATTGCTAGGTATGTTGTAGGAGAAGACTATGGGGATTGTTGGTACCCAAATTTTTTCTCCTTTTCAATCTGAGCGACATCAAAGATATGGTGTGAAGCTAGAAGTCGGATAGATCATGATGTGTTTCATTTTGTAGCCGGGAGGTGATCTAACTAGAAATCTTATTTTTGGAGAGATGGACATCACCTTGAAAGGATTTTGATCTAACCCTCACTATTTTAGGTTGTGCCTTTCAACCAAGGTAATAAACCCTATATTTCAACCTCTATTTTATGTAGGAGGTGGAGATATCCTTATCTTATGCATATTGTATGGAGATGGTCTTGGGAAGACATGATCAATCTTCTATTATTCAAACTTAATAGAGCTGTCACTACTAAATGATGGAAATACTCTCAAGACAAGCCTGAGGTGCTAGAGACATGGTGTGATCTTCATTTGCCTTGTGCATTTTTGTAGATGGGTTAGATCCTTTTGTTTACACACAATGTAATGCAGGGGTAGTATGGGTAGGATTAGTTTATTTGAATGAATTATTTGGTGGGGTGTTGACAAGATAAACTGGGACATATCAAATCTTTGACAACCTCTACAATACTTGAACAACTATCAGATAAAATGCTTCAAATAATCAGGATATTATTTCAACTAGAAGAGGCATAAATGGAAGCCCAAGTTGCACTCTTCACACAATCTTTGAGAATTCACCACAAAAGCTTGAAGTAAAGAACTCAATTAAACACAAAAATCCATGATCAAACCATGCCTAAGGTACCCCCAAAGGCTTACAATCAATCTCTGTAGTCAAGGAAGGTAAAGTGATTTTAAATTTGTTTATCTCTTTATCAGATGAAGGCTCTTTTGAACATGAGATTGCAAATGCCACTAAACTATCAACAAGAAATGGAGATTCTATGTGATTTCTAAAGACTTTCAATGAAATATTGCAACAAGAACAATGAAAACTATTTGTAGGCATTTAAAAATGATAATAGACATCATATTGCCTAGAAAAAAATAGATTAACTCAAAAGATTGTTAGATTCATCAGCAGGGGAGAGTTTCATTAACAATCTCAGAGCTGTGTGATGGCTATACACTTGTAACTAACTCACATACATGAAGATCCAACACAGAAGAAATTATTACTGGTCTTTTGGTGGGTTTTTCAAAAAAATGATCTTTTTCTCAGAATTTGCTCATGATTTTCAACTTCCCTCCCTTTACAATTTCTCCAAAATGCATTATATACCTCATGCCACATTGGAGCCTTCTTTCCCAAGAAAATAATATGCCATGGGATCAAGTTTGTTACAAAACAATCCTCATGATTCATGAAAATGATATCAAATAGAAAAACATTCACAGGTTGTCGGGTGTGCCCAATAAGATTAAATCATTACAAATATTTGCATCATTATCCATTCTCGTAGGCATGTTTTTCATCATTGAGGCATCTGAAACACCTTTTTCTCATCATTTTCACCTATTTACCTTTTCAAATCACCTCTACAACTTTTGATTTTTTCATTTCATGTGTTTACTCGGGCTGGGGCAAAAAAATTCTTCAAAAACATCTCAAATCAAATTACTGAGCCATGAAATTGATGCCAATGATCTGGGAGGCCAAAACGACACAAAATCACTATAAATTTGATGAATTTTGATGCAAAAATCATGATTCCAAGCTTCTTGAAGCTCCCATGGCGGTCAAAATAAATGGATGCGAGAATTACTGTCGATCTTATCCATCTTTGTCCTTTAACTTGAGCCCTCCATGTGTCAAAAAAATTTACAACCAAAATTGGGATAGTTTTTTACGTCCACAATTTTTGGAAAAATGGAAAATTATGACTTTTTTCTCCGCCCCTCCGCCCTTGAAATTTGGAGCTGACACATGGCATATGGTGGGTCCCATTGAAATCATGCTTCAACTACGTGCATTTTGACCCTTTTGGAAATTGGGAAAATTTTCACTTTTTGCCTTGCGGGCCCACACACTCGATTTCTCCCTTGCCATGTGTCACTTCCTCTATCACCGAAATCCATAGGCCCAATTTTCATTTTTACTCCCTTTTTTGCTAAGGGAAACAATTCAATTTTCCTTCCATCGAGGCCACCTTCTGCTTTCTCCACCGCCACGTGTCGACTTGATGATTATTGTGGGCCAACACTTAAAATTTTGATGTTGATCCCTTTGTGAAAAAGGGAAAAATTCCCTTTACCTCCACCAGCTCGCTGACCCACCTTGCACCTCTTTGTGCTACCACGTGTCCTCCTCTAATTTGCTAGAGGGCCAACACTTTAATTTCGATTTTGAGCCTTTTGTGAAAAAGGGAAAAATTCCCTTTACCTCCACCGGCCTGCCAACCCGCCTTGCGCTGCGGTGATGCCACGTGTCCTCCTCGATTTGAGCAGGCCAAAACACATTTTGAAGATTTATAGAAATAGAGCCAAAAAACTCTAAGTCCTCCCTAGGCCCGCTCCTCCCTCTTTTGGTCTTTTAGGACACATGTCCACTCCCGATTGGCTGCAGGACTTCAGACCAATTTTTGAATTTAAAATTTTAGCAAAATAAGGTCAAAAAACCTTAAGGGAATCCATCCACCTGCCATCATGCCTGCCAATCAGAACATGCCATGTAGGAAAATTTGGAAAAAAGCGGGTCCACACAGGCCCCGAAAATGCCCATTTGCTTGAAAAGGTGAAAAATGAAAAGTTAGAGTGCCTCCCCGCCTTTCCTCAGCCAATGCAAACCCACCATGTTGCCAATACCTTTTGAGGATGAATTTGATGGGAAAATGATGCCCGTATGACCGTCAAAATGTAAATAATTCTAGAGATTCCCTAGAATTGAATTTTTTCACCAAGGATGGTATATTTTTCGATTTTGAATCAACTGAACCATGTTTTTACAACATTCCCAATCTAGGATTTGGATTTTCAAATACAAACAAGTATGAATTGATCAATTTTGATTTTCCCACAATCTGTAAAAGGAAAAAAATGACACAAATGACCGCAAAAATTGGAAAAACTAGGGCATAGAAAAGGGCAAACTTGGATTATTATTTCAAGTTAGGGAAAAACAACAAGTTTGCGAGCATTTTCAAAGCATTCAATTGGAGGAAGAATTTCAGACCATCAATTCAAAGGATAAAACATTTTTGGGCAAATCTGATTTGAAAATTTTAGGGTAACATGGTACAAGCTCAAAAATGGCACCAACAGGGGATCTCTTGTGGGGAGGCATAAGAGTTTTAGGGAGGTATAAGTGTTATTATGAAGGGAGTTTGGGATTGGGTTCCACCTTGTAAAATAAATAGCTTGCATTTCTTTACTCATTATGGGGTGCCATAAGAGTGTGGGGAGACATAAGAGAATGGGAGGTATAAGGGGTACTTGGGGGAGGCATAAGGACAAGTAGGGGTTTTGAAATGATATATATGTATTGGCGGGTTTATTTTAAGGTGGACACCCATTTCCCCATTGGGAGGTATAAGAAGATTTCCCCATAGGTATTTCTCCTTTGGATTGTGCATGATGAAGCTTGAGTATTGGTTGTTGTTCTTTCATGGCAGAAACTACGGTATGCATTTGGGTGTGTTCTATTTGTGCAAACTATTTTTGTGTTATGGAAGCCAATTTGTTACCATGAGTTGAAATACATTTCTTATTGCTTTGTTGTTGGGGATCGGGGGCCAATGAGGGGGACAGAATCTCCTCTTCATTGGAATTCTTGGTTGGGTGGAGACCGTTTCCTCTCCTCCTTTTTTTGTTGTGATAAAAAGATATATGGTGCATCTTCTTGTTGCTCTTAAGAGCAAAGGATGAAGAAATTTTTGTAGTTTCTCCTTGGGTTCCTTATTGTGAAATTTCCCACTTCAAGTGGATGGCACTGTAACATTATTTATGGTGGAAATTTGCTTTGTTTTGGAAATGGAACCTACATTTGAATGTGAGAGATGTATATTCTGTAAGTTGTATTTGATGAATGAAAAAGGAAGTTGTAAAAGAATTATTGGAGTTCATAGAAGTTGTTTTAATTACCACAAATGGTATGTTTTCATTTGAAATATGAGTATCAAATATATTGTGAAATCTTTGTTTCATTCGAAATGCATGTTTTGAAAGTCGAACTATATTTTGGGTTCTCACACATGGATTGAAGTGTAAATTTAAGAATTGTAAAATTGGAATGGAATTAACTTAAATATCTAAAGTATGATAACAAAAAGTAGATTGATTCGGGCTTAAGTATGTTTTTCCATTTGGATTCTTTGTAAAGCCTGAAATAAATATTAGACAATATACATAGTACTTTGCAACATGAAAGACAAAATGAAACCTTGGAATGAAATAAGGATGATTAAATTACATCATAAAATAATTGCATTTCCCTAGTAATTTATTTTGAACTCTCGTAATTGGGCAAAAGGAAAAATAACTTAATTTCACGAGAAAAGAAAAGAAATTCATATTGAAATCTCAACAAGAAATCCATTAATCCTTACGATCCATTAGAAATATTTCAAGTACATTTCTCCACACTGTTTGGGGTTTTGAAGGAGAAAGAATAACGAATTACACCAATTACGGAAGTTAAAAATTTTCAGTTCATATTTTTATTGTAGAAAAGACGTTTTATTAAAATTCACCCATCTAGGTTTTATGAAAATGAATTTTGAAGTTCCCATGCAAAGTGGAGTTCCAGCGCTTTCCAAAAAGTCCTCATTTGCCCAAATTCGAGCTTCCAGTCCAAAGTTATGGCCTTCTGAAGTTTTTTACTTTGGTTGGTTTAAAAAAAACTATAAAAAAAACAGGAAATTTTTTCAAATCGGATTTGTGGGCCCATAAATAACTTAGGGTACTTTTTGCAAGAATGCAAAAAGTCACGAGTTCCTCCATGGCCCTGTAGCCCCAAATCCTTCACTTTTGAAAAAAAAAAATACTTCGGTGGGTTTGCGGGCCCACACCTTCAAACTCTACCTTTTTGAAAAAGGGCAAAAAATCTTAAGTCTCCCTGCTGGCCCGCCTTTGGGAAAAATTTCCTCCCCAAGTCCGCCGACCTGTAACTTAGGAAATATGAAGAGTTGGGAGGACTTCTTTATATCATTGGAAAGGGGAAGAAATTTCCTATCTAATGTAAATGTTTTCTTGAAACCTTAACTGCATTAAATATGTGAAAAATTAGGTTGAAGTTCAAATATGAGTCTGAGAGTGGGTAAGTGGGAAATTACCCCTTTTTAACTTACATGAGTAACTCTAGAGCATGGGTTGACCTTTTTGAAGGGTCACACTAGGGGATAAGAGAATGTTTTTATAACCCATGTAAATAGGACCTTGGTTATTGTTTAGACCTAGTAAAATTAAATACCTTGGGCATTTAATTGTTTTGGCCCCTTTGACCCTCTAAAATTAATTAAGGAACATTTAAATATATTGTTAATTTAATTATTTATTAAATCAACACATAAGTGAAATTTAACTATATTGCATCAATTACACTCATTAATTTTGTGATGTGGATTTAATATTTGTTATAACAAGAAATAATTATTTATTAATTATAGTTGACTTTGAATCTTCACTATGAAAATTGTTGCTTAAGGCACAGTAGTGGTCACGCTTTTCAAAGGAAAGAAAATAAAATTATTCCATAAATTTTCTATCTAAACCTAGGTTGTTATTTGGTTTCTAGGGGTCATTTTAGTGGGTGTTACAACTTGGTATCAGAGCCATGGGTTCAAAGCTTGGACCCTTGGGCACACTAGAAAACTTGAGACATGAATATTAAACCTAGCACACTTTTAAACCTAGAAAACAAACTTGTTTGAAAATTGCATATTTTAGTAAACATGGAAAATTGAATAAAACATAGAATAAAAAACTAACTCTTGCCTTGGTACGTACACGGAGGCGCAGGAGCAAGATGAGGGGTCCTTTCACATAGATCTATACTTACCACCTCCAGATCATACTTGTAGTAGCCATCCTACCTCATATTTTATAGACGCTTTAGGATGTTAATGCCACTTTACGCAGAGGGTCTATAGGAGGATGGTTAGCTAGATATGATAGGGAGCCATCTGTTGAGGCTCATGCATCTCCTTGACACAACGAGGAGCATAGAGGAGAGAACTCCTGTGTGGAGTCAGGAAGAGTAGAGTCACCACAGAGGGGACATGGAGACCAAATTTTTGGACACAGGGATAGGTCTCGGAGCCCTAGGCTTAGATATGAGCATGAAGAGATGACTAGGGGTCGTTAGACTACAAATGACAACCATATCAAGGATATCCTGAAGCTATGTCCATCTCACTATTCTAGGGATACATGTGGATTTCAGGAAGGGGCCTGGTTAGTGAGCTTGAGCGGGTGCTTGAAGCTCTGCCCTTGTACTAGCAACATGAAATATTGTGTTGCGATCCATCTTCTAAAGGATGGAGCAGGTGTTTTGTGGAGGACTGAGGAGCAAAATCTACACGTTGATTCGAGAGATGGTTACCTAGGAGCTCTTTAAGGAGTGGTTCAGGAGCAAATAATTATCTCAAAGGTTCATTCAGTAGAGGATAGACAAGTTTCACAACCCTCGATAGACATATTTGATAGTAGTTGAGTATGAGAGTTGATTTGGATCTGCTCCATCCTAACGACTACATGCAAGATGAACATGTATGGATTCACAGGTTCATTCGGGCTGAACGTAGATGTGGGTGGTGCGGTGCATATCCATTACTCTGCAGACATTAGTTGAGATCGTCGATAAGGCCTACATAGAATAGGATACTCGGGAAAGACACAATAGGTTAGAGATAGAGTACGAGCCACATCCGAGAAAATGTAGGACAACAAATTGAGGGATTGCCTCCTCCTACTCATGGTGGATAGGGTTCATCACATTCATCTTTTAGACCATAGCGTGCTTGCAGAGTATGACCCACCATATATACCTCCACAAAGATTTCATACACTAAGGGGTCGAAGTATGAGGCCTCCTCTTAGGAGTGCCATTAGGACACAAGGTGCACTGAGAGCTCGGTCGTGAGATCTCATTAACAGAGACCTCAACAACCCATAGCCGGATCATTAGGATCTATAAGATAGACCTTTAGAGTACTTGGTTGGACCTAATACTTATGGGAGAGGATCGGGCGGTGTTTTGGTTGTGGTATTGCTAGACATTTTTGGAGAGACTTCCCACATAACCCTTGTAACAAGGGTAAGGCATAGATTTGAGAGCCTATTGTTGGTTACATGGGACATGGTCATTCGATCTATGCAATGATTGAGAGCCACCAGGATGAGCACTAGAGTACTGTGATTGAGACGATAGGTAGCATTGGTGGTGTTCCTACCTCCATTTTATTTTATTCTAGTTCTTATGATTCTTTTATTGAACCATCTTTGGTAGAACAATGTAGACTGGTGGCAGTTAGGCAAGGTCTTAGTTAGGATGTTGATATGGCTTTTGGAGCAAAGATCTCTATAGACTCCTTAGTTAAGGAGTGTGTAGTGGATTTGGGACCCTTCACCACTACCTCAGATCTTCGTATCCTTCCGTTGGGTTTGTATGGAGTCATCTTGGGCATGGACTAGTTATCTGTACATAGAGCTAGAGTTGATTATTTCCATAATATTATATCATGTACAGATGATCTAGGAGTTAAGTCAGTGAGAGTATGGGTTAGGAGACCTATTTCCATTTACACCATCTCCGCCATGTAGCTTAAGCCATGTGTGCGACGGGGATATATGATGTATGTTGTCACAGTTAGTGACAGATCGGAGGATGAGTCTAGTGGACCATCACTTGATGACCATCCCATCTTGAGAGATTTTTCTGATGTCTTTCCAGGGAGCTATCGGGGTTACCACCAACATGAGATATATTTTCACATAGATCTAGTTCCAAGAGAAGATCCTATCTCACAAGAACGTTATTAGATGACCACCCCTGAGCTCTGTGATCTCAAGTTGTAGCTAGATGGCCTTTTGGAGAAAGGCCTAATCCATCCTAGTGTATCCCCTTGGGGTGCACCGGTGATATTTGTAAATAAAAAGGATGGATCTCTGCGATTGTGTATTGATTACCGCCACTGAAAAAGTAAAAGTCAAGAATCATTACCCCCTTCTGGGCATTGATGATTTGTTTGATCAGATGAAAGGGGCCACAGTTTTCTCCAAGATAGACTTTAAATCAGGTTATCATTAGTTGAGGATTACAGAGGAAGACATTCATAAGACCGCCTTCCGTATGAGATATGGCCACTACGAGTTCACAGTGGTGCCTTTTGGTTTGATGAATGCCCTTGCACTGTTTATGAGCTTGATGAATGGGGTGTTTAGGACATTCTTGGATTGCTTCATGCTCAACTTCGTTGATGAAATTCTGATTTAGTCACGTATGCATGAGGATCATGAGGGTCACCTTCACCAGGTCCTTGAGTCTTCGTGAGCAGCAACTTTACGGGAACACGGAGAAGTGTGCGTTCTTTCGAGAAAAATGTGAGGTATTTTGGCCGAGATCATTTCTAGGGAAGGTAGCGTAGTCGATCCTTCAAATATTCAAGCTATTATGGATTGGCTAGCATCCACTAGTGTGATGAGAGTGTGCGAGCTTCATGGGTTTAGCAGGTTATTATAGGAGATTCATTCAAGACTTCTATCGGGTTACGGACCCCATCACTTCCCTTCAACGGAAAGGGAAGAAGTTGGTTTGGTCAGATAGATGTGAGAAGGCCTTGAAGACAACGAAGGAATGCCTCATGATATTGCATGTTCTTATAGTGCTAGATTCGTAGCGTGATTTTTTCATATGCACGATGCTTCTTTCGTAGGAGTTGGAGGTGTACTGATGTAGGAGTGTAGAGTAGTTAATTTTGAGTCTCAAAAACTCAATAATTATGAGCTCAATTATCTGAATCATGATCTTGAGCTTGCAGAAGTTGTGCATGCCTTGGTTTAATAGAGACATTTCCTTCCTAGAAAAATATTTACACTCAAGGCCGATCGGTTGAGTCTTCGCCACTTGTTCATGCAACCCAATCTAAATGCTTGTCGGTGGCGTTGGATGGAATTGATTTGTGAGTATGATATGGAGATAGAGCATGTGAAGGGGAAGGAGAATGTGGTTGCAGATGCTCTCAGTAGACGGAGACATGTGGTTATGGCCACCTCAGTGAGCATAAATTTGTGGAGTAGGATCCTACTGCAAATTCCTCATGATAGTTTCTACATTACAGCTAGAGAAGAGATAGAGTCTCAGAGACCCCTGGAATGGAAGTTTAATGGGTTTTCATTGGAGCCAGATGGCCTTTTCAGAGCCTGACAAAGACTAGATTTATATTCCCATAGATAGAGGATTTAGGTAGGAAATCTTGATAGAGGAACATCATGCACCCTATTCAACCCATCCCGAGATTAAGAAGATGCATGCAACCTTGAGACAATTGTATCATTGGAGGGGACTTCAAACAGAGACATGGCTCGGTTTGTGTCACGATTTTGGAGTGCCAAAAAGTGAAGGTGAGCATTACCATCCAGCTAGCCTTCTCTTTCCACATGTGATCTTTGGAATGGAAATGGGACACCATTTTCATGGACTTCATTGTTGGGCTGCGATGTCAAGATACCACCACAATGCCATCATGGTCATGGTGGATAAATTAATGAAAGTGGATCATTTTTATCTAGTGAATACCACCTATACTGATAGTGCGGTGGCACATGTGTCTCTACATGAGATTGTTAGATTGCATGGGATTTTGCGGAAGATAATTTTTGACCGCAATCCTCTATATACTTCCCACTTTTGAACTACCATTCAGCATGCCCTCGGGATGATGATCAATTTCAACACGGTGTAACACCCTAAGAGGATGGACATGTAGACACCTTTAGTTTGATCAAAGCATGATTATTATTAATATTGCACTAACTATTTTTCCCCTTGTAAATTTACGACACTTCATTGGTTCGATCTATCTAACTCCCCTCTTACAACACTCTATTGGTCGTATTTCCTCTTATAAAATAATTAAATAGGTTATAATAACCTCTTCTTGGCTAATATTATCTTCTTTACCACCTTTATTAGCTCTCTGGAGTATCAATCCACTTTGTTGGATTGATTAAGTCTTTCAGAAGCCCTTTAGAAACCTAATTTCTCTCTAAGTAAGATTAATTACCCTCTAAACATGGTCAATCTCTTCTAAACATAGTCAAATCACACTTTGACTTGCTAAAAGTGCTTTTTGGACTTTAGAATTTGTCCAAAATGCACTCAAATCTCCCATTTTCCAAATGGAAAACTATAAATAGGGCTAAACCCCTCCCTCATTTTCTAAGAATTCTCTCTTCTTCCTAGCACAAATTATAGTATTTTGTTTAGGCTTTAGATTGTATTTCATTTTCTTCCATTGAGCTAGTAGTATTTGCTTTTGTATTTTATAACACAAATATGGAGTAAAAGGGAAGAACCATTGGCCTTGAAGCCATTAATGGGGAGATATCTTTCTCTTAAAACACAAACTGAATTCTTAGATCCTCTTAGGTTCATTATTTCAAGCTTTCAAAGAATAGAGGTTAGTTTCATTTGCTTAGTTTGCTTGTTTACTTCAAATTAATGTATGCAAAGAAGAAACCCTTGCTCATTTCTTATCAGATGGTCCATTGATCATCTTGTTCGAAGCATTTTGGGGTTGCTTTAGAGATTATTACCCCATTCCATGGATTTTACAACTTTTCATTGAACACATTTGGCATGCCTGGTGGGACACTTATGTCCATCCTCCATTAATGGAGGTCTTTTGAGTTCTTCAAAGTTCATTTTCAAGTTTTTGGGTCAAATCACTTATTATTTCCTCTTTTTTTCTAACACTAGATAAATGACCTTCATTTGTAGGAATTTCATGGGTTTGATATAGAAATAGGACACTTTGACTAACAACTAACCTGTTTGCATTTGAAAATTTGAAAATTCGTGAGTGTTGCGGTTTTTCAAAGGGTGCACGTAGGTGTTCGGGAGGCGGGTACAAGTAAAAACCCCAACGTCCCCATCGGAACAAGAGTGTACCTTCTTGATAGTCTTCGTCATTTGTAATTTTTGTCTCTACGGGGATGCGAACACGTCTCTGTAAGCTAGGCCGAGTATCCACCTCTCCGGCTGCATATGCATAAATAGCTTGATTGTGTAAAAATTGAAATTGTCTATTTTATGCTTAGGCACGTACACATTCAAACCTAAGTGTCCATGTTAAGTTGCAAGCGTCTTTGTTTGGTTGGCTGGGCATCTATGTTTTGATATATTGGATTTTACTAATTTTTCTTTGCAGGCGTATCTATTAAGTTGGGCGCGTACCCATTGGTTGGGGAGCGTTGGTGTCGGTTTGGAACTGTAGGTGTCTTTGTAAAGATTAAATTATTTTCTGTAATCAACAAAATCTTTATTTCTAATCTTTGTTGTACATTTCTCGGACTAACAAGTTAAAAACAAAGTTTTTCTTTGGTCTTTCGGTTTGCATAGTTAAGTGTTTTTGGTTATTATCTTAAAACTAAGTTTGTAGAAGTGCGTATGCTCTCTCCTCGTGCCTTCAAAAGTGATCTTAGAGATCAGAAACACTTATACAAAACTTGTATCAATTTTTTAAAAATGCCTTTTTATAAAGAATAAAGTAAATTTTCATGTGATTTAGTAGGCTTTTTCATTGTGTATGCTCTTCCTTCATTCCTGTCATTGATCTTAGGAATCAAAAGCAAAGTGTAAAGTTCTCTTTTTTGACATCAATATGCAAACTGGAAAATTACTAAAACTTGTTGTCTATAGGACCCAACTCTTGTAGAAGAAAGACATTCAAAAAACACAAAAACTTCTAATACACGTGTTATATGCAGTTGTTAAATGGTGTGCTATTTAAAACGCATTTAACTTAAAAAGATAAAAAACACCATATACAAAACATTGTATTGTAGGTTTTGAAAAAGGATTCGTCCCTATCCACTAATCTGGAACGTAATCCCTTTGGCATAATGCCTTAAGCTACAACAATGGGGGTGGTTCTAGGAACCCTAAATTATTCCACCGTTGAGTAACCTCATGGATGAAACGGGAAGCGCTTTGCTTACCCACTTGACTAGTATGCCTTGTGAGATAGAGTTACCAGTTGTCCATATGGCGACCCTATGTAGAGCACATTTGGATACACTAGTTTCCCTTTGTTCTCAAAGGGGGTAAAGTAAAGCCAAGATACTCCCAAGATAGGCAAGGGACTATTTGGGTAAATCATGCTTGCTTAAGATAGCTTTGTAACACCTTGTTGAGAGAACTTATTAAGGAGGCCATTCTATCTTGGAGCCCAGGTTTACTAGTCCATTGTTGCTTCAAGCCATGAAGAAGTGACAACTCACTTGAGTCTGAAACTTGTTTGTCAAAGAAGGCAAAGAACCCTTGTGAGTTTGATCTAAGTGTCTTTCATCACGAAACTAAACTACGTCCCACTTTTGCTTAGTTTTATTCTTGTCTTTAGATGAGGTGAAACTCTTCCCAAGTGGCGCTTGGTTTGTTTTTATTTTTTTTGATCTATACCCTTTCATTCTCACCACCCATTTTTCGGGGTGAGAAAGGTGCATACCTCACGTGTTTTTATCAAAGATAATGCTCGCCACTTTTTTTTCCATTTACACCTTTCCATGGAGTCTGAAACTTGTTTGTCAAATAATGCAAAGAACCCTTGTGAGTTTGATCTAAGTGTCTTTCATCACGAAACTAAACTACGTCCCACTTTTGCTTAGTTTTATTCTTGTCTTTAGATGAGGTGAAACTCATCCCAAGTGGTGCTTGGTTTGTTTTTATTTATTTTTATCTATACCCTTTCATTCGCACCGCCCATTTTTTTAGGGTGAGAAAGGTGCATACCTCACGTGTTTTTATCAAAGATAATGCTCGCCAATTTTTTCAATTTACACCTATCGATGTTTTTGGTTGGGTTGTTAAATGCCTAAAGTTCATAGGTATGCTTTTCATATCTTTGATAAAGGTACTTACATATTGATTTCAAGTTCATCTTCACCACCGTGGGTTCGGTCTCTTCTTGAGTTGATAGTTAGTTTGTTCTCATCCTGACGCACAATATTGGTACTTACATCATGTTCTCATTTTTATGAGAAAATGGTATAAGTCCTTTATTACTGCATTACACTGCTCACATAATTAAAAACTCCTTGTTATACTTATCACTTGGTTTTAGTTTTGATGTCATCTAAGTCTTCTTGAAAAGTGTCGATAACGCCTTATATATTGTGATAAGGTTGTCATGGTACTAACACCTTGCTTGCTCGGTTAATGTATCATGGTGACATTATTACGCTATATCTAGTCACGAATTCCATTTTTCTAAGGTTTGGCTTTCATCGGCATTCAAACTAGTCTTAAATATACCTTTCTTGGATCCACACATGGACTATACCTTTAAATCGACTCAGGTACAAAGACCGATGTCACCTACTAAGGAGAAACTCATTCAGAAAGAGTTACAAACAATGAAAAATATGCTCACTATATTACAAGAGGAAAATGTAGGCCAGAATAGAAAATATTCGTATGAATAACTATGCCCTTACCCCTTTGATAAGGACATGTTACAACAACCTTTCCCAAAACACTTTACCGTTCCTAAATTTGATAAGTATAAATGCAAAAGTGATCCTCGTGATCATATAAAATACTTTTACATGGCTTTCCAAGAGGTCGCATATAACGATAATTTATTAATACGACCTTTTCCTCACAACCTGGGAGCCATGGGATTGGAATGGTTCTATAACATACCCAAGGGATCCATTACAACATGGCCCACATTAGCAGAAAGATTTGTATGACATTACTCCTATAATATGGAAAGTGACATCATAATGAATGATTTATGCAATACAAAGAAAAAACCCAATGAGACGTTTGTAGGGTTTTTACAATGATGGCATAGGTTAGCCATTTGTTTTCCTTGTGCATTACGGAAAAAGGTTAGTGAGCATATTTGTTAAGTAACTTAAACCTTGAAATATCCTTTCACTTATACATGCATTGTGGCTCTAACTTCAAAGAAGGCATAGAGAAAGGAAGTCAAATTGAGAAATCCCTCATTACAAAAGGAACACTTAAGTCTGTAGTTAAAAACAAACATGAAACCAAATCCATAGACAAACCTAAATTCTTCAATAAGAATAAGCATGTTGTTGGTGATGGCATTACAGACTCTAAAAGAGTCCAAGCCATGCAGACAAGCCCACTTCTAAAGATTTCACAAGGAACTCATCCTAAAGTGCCTATGAAACATACATTTACATCCTTAATGGAGTCCTTATCTACCATCCTAAAACAATTAGATGATGCCAAAATGGTGGAATATCCAACTACAATGGTACCATACCCAGAGGATGCTCCAAAACTAGGTTGGTTCAAAGATCATGAATATTGTGACTTCCATCATGTTAAAGGAAATGTTATCCATATTTCTCCCCCTGTGCAAATATTAGATCGACCATGATCCTACATAAGAGGAAACAATGTCAAAAGGTAGACAAAAAAGGCTTCAAAATTCGGTAAGTATAAAGGTGTAAGCAGAGAATGCTAAGTGTAAGCATGGTGCTGATTCAAGGGGTGAATAGAGAAAAGGTTTCTAAATGAGCCCCAGTGATCTGCTGCGTGTCCCGGAGAAAAGAGGACCATTAGGGAAAAATTTGGTTCTTTGCCCCTTGTTATCTCAAAAGGGGTAAAAGTTACAAAATGGCCTGCAACTACGTCCAAGGAAAAAGTCAGCATTTGGGCCCAAGTCAAAGCCAAGTGGGAATCAAAGGAAAGGGAAAAGATAAATTACATACCCGTAGTCCTGATTTTTGTTCCAATGTAGCTGCCACATGTCCCATATCAAAAGGGGACCCATTTTTCAAGATGTTTTCCCGCCCTCCTATACAGACCTGATATAAACTTCAAAGGGGCTTATCTTTCGAGTCAGGGCTTGAGATATTGTAAATCGATGTTTGTTGGAAAGATCTCAACCTTACCTATGCCATGGAGGTCTGAAACTTTAATTTTGAGGAGGTTAGGTAATGGAAAATGGAGGAAATGTCTTCAGGAATTCAATGCAGGATCCATCTATCTCAACAACTAGACCAGATTCGATCTATTTCCACCATTTCCTCTTCTTTCAAGGCGCTAAATCAAGGAATCATGCACTAAAGATAGATTTGGGGCATATTTTATCAGAAGCATTAATAGCAGTGGTTGAGCTTCAACCCAATTTTCCCACTTCCCTCTCTCTTTCTTCTCTCCAATCAAATCTATTTATATAGGGGTAGGGTTCATTGTAAAGGGTAGTTCATTCTTCTTCCTTGCCCTCCTCTTTGTTTCTTCTCTAGGGTCTAATGTGGAGTTTAATCCTCCTCCCTTTCCTTTGTAATGGAATTTTCTTGTCTCTTTATCATTAATGGTGTAATTTGTGAACACTTGGAGAAATAAAATATGTTTTTGTGATGCGTTTTGTCCATCCTTGTCTCATTTTGTTGTCTCTTCTCACCTCTCACCATTGCATGGTATACTATACATATCTCTAATGTCCATTGCAGGTTTTGGGAGCTATGTTTAAGGGGTTTGAAATGGTGTTCTATGTGAAATTTATCCTTGGTCTATGATGCATCTGTCCATCCTCTCCATTGCTCACCTCTCCAGATTTCAGGCAGTTGGGTTTGTGATCACCAGTTCCCTTTTCTCGGTGCTATCACCTATGTAGTGTAGGATTTTTTTATTTTCATGCTCTCTCTCTCTCCTTGGTCCCTTTCAATTGTTAGATTAGGAGTAGATGGTAAAATTTACTTCCTTATAAGTAGTTTAGTGCTAGGGTTAGGAAGAGGAACTAGCCTTCTCTAGAGGATCATTCCCATTTGCAAGTCCCACAGCTTGGGGAATGATCCAATGTTATGCAAATCACACCGAATGACCCTACCTTAGAAAAGTAGATCCATAACTCATTTATGGGTGTTGTTATTTCACACTAACAGGACACAAAATAGATAGGTGTTTGAGATCTGCGCCATTATATACAAGATCTCATCATGGAAGGAAAGATCGATGTAGATTCTCCCCTAAGTTTGGTAAAAGTTCAAATGAAAAATGGGTATTTACAAGGAACCTTTTCCGACCATGCGAGATAGAGAGAAAAGGAAACCGAGATCATGTGAAAACCTCCAATGACTATAGAACTACTGCCTATATTTACCCTACAAATGATAGTCCTTATGATTCCCTCATTAGATGTATTAGCTCATCTAATGAACAAATCAACGCATTCGGATTTTAGAAAAGAGCCGCGCGGTAGAGACAAGATGTTCCCGCTTAGTTATACGAGATCCTGTACTATCCCTCGGGAAGGTCGGTATAATTTAATAGATCGATTAGAGAAAACACCTGCTTTAGGATATCTATTCTCAATCTCCTCAAAATATCTAACGCCCATAATATTATACTATACAAAACATTGTAAAATTTAGGGGTTTCAACAGATTAGATCCCACAAATCTTCAAGCCATGATTGCATGCCTAGACTCCAATGATCATATCACTTTTGATTATACTAAAATCTTGTATAATAACCCAGAACATAACTTACACTTGTATCTCAAAGTGGTGTTTACCTGTCACAAAATCAAGAGAGTACTTGTGGATGGTGGATCTGGTCTAAATATTTACACTTTAAAGTTGGTTAAGCAGCTAGGATGGTCATAAACAAATTTAGGAGCTAATACTATCACAATCACGGCTTATGATAATGAAGAAAGAGAATCAATGAATACTATAGTGGTTCCCATGGAATTAGGCCAAACGTGTCATGACACGATGTTCCATGTTCTTGATTTGGACCTTCCATACAACATGCTGCTGAGGCTCCCACACATCCATGCCATGCAAGTTGTTCCATCAACTTTACATCAGTGCATCAAGTTATGTCATGAAGGTCTAGTGGTTACCATTCTAGGTGACCTGGAACCATTCACACATTGTAGGGCATTGCACACTTTTTTCTCATGCAACTTATGAGTGTCCTTATGTGGATGTAGTCGTCCCCCTACAAACAAAAGATAAGAAAAAATGAATAGATTCAAAGTCCCTCATGCATTACAATCAAGACTTTCCTTCATTGGTCAACCCATTCTCTTCATGGGAGGCAACGTCGGAAAAATATGGCCCAAGTAAGCCATTCACTCTTGAACAAGATTTGCTAATATCATAATTATCAATATCCCCCAGACAAGGGGTAAGCCTTATTTTCAGTTCAAGAGCACTCGTGAGCAATGTCCTAAACCATTGGAAAAAAATTTCCATAGTGGTCTCCTATATGAGGAGAAAATGTTAGAGGATCCTACCAGCAGGGTGCCAGAAGGTACCATGGCTTCATGCCATCAAGCACCTAAGTACATCAAAGGTCACCGCATGATGTTTTTCATGGGATATAATGGGTTTGGATGTGGCATTAATGCAAATGGCCGGTTAGATCCGATTCCCATCCCCCATTTTAAGTATAATAAACATGGCCTTGGGATAAGGCCTCATAATGCTCTACCCCTTGAGAGAGATGCCAACTCTTCTGAACGTGAGTATGTTTCATCTCATTCGATAGCGAAAAAGATTCCCAATGTAGCCTTTATGAGGATCTTGCTTCCATGAACCTATTCCTAGATTCAACAGAGGCTTACCTTATCTGAATCCATCCCCTTAGACAAATGTCAAGTAGCCCTCGTATATCCTGAACTTATAGATTTGGATCAACAACTTCACGTACCCCTAGAATTCTTTGAAAATGATGAGGCATTTGCAGAGTTCATGGGTTTCAAGAATTTTATTTTGGCTAGAGACCACAAGAAATTATTTAAGACTCAAATAGACACCTATGCGTACTTCGGGGAAGAAGCAGATATGTGTGGACATTTGAATAAGAAGGCTGTAAGTAAAAGTATAACCACTGCTGAGAAACCTAGCAAAAAGGATAAACAAAATCTCACAGTGACAAACTCTTTGAAAAACTCATAGATAAACAGAATGAAGAGTCCAAAGATGAAGTGATTTATGCATTTAAAGATGATACTTGAGCAACTTCGGAGGTAGATCTAACTCTTCCCCCGATCCTACACAAATGGAAGATTCTTCTAAAATGCTTGTTGAGGAAACAATCAATATCAACATTGGCTCAGAAAAGTAGCCTAGAGTAATAAAGTTGGGAGATTCACTCTCATCCCAGGAAAAAAATATATTTGTAGGGATCTTAAAATAATATGTGGACATATTCACATGGACATATGTAGATATGACTTGTTTGGACCCAGCTAGTGCGCACCCGGATGCCAAAACAATCAAGAAAAAGTTGAGAAAGATACATCCTAAGGAGGCACTCTTGGTCAAAGAAGAATTAGAAAAGTTGTTAGCTTATGATTTTATTAAACCTATTGACTATTCAGAATGGATCTCTAACATAGTCTTGGTATAGAAAAATCCTATTGGCATCAGAATCTGAATTGATTTCCATGACATTAACAAAGCATGTCTTAAAGATGACTTTCCCCTACCTAACATTGACATGATAGTTGATTCTACTACTGGTTATGAAATGTTGTCCTTAATGGATGGCTTCTCAGGCTATAACCAGATACAGATTGTAGAAGAAGATCAACATAAAACAACATTCATCACCCCTTGGGGAAATTTTCTTACAAACTCATGCCCTTCGGGTTCAAGAATGTTGGGGCTACTTATCAACACACCATGACTATTATCTTCCATGATATGATAAGTGACATCATGGAATACTATGTCGATGACATCCTAGAAAAATCCAAGAGTAGAAAATAACACCCTGAAGTACTAAGTTGTATCTTTCAACGTCTATGAGACTATAAGGTTCACTTGAACCCCAAGAAATGTGTCTTCGGTGTTTTATCAGGAAAGCTCCTAGGGTTCATTGTTTCACAAAGAGGGATTATAGTGGACTTCTCAAAGGTTACAACCATCACAAAAATGCCACCACATACCACTCTTAAGCAAATAAGGAGTCTGCGAAAGGAAAACCTAGGTGATCCACCGCTTTATCTCACAACTTGCGAGATAAATGCCACCCATTTACCCATTTTCTCAAAAAATATGTCACATTCAATTGGGGACCTAAGCTGTTAGAAGGCATTTTTCCTACTCAAACAAAAGATTTGGCCATCCCACCTTTACTCATGCCACTTACCCCAAGTGAACCTCTCCTCCAATACATTTCTGCTACCCAATTTGTTATTGGTGCATTGCTTGCCCAATACAACTTAGACCATAAAGAGAGAGTGGTTTACTATCTCAGCCACACCTTGATTACATATGAGTTAAATTATCTCAAAATAGAAAAGGCCTACTTAGCGATTGTCTTCACATTCTAAAATCTTCGCCATTATCTCCTGAACAATAAAACCAAACTCATATCCAAAGTTGAACCTCTCAAGTACCTTTTATCCAAACCTGCCCTCATAGGCCGAATGGCTAATTGGATCATTCTCCTGAGTAAATTTGATATCGATTTTGTGAATCAAAAGTCTTTAAAAGGATAGGTATTGGCTGATTAGTTAGCAGAAGCACCTCTCCTAGGGATGGAACCTTTGTGCCTAGATTTTCCAGATGCATCTATGATGTATATTGAAGAATTTGTAGAATGGTAGGTCCATTTTGATGGATCTTTTACCTTCCATGGATCTGGAGCAGGTGTGGTCCTCATCACTCTAATAGGCGATGTCATACCAAGAGCATTTCAGCTAGGATTCCCATGCACAAATAATATTGCAGAGTACGAGGCACTCATTGTTGGTCTCAAGCTAGCAATTACTTGGAATATCTGACAACTAAGAGTCATCAAAGATTCTCAACTTATCATTAAACAAGTTAATGATGAGTACAAAGGTAAATATAAGAAGCTTATTCCATATAAAAAGATGGTTGAAACTTTGAAGGAATACTTCACACAGGTCATATTTGAGCAAAATCCAAGGTCACACAATAGATCTACGAACTATATGGCTACTATTGGGTATCTTTTAGGCATCCCCCTCAAGAAATTAAGATTCCTTTCTTCATAGAGCATCTACAGATGCCAGCATATGATATGCCAGAGTCATGTTTAGCATGTGAAGTTGTTGGTCCCTTATCCCCTTGGTATGATCCAATCTTTCAATACCTACAAAATGGCATTTTTCCACCTGACATAACTCATTCTAAAAAGAAAGCCCTTATCGCCACATAGCCCATTATACCCTCCTAGGAGGCACCCTTTATCGTCGTGGCTATGACAGGAATCTACTTCGTTGTTTGGATGTTGTTGATTCTATCCACGCCATTAAGGAAGTACATGGTGGTATTTGTGGAGTGCACACCAGTGGCATAGTCTTAGCTAAGAAGCTATTAAGAGTAGGCTATTATTGGCCTACCATGGAATCAGATTGCTGCAACTTTGTAAAAATGTGAACTATGCCAAAATATGGAAACTTCATACGGATGCCGGCCAAGACAAACCTTACAAAATTATTGCATCACCTTGGCCTTTCTCTAAATGGGGCTTGGATCTCATAGGGAAGCTCCATCCTTCTTCCTCAGATGGTCATACACACATCATCACTACCACTGAATATTTTACCAAATGGGTAGAGGTTGTCCCTCTTACCTATGTTACCGGTGCACAAATCTCAAAATTCATCATGAACCATCTCATATGCCGTTACGGGATCCCTTCAGCCATTGTCACTGATAATGGTAAATCCTTCAAAAACAAGATGGTTAAAGCCTTGTGTCAACGCTTCCATATCCAGCTCAAGTGGTCAACCCCCTATTACCCCCAAGGTAATGGACAGGCGGAAGCTACTAATAAAACCCTTGTACGGATTATGGAGAAAATGGTCAGTAAAACCAGCCGTAATTGGCATCTACAGATACATCCCGCCTCTGCACCTATCATACTTCCATCCGCACTCCTACGGGTGTGACCCATATTCACTTGTTTATGGCACTGAATCCATCATACCTTTGGAAGTGGAGCTTCCCTCCCTGAGAATATCTCTCGAGAGATTACCTTTATAAATATTAGGACTACGAGTTGCTCGCTTTGAGTTAGAACTATTAGATGAAAAGTGTATTAGAGCGCTCAATCACTTGAAAGTCTATCAGAACAGAGTGTCCAGGGGATACAAAAATGCATCATTCATCGGGAATTTGATGTAGGAGATATAGTTCTCAAAGAAAATATAAAAAACATCGTCAAAGAAAGAGAACAGAAAGGTAAGTTTTTGGCTAACTGACTAGGTCCTTATGTAGTGATTGCAAAATATGGATCGGAGCCTATAAACTTGCATATTCAGATGGTGAAGAGCTTCTAGAACCTATGAACACCATGCACCTCAAGTGGTTCTATGCTTAAGCATGACAAGAATATCATATAAGAACTAAAAAATAGAAAAACAAACAAAAAACAAACAAAAAAATGGAAAAATTGAGAAAATAGTAAAGAAAAAGTAGGTTGTCCTCATGTGAAAACCACACAATTATGGCATAGTGGGCAAGACTTTGAGTGAAAAGTATTTTTGGAACTCAAGGCAGATTTGCCGGACACAGGTTACTTTTACAACAGGATGGGTAACCCTCCCCATTTTCTAGATATGACTTCCTTTGCTAGGTCTAGGGATCCTACTAGAGCCACCTTTGCCATACCATGATCTGGTTTATTTTCTCTTATATTTGCATGAAGGACATTACCTATGTATACTCCCATCTGACACTGAGCGCACATGGACATTATCACCTTCTTATATATACAATGCATGGAATTCTTCCCTTTGTATATTCCCACAACACTTTGGGTGCATCCACGTTTATTTGTTCTTGTACATTGCTTTCAGAACACGAACTTGGAAAATACAAAAACATTTGGAAAAGGATACAAAAAACCTAAACTTCTTGAAAATTTCCCTTTTCAGGGATAAATCTACATTCGTTTCACAACGTTATCCTAGGGAAACCTAGAAAACAATGAAAATATAGCCTGGAAATTTTTATCTTTCGAGATAACCCAAAAACATTAGAAAATATATCAATGTTGTCCCACAAAAACAAAGTAATATTTAGATTTCTTTTAGTTGTTGGTTTGTATAGTCTTGATGTACTTAGTCATTGAATTGTTTGTTCTTTGAATAAGTTCATTTTCTTACCTTATATTGGATCTTGTTTGATTTGATTGTGTATGGCATTGCATTCATTTAGGAACTCTCATACTTGTGAAAAATTGTTGTAGGATTATTTGTTTGTTATGTGAATCTATTAGAATTCATTTTACTTACTTAGATTGAGTACCACTCTAATCTCTTGCTATCTTTTACAAGTGTTCATTTAAGTTGTATTTTGTTGTGCTTTTTGAATGTGTATATTTGTTTAGTTTTGTTAACTTTTGCTTGTATATTTTGCATAGTTTTTTGTTATCACATCTATCATCTATCATTTCATCACATTTCTAACATCATTCACTACATCATATATACAAAAATGCTAATTATTACATCATGCATGTATGTTAAGCTAATCATCACATATCGTATCATCAATGGGGGCAAGAGGGGTTGCACATAATCACAAATCTATCCCCCCCACACTAATATCATCTAGTATCAACCAAAGTGCTAGAATAAAAAATCATGATAATCTCATAAATCTAAAACCGTATGGTGCTATCTACAAATACATCATCAATATGAAAAGATGGAACATACACATTTCTAAATCCAAGATATGTCACATACATAGAAGAAAGAGAAATCATACATCATAAATCAATCATAGTATGGTATATCAAAATGTCCATATAATGCATATATAATTGTCCAACTCAGTGCTCAAAATATACATCACCGATACAATATTCCAACTATGAAGGGCATGAATAAAAAAAAATCGAGCCTTCATCAAGAGGAATCATCAAAACAATTTTACATACAACTATACAAAATAATCGGCCTTCATAAGAGGTATACATAGGAATACCTCTGTACAAAAGAAAAAGTAAAGAGCTCAACTATAGCTCTCACCCTCTTCAAGGCTCACGGGTTAATGACTTGGTGCATGGAAGAGAGGTGGCTGTGATGGACCTACACCAGGGGTATCACCCTATTGTCTCGCTAGATGATGTCCAACCGGATGCGCTGTAATGGGATGCTGAACTGATCTAACTAAACGGCCTGATCACCGTGACCTAGAGCCTGTCATGCTCACATTTGACTGATCAAAGGGAACAACTCACTGCTCTGCCAAGACTTCCCTGAAGTAGGTAGTCCTATAGTATAAGGCCTCGCCACCGATCTCATAGCATCTCGTATCAAATCAACATCCCCAGAAGTGATGGCTACCTGTAGGGTGGCATCGCGCTCACCTATCACCCTACCAATATCAGCCTGAGCCTGTCTAGAGGTAGCGGCCTCTTGATCTCTATCTCGTATTAATAGCTTGTACTGGACTCGTGCACGATCTCTCTATATAATGCATCCTTGTGACTGCTCTGGCGTGGTCCCTCTGAGCAACAACCAGCTACACCTGAGTCTGAGACTGATGTAAAAGGCTCAATATCTAAGCCCCTTGCGTGGCCATCTCATGAATCTGACTCTGCCATAGAGTACTATCGCTTCCGGATGGCCTCGTGTCCCGGCTTGATCTCTCTCCATGGTCAAAATCTGCACTCCGAGCTTGTGCCTCGATCTCACTCTGCTCTAAGGCCCTGTACCTGTGCCCTAGCTACATCTCTCTCTCCAACTACCTATACCTATACATCAATCACTGCATGTAATTACTTGTTGAAGGACATCGAACTATCCACCATCACCACCACCCTCTAGAACATCAGGTGGAAGGCCCTGCTTTGGAAGTACCTAGTAGAGAGGGGTGTAAATCCCCGCTAGAATTCCTACTAGGGAAAATATATGTCAACTACCCTGAAATCCTATCTCGGCCTATGCCTAGGGCCCTGTTCTTAAGGCTGTTGTAATCTTGGACCTTGTCTCGTGCCCTTGACATACCCGTATATGTCGGACCCACCACCATCATCATCATCATTGTCACTATCATCACCACTAATAACTCCACCCTCGCCACCACTAGGAGGCCCCACTAGAGGGGCTCTCACACCGGCGTTATACGTCACCCCAGAAACAGATCAAACGGCATGGAATCACACCATGATACCATGGCCTATATTCGGGTGTAGTGCCCAGATCTCTATTTTTCTTAGTGGCACCAACATAAACAGAGCACCACCTATCGAAATTTTCTAGTTCTCTATCATGAGGGATCTGTGGACCCATATCAAAATGCTCTCGGGCATTACGAGCGTACAATATGTCTAGCCCAGGAACATCCTGGGTAATGCAAAACTTCCTCTGACATTGATCCACCCTGTATAACTCTCACATATAGCTGCGGCTGCCTAAGATAAAGTGCTCTACTATGGCAGTGCCGAGCTCTAAACCATCCTCAAGCCACTGGAAATGTCTATAAGGCCTCAAAACCATAGAATCCTGTCGCAGCTCATCCATCTCACACCGATAGGGATATGCATTTCCCATGTATGGTCACACATCGGCCCCTATCGAGACCCAACCCATCATAGAAAGCTCTTCAGAAGCCTGAAATCTCAAAACACCTAAGGGGTGACCAATGGCTATATGATCCCATGCCAAAATCTACAGCAATCGAGTAGGTCCTACAATCTTTTGACAATAGTAAGTAATCAAGTGAAGGTCCCAGTATAGATTTGCCAAAATACATTGACCCCATCAGTAGGTCTCTCCCTCTACTAAACCAAATATCAATCCAAGGAGTCCGAGCAAAAATGAAGCACCGGTCTTGTCAAGGAGTAAGACTCCACTAACAAAGGCCATCATATAGACCACTACTCAGTCTAGCTCTGGATCATCGATGCATCGTGATAACCTGATAGACATCCCACGTCGTGGTATCATCGAGATGCCGAGAAACTCTATAATATATCGCTGAATGTCGGTCCAACAACTCGTAGTCAGGTAAGCCTACCCTAAATTGGGACTGCATAATGCGCCATACATCCTCTAGAGTAATAGTAATCTCCCTCATCGGGAGCCGAAAACACTAGCTCTCACTATGTGCCATCACTCTATTATGGTTGTCAAGAGGCCATGATCTAATGTAATTTTTGGCATCTCAGCCACATGAGTCAATCCCGTAACATATAGGAGGCTCTCAGGTGGTTGCTTTATCATCCTCATTAAAAATGCGCCGCTATCACCATTAACGACCATTGCACTCATGAGTCTAGAGAAAGGGTAATATACACTATAAAATAAACACAAATGTCAAGAACTTACTCACTTCTATCTATTTTTCTAAGGAAAAATGCTTGTTTGAATTATCTACTTTACTAATTATTCTTTTCTTCTAAACTAATCTAGTCTATATTCTTCTATACGTGGCTATTTTACTAGAAAGCTATTTTTACCCCCTTCCTTCTAGCGCCTACGCACTCTTTTGCACTGCGTGCCCTTTCTAGTGCATACACACCCTTTTCGATGCATATGTTCCCTTACCATTGCATACACGCCCCCATATTTTCTCCATTCGCCGTAAGCCACACAGAATGCATACGCACCCAGTGTGATGCCTACATGCCTGCCTTGATGCACATGTGTGCATGTGCCTGTTATGTCCTCACTCAACATGGATGCACCCCTCTAACACTAATTTCCATCCTAACAGGTACACATGCACATATACACTTTTTCGATGGATACGCGTATGTGTCCCTATCTATTTTGACGTATACGCATGCACCTACCTATCAAACTGACTCATACGCACATGTGCATGCGTCAAAATAAGCCCTACCTACCCTATCAAAACCCTAAAAATGCATTAAATGTGTAATTAACTAGGAGGGATAGGCCACTCACGTAAAGTCCATCTGTTGGAACCCACATGAACTCTCGGATGTGATTTGTATGTCTTGTCCTACTTGATATTCTCACCATCCCACTCCAAGGCTATCGCTCTCACTCATGGTAAAAAATTTGTAAGAAGTCTAGTAGAAAGATAATTGGTCGTGATTGATTTACCAACCCCGGGTGAGTATATTAACCCATTGCGATGCCCCTGGGGCATGTTTTCTCTACCGTGATCATTCTAACTTTCTTCTACCCACCTTGATAATTATTTTTCTATTAAAAAAATTATTTTTACTAATTTTCACACACTGGGGCACTTCGTGCCACCCTATGGTTACTTCTCTGTCGCACTGAAATAATTTACGAACCTTTCGGCTCCTTTTCCTCTATTTTTCATCTATTTTCCCCCGTCGTGATAATTATTTATTAATTTATTTTAAAGAAATTATTCTGGCCCGTCTTTCTTCTTGTGGGAATATATTCTAGCTCTCTGACAGCCTCACCTTCCTAATATCACCCTCGCATGTACTTTTAGAATATCTTTGATCTTTTGAAATTCTTTTGACTGATCAAAATTATGAAAAGAAAAAAAAATGTAAAACCATTTTAAAAACCAAAAACATTGAAAAACCTCATAAATAAGTTAAAAATTGGTAAACCATTCATCTACAGCTGAAATCATGTGTCTATTGCATGACACTCATCCCATACCTACTGAAGTTTTCAAATATTTTTGAAACAACGACTCGCGAATCATCTAAATCTTCAAATCACCTACACAAGCTATGTTGCTTACTTTGTTTGTACCACTGAGGCACTATCAATTACACCGGTACTATTTTTCGTCATGGACATTACTTTTTCACTAGACCCAAGTGTCCTCCATATTTTCCCTTGCATTATACACCTTGCTTGGGGCATCATTCTTCACCCTTTTCATTTATCAGAACATTTGGGAATACATCTTGATAACAAAATATTTGTGCAACTATCTTGAACGTTGTTGGTTTAAGTGTGTGTGATTGTACTTATTTCCCTGTTAGGGGACATTGTTTATTTCTCATATTGCATTGCATTCGTTTATGTTGCATGGAGTTGGTCATTTTTAGCACAAGACGGTTGTTTGTATCTTGCCCTTTCATGTCATTTTACGCTTCCGCCACATGCTCATATTGTAATAAGGACCGATGAGGAGGATTTTAAGCATTATGATGATTATATATTGATGGCAATTGACTTATGGATAGCTAAATATACCTATTTATTCTTGTTTCTCATGTTTCTTGTGACGTAACCTCTTTCTGCTGTTCTATTTTTTGATCACCGATTGAGTTTCTTCATCACCCCATTGACACTCGAGGCAGCATCTGGCATCCTTCATCCTATTAATTTTTCTTTTGCCCCTTCAAAAAATTTCTACTTGTTTGTATTTGTCTACTTTCTTTGAAGTGACAAGGGTTACGCCACCCCAAACAGGGGTAAATGTAGACACACCGTAGTTTGATCAAAGCACTAGTATTCTTAATATTACACTAACTATTCTTCCCCTTGCAAATTTACAACACTTCGTCAGTTAGATCTATCTAACTCCCCTCTTATGACACTCTTGTTGGTCGTATTTCCTCTTATAAACTAATTAAATAGGTTATAATAACCTCTTCTTGGCTAATATTCTCTTCTTTACCACCTTTATTAGCTCTCTGGAGTATCAATCCACTTCGTTGGATTGATTAAGTCTTTTAGAAGCCCTTCAGAAACCTAATTTCTCTCTAAGTAAGATTAATTACCCTCTAAACATGGTTAGCTAGTCTTAACCATGGTCAATCTCTTCTAAACATAGTCAAATCACACTTTGACTTGCTAAAAGTACTTTTGGACTTTAGCATTTGTCCCACATGCACTCAAATCTCCCATTTTCCCAAATGGAAAACTATAAATAGGGCTAGACCCCCTCCCTCATTTTCTAAGAATTCTCTCTTCTTCCTAGCACAGATTATAGTATTTTGTTTAGGCTTTAGATTGTATTTCATTTTCTTCCATTAAGCTAGTAGTATTTGCTTTTGTATTTTATAGCACAAATATGGAGTAAAAGGGAAGAACCATTGGCCTTGAAGCCATTAATGGGGAGATCTCTTTCTCTTAAAACACAAATTGAATGCTTAGATCCTCTTAGGTTCAGTATTTCAAGCTTTCAAAGAATATAGGTTGGTTTCATTTGCTTAGTTTTCCTTTTTAATTAAAATTAATGTATGCAAAGAAGAAACCCTTTCTCATTTCTTATCAGATGGTCCATTGATCAGCTTGTTCAAAGCCTTTTGGGGTTTCTTTAGAGATTCTTACCCTAATTCAATGGCTTTTACAAATTTTCATTGAACATAGGACAAACTGAGCGGGTGAATCAAATCCTAGAGGACATGCTTAGGGTGTATGTTATGGATCACCAATCGATATGGGATGAGTATTTATACTTGGTGGAGTTTTCCTACAATAATAGTTTTCAGAGTTTGATAGGGATGACTCCTTTTCAGGATTTTTATGGCAGAGAGTGCAAGACACCTCTTAGTTGAATAGGTTAGAGGACATGGTTTCTCTTGGGCCAAAATTATTGCAAGACATGGAGCAACAGGTGGTTATGATTAGACAGAGACTGCAAGAGGCACAGGACAGACAAAAGAAGTATGTATATCACCATAGGACTGAACGTAGTTTTGAGATGGGCATGAAGGTTTCCTTCGTGTCGATCGCATAAGATCCCTATTCGTTACGGAAAAGGTTCTAAGTTAACTCCTAGATTCGTAGGCCCCTTTGAGATTTTGAAGTGTATCGGTCCTTTGGCCTACCATCTAGCATTGCCACCTAGCTTGTCTCACATCCATGATGTGTTTAATGTTTCCTACCTAGAAGATATAGTGCGAGATCCTTCTCACGTACTAGATTAGACCTCATTTTAGGTTCATGATCGGGGGTAGGTAATGGTGGAGCCAATTTGCATTATATAGCGTAGGAACATGGGCCTTCGAGGAAGAAATATTGACCGAGGTTCGAGTGTAGTGGGAAATATATGATGAAACTGTAGGCTACATGGTAGGATGCTTTGCTTTGCTACAAGTTCGATATCACACCTATTCCAGTGAATTCTAGGAGGAAGTCGAGTCTAAGTGGAGGATGATGTATTGCCCACTCCCCTTAGACACCTTTTTTAATTGATTATGATATTGTCGACTATACTTATGGACATTACTATAGCTTTTGAGTTGGTATGATGTTAGACATTAGAGATCATGGACTGTGGTTGATTTGATTCATATATGATGCATGTGGATTATTAGAGACATTTTATATTGATGTTGATATAATTCTTGACATGGTTATATATATATATATATCTGTGTGTGTGTGTGTGTGTGTGTGTGTGTGTGTTTTTTCGTACATGTGATATGTTTTCATATTGAGTAAACCTAGAAAATTGAACTAATTTTATGATCATATGGTTATTGATGAAATTGTAAATGATGTTGTTACTTGCTTGATGATGTTTGGATTTCTATATATGACCTTGGAGATTATTGTATAATTATTTTGGATAATTTGATGAGTCCAAAAGGCCGAAGGAGGTATTTTTGCTTTACAGTAAACATGTCACAACAAACATCGGGGATTGAGACCAACCACATTGGAATCCTAGATGAATTCAAAAGGGTCACCATAGATATGTGTATTTGTTATGGGCGTATGTTTGAATTGATGTTAGGGTCCCCATGGAGGGAATCACCTTCAAATGTGATCAAGGGTTATGGGTATTCTTTTATTTACTCGAGGTGGAGTGGAGGATGAGTGATGTGGCATCCTACATGGAGCCACCTCATCCTCCTCCCTCCCTTTTCTATTTATTCAAATTTTTTGCTATTTTTGTGGTTACGGGAGGGGGTTACTTCATTTGGTGACTTAATTTTTGGTTACTTATTTTGGTTTGGATCTCTTGTAATTGTGAAGAGAGTTAGAGATCATGTTGAATGCTTGTGGATTGCTAGAGCTTTTGGACTATTTGGATTGGAAAAATCTTGTTGTTGAATCTTTGGAGCAAACTCTACCATGGAGAGGTAGAAGCTTTTCTCTTTATAATGTTCTCCTTTTTTTATGCATACATGAATTCTTGAATATTTTGGTATGTTGTTGGCTGGTTGGATATATTGCCTAGGTATGGTGTAGGAGAAGCCTATGGGGATCTCTTGTGGGGATTTATAAGTGTTATTATGGAGGGACTTTGGGATTGGGTTTCACCTTGTAAAATAAATAGCTTGCATTTCTTTACTCGTTATGGGATACCATAAGAGTGTGGGGAGGCATAAGAGAATGGGAGGTATAAGGGGTACTTGGGGAGGCATAAGGGCAAGTAGGGGTTTTGAAATGATATATATAATATATATATATATATATATATATATATATATAGTGGTGGTTTTATTTTAAGGTGGACACCCATTTCCCCATTGGGAGGTATAAGAAGCTTCCCCCATAGGTATTTCTCCTTTGTCTTGTGCATGATGAAGCCTGAGTATTGGTTGTTGTTCTTCCTATGGTTGTAAACTGCAGTATGTATTTGACTGTGTTCTATTTGTGCAAACTATTTTTGTGTTGTGGAAGCTAGTTTGTTGCCATGAGTTGAAATACATTTCTTATTGCTTTTGGTTAGGGCTCAGGGGCCAATGAGGAGGACAAATTCTCCTCTTCATTGGAATTCTTGGTTGGGTGGAGAGCGTTGCCTCTCCTCCTTTTTTGTTGTGATCAAAAGATATATGGTGGATCTTCTTGTTGTTGTTCTGGAGCTGAGGATGAAGAAAATTTTTGTAGTTTCTCCTTGGGTTCCTTATTGTGAAATTTCCTACTTTAAGTGGATGGCATTGTAATATTATTTGTGGTGGAAAGTTTCTCTGTTTTGGAAATGGAATCTACATTTGAATGTGAAAGATGTATATTCTGTAATTTGTATTTGATGAATAAAAAAGGAAGTTGTAAAAGAATTATTGGAGTTCAATAGAAGTTTTTAAATTACCACAAACGGTATGGTTTTCATTTGATATCTATGTTTGAAAAAAATACGTATGAAGAAATATTACATTCTCTGTTTCATTCGAAATGCATGTTTTGAAAGTAGAACTATATTTTGGGTTTTCAATCATGGATTGAAGTAAAGTTAATAATTGTAAAATTGGAATGGAATGAAATTAAATATCTAAAGTAGGATAATGATAATGAAAGTAGATCAATTTGGGCTTAAGTATGTTTTTCCATTTGGAATCTTTATAAAGCTCGCAATAAATATTATAAAATATATAGAATAATTTGCAAATTAAAAGACAAAATTAAACCTTGGAATGAACTAAGTATGATTAAATTACATCATAAAACAACTACATTTCCCTAGTAATTTATTCATAACTCCAATAATCGCAAAAAGGTAAAATATTGCATTTCATAGAAAAGAAAAGAAATTCATATTGAAATCGAACAAGAATCAATTAATCCTTGCAATCCATTAGAAATATTTCAAGTAAATTTCTCCATGCATTTTTGGGGTGTTAAAGGAGAAATAATATAGAATTAGACCTATTCGGTAGTTGAAAAAGTTCACTTCATATTTTTATGGCAGGAAACGTGTTTTCTTAAAATTCACCTATCTAAGTTTGATGAAAATGAATTTTGAAGTTCCCATGCAAAGTGGAGTTCCATCCCTTTCCAAAAAGTCCTCATTTTCCCAAATCTGAGCTTCTAGTCAAAAGTTATGGCCTTCTGAAGTTTTTACTTTGGTTCATTTCGAAAAAAAAACTAGTCATAAAAAAAAAGAGGAAATTTTTGCAAATCGGATCCGCTGGCCCGAAAATTACTTAGGGTACTTTTTGCAAGAATGCAAAAATTCACAAGTTCCTTCGCGGCCCCGCAGCCCCACATCCTTTGATTTTGAAAAAAAAATATACTTCTGCATGTTCGTGGGCCCGCACCTTCAAACTCTACCTTTTTGAAAAAGGGCAAAAAATCTTAAGTCTCCCACTCCGACTCGCCTTTAAGAAAAATTGCCTCCCAGATCATGCCACCTATAACTTAAGAAATATGAAGAGTTAGGAGGAATTTTTTATATCATTGGAAAGGGAAGACATTTCCTATCTAATGGAAATGTTTTCTAGAAACCTTAAGTGTGTTAAAAATGTGAAAAATTAGGTTGAAGTGCAAAGATGAGTCTAAGAGTGGGTAAGTGGGAAATTACCCCTTTTTAACTTATATGAGTAACTCTAGAGCATGGGCTAACCTTTTTGAAGGGTCATACTAGAGGATAAGAGAATGTTTTTTTAACCCATTTAAATAGGACCTTAGTTATTGTTTAGACCTAGTAAAATTAAATACCATGGACATTTAATTGTTTTGGCCCCTTTGACCCTCTAAAATTAATTAAGGAACATTTAAACATAGTGTTAATTTAATTATTTATTAAATTAACACCTAAGATAAATTTAACTATATTGGATTAATTACACTCATTAATTTTGTGATGTGGATTTAATATTTGTTATAACAGAAATTTTTATTAATTAATTATAATTGACTTTGAATCTTTGTTATGACAATCATTGCTTAAGGCATGGTAGTGGTCACGCTTTTCAAATGAAAGAAAAAAACTTATTCCATAATTTTTCTATGTAAACCTAGGTTGTTTTTGGGTCTTGAGTGGTCGCTTTAGCGGGCATTATAGAGGCTCTATTTAAGTCTCTAAAATCCACATAAATCCTGATTTATCCATTCTTAGTTCTAACGGGGACTATGTTGGCTACCCAAGAGGAATACTCAAAAGGAAAGATGATTTTCTATTATATGAGCTTGGATAATTCTTTTCTCATGGGGTGATATATTTTGGGATTTATAGGCCTCTAATTCTATTTAATAGGATAGGCATTGAGATTAGGTTCTATACCATGTTGGACAATATTTGGGTCAAAAATCTGATATATTCATAGATCCATGAGGAGATAAAATATTGTGTTTCAACTTCACCACATATATTTACAAGCAACATATATGTGTGTTATGTTGTGATGTTTCGTTTGTAGTATTCCTAATTTTTATGAATTTCTTTTCTCCCTTAAACCCATCATTAAGGCTAAAAATGTCATTTGTAACGATTACCTTAGGTGATTTATTTGCTTTTAACTGAATGACTTACTCAATGTTACTTTATTAAGGGTCTAAATTTAGTTCTAATGATATTTCTACTTCATTTTGAATGAACTAGACTATTTTCTAATCACCGGCCAAAAACATGCTAAAATACTTCATTATATGGAATGGATGGCCTAACAACCATATCGATATGTTTCTCATTACATTGAATGAGGTCCCCGGGTGGAGAAAACAATGATCCTATAGTTTTCATCTAATTTTCCTCTCTATTCAACTTACCTAGAACCACTTGAAGGTTGATAGTGTCATAATTTTCCATGACATCCCATGCTCTATGCATATAATATTCTAGAAGCCTTTCTTTGTAGAAGACTTTCCTCTTACTTAGTAGATAACCAAATCGTGTCGTTAAACACTTGCAAATATTTTATTTTCCTTTTATTTGACATCAATATTCCATGAGTTAATGCTTCATACCCCACCACATTTTGGGAGCATGAAAATTGTAATCTTTGGGAAAAAATAATTTCTTACCCATTAAATAAATCTAAACCACACTTGCTCCTAGAACCATAAAATAACATATTTTAGAAGAGGGATGCATGTTATTCTTATTTATATAGCATAAGAAAAATATATCTTCCTTATGGATATAATAAGTACCTAGATAAAAATTTTCAACGGCACCATATGGATCAAAATTGTAATGATATTTGGCCCATTCATCTAATAAAAGGTTAGGAGATGAACAAGTTGGGATAGATTTTTTAATTTAAATTTATTCATTATATTCTTATTCTTGAACTATGTAATTAGAGTCAAGGGGAGTATGTTCATAGGACTCAAAATGATACGATTAAATACACTCATCTCTAATCGTAAACCTTGTGTCATATCTCTGGTCCTTAAGAGCATTTGCTACCAAATAGAAGATAAGTACCTACCCACCTTGGTTGTGAAATATCTTGATAGGTAGAGGGAAAAAATAGGATATAATTCAATAACTAATGTATCCCGAATGATGGTAAAGCTAGGAAAAGCATCAATGGTTAACTCAAGGTTCTTTATGACTCCAAATATTTTTAATTTCAAATTGTCAAGTCATTAAACACTCTTAGAAGAAGGTATTTACTCCTTTCCTAAAATTTCCACTAATTTCTTGGGTATTATAGAAGAAATAACACGTGAATATGTCATACAATTCTATAATATGTGTTTTACCATAGCAAAATACATATATAAAAATATTGGCCCATTGGGTCTAGTTACTTGTTCATCATTTTTTTGGCATAGATCAACCACTAAATTTTACTTCTATATAATTGGTTCAGGTTTACGGTAGCTAATTCAATGCTTCATGTTGTAATAGATCCCTATGAGACAAGATGGACAATGTATCCCACTTATTCATGTTAATATTTTCCTTCTTCGTTTTCTCAACAATTCTAAGATGGATACCCATAGACTTATTCACCGAGGTCACTAAGGATTTTTTCTTATTTTTTTAATTAGTGGAAGAGGTTCTCTTGGAATAAAATAAAATTATTTGGTAGGGTTGCAGTAAATACAATATATGTTATATTTTCTAACCACACTTTATTCCAATATAGATTATTTTCCTTTGAGGGGTATACTAAATTGTACTTTAGAAGGGATGGAGAAACAGCTCCCAACTTCCTCTTCTTCGACCTTGTATTTTATGGACATGAATTTTCGAGTGTACTAAAGATGTTATTTGTTTGGTTGACCAAACAAAACTCATCTGGCTGAAAAAATGATATTATCCTCATGGGGAGTTTGTTGTTCCATCTCCACATTAGTACTTTCCATTTCCATTTAATGATTCTTGTTGATTGAAATAATTATGTACCATTAGGGTATGAACTTGCATACCATTCACACAAGTATTTTAATTATGTGGTTTAATGCATGGAAAAGACCACCTAGATTCTTTGATTAAATTGTTTTTCACTAGAATAAGGGCCTTAATTGTGCTAGCAAAGGTATGAAGTTGTTATGTAGGAGCAATTGTTTGATAGGGTATGTTTGGATTATTGCATTGTGACATACTTGTGTAAATACTTTGGCCATATGTTATATTTCAATATTGAACTCTCTATTGTCGATATCCTTGATAAAAAATATGATTAGAAGGATTCCTTTGATTCAAACTTGAGTAATTTCTACATGTTTAAGTTTTGTGTCTCTCAAGAGAGCTAATGTTATTAGATAAATTCTATATTAAGGCTCTAAGGTCATCATTACCATCTTGTTTGTGGGAATAATCAAATGTGGAGGTGGATGAGGAAGTATTTGGTTTTGGAATAAGAGCCGAGAAGGTTATGTGGTTTGGGGTAGTTATAGAAAAATATGTGTAGGAAGACTAAGTGTTATTTTACCGTTTGTATTCCATAATTTTTAGCTCTAATAGTTATTTTATATGCATCAACTAATGTTGTAGCTCCCACAGATTGAATCATTAATATAATATAAGTTAAGAGATATTAAGAAATAAATGAAAGCACCTTGTGGATTTGGTTTTAGAAGATTTGGAATCCTATCCCAAGTCCTTGAAATATATGTTGAAATCCTCCAATAGTTAAGTAGGATCTCTTTTGATAGTTTTCATTTGTTCCAACAAGGAGATGTTGTCTTCCTCTTATTCAAAATGTTGCCAAAGTACTTATCTAAGATCATCCCATGAATATATTAGAGCATGTTGTAGAATTTTATACCATTACAAGTGTCTTTCCCTTGAGCTAAGAAGCCAAAATTTTGATTCTACATGTAGTTGAAATTTATCTTTTTTTTTTATTCTTCTTGTGAAAGCGGGCATTGGAATTATTCAAAACCAAGTGGATATGTCTTTAGGGGTCATCGATGTATTAAAATATGCCTCCAATGGAAAACTATCACTATTATACATACCAACCTTGATGAAATAATATTATACATGAGTTATACATGACTCAATTGGTCCCATTAAGTATGCCAAAACTATTGTTACCTGAGATTATACCTTTTATTTGAGATGAGATCAATATCTCATTGAAACATGGAATTAGTATTGAAATATGTTACATTAGTGGTTGTTTTCATTGATGTCACATGTAATTCCTAGAAAAGGAAGAGTTAAATTGAATCAAGGTAAGCATTTATCATATGTGCTTAGGGATTCAAGCTGGTTTCTGGTGGTTTTAAATTGGTTTCGGGGTGCTACAAGCTCAAATAATGAGGTGGCTGATCACAAAAGGTAGAGTAAAGGTTTTATTTCTAGTTTTAGATGGTCTATAGGTCAGTAATGATGTTATAAGCATTAGAAAGAGCTCATACAGTGTCTTTCAAGTCATTTGGTGGAAGTTGCAGTTGAAATTGGCCCATATAGGCCTATTTTTAGAGCTTAGTAGGTGTGCGATATTGGTAAATGTCATGGTACAATTTTATAAGAATGAAGGAATACCAGGAATGATTTCTATGGCATGTGTGAGCATCATCAAGGTATAGTTTAGCTCTTGGAGGAAAATTTCAAAATATCACAAAAGTTTTCCTTGAGAACTAATAGTGTAGTCTGATGCAAATGAGATAGATTTGAGTATTACATGTATATTTATTAAAATTGAGATCATGGAACATGTAGGAGTGTTTGTTTTGGTTCTTCATGCCAAATTTCATCAAGTTTTGAAAAGGCATGTGAAAATTATGCTAATTTTCCTAAAACTAGTTCTTTAAGAAGTACAAAATAAGTAGTCTAGATTCTTAGCACCCAAGAAAAAATATAGTGCCTTATTTGGAAAATATCCAATACTTAAGTGTGGAAAAATGTTTTAGGGAAAATGGATAAGTATCGAGAAGATATGGACATTTTACTATAAGGTTTTCTCTCTCCTCAAGACTACTTCTTGGGGTGTTTGAGTAAAATGATTTTGTTTGCTTAATAAACACTTGTTTGATGTTTATATAAGTCTCGAAAGGTTTTATAGGGATGATTTTTTGACAGATAAGCTCATTTATTCTCCTCGGATCATATTTATCTCCTCTTAAGGCCCCTTAGTGAGATATTAGTGACATATTCAAGCCTTGGTATGAGAAACTCAACTCTGAAGGGTAAGAATGCTTTATTCTTGTGGGGTTGAATTAGAATGTAACTTATTTCTCAAGATAATAGTAAATTCCTTAGGCCCAAATTTTTCCTAATGTATTATATTAGTTTCATTAGCTTCCATGGCTCTTAATCTACCTACAAAGATCAACATGAAGAAGAGCATTTGTAATGTAAGATATAACTATGTTATTTAGTGTAGGTTACCAAGGATTTTAGAAGTGTAATGTTGGTCTTCTCCTCATAACACACATCTTCAAATGTGGTGGAGTAGCTTACAGACCCTATTGAACCATGTCAAGCCCATTTTTGTAATGATATGGACTTGGGGTCACTATGTGAGAATTCAAAGTAAGATCTTTTCATGAGTAAATGTTACTTGGGCTTTGGACATGGTATGTAATGCTTCATTGGACCTTTCAATGCATTACGAGGGTTAACAAGGGTGTTTTCCTAGGCCTTATTCTTTTCCAACTGATCGAACAATCAATTTTCTATCCCTTCACAGTGTACCAGTGAATTATGAGAGTAAATTTCAAGAAATTCAAACATATAAATGCTTAGAGAAAATGCAATTTGGTCTAAAAAGTATCATCATTTTGAATTCACAAAATTCATATAATGTGGAGTGAGAAATATTTTTGTGTACTCTCATGTCATCTCTATGGTCCTAACCACGGTTCTAGGGTTTGTGAAGGTAGTTTGTCGTATCTACTTTGTCATCCAATCATTTTTGTTGAAAATTTAGAATAATCTTTGTATGCATGGCATGAATATTTTCCAAAAAGGAATTGTGTGAGTTGATTCCTCGAGGAGAAGGTTCTTTATGATAGTATTTTCTAAAATCATGATAGGGTATTTTTTATGGATTCTTTCATCATTTTTCAATCTTTGTTTACAATAAAAGGATATATATTTTCTTTTTCAACTCAAATGAGATAAATAATTTTGTTGGGAAGCCTTGATGTTTTTTAAATAAGTATATTTCCTCGTGAAAGTTGAAATACCATGCACAGTCTTCATAAGTTAAGTTATAGTTGATATCAAATGAAATACTACATCCAAAAACTCCTGAACTAGGTCTTTTAGGAATTTTAAGCATCAAAAGATTTTTCAACATGTAACACCGTATTCCTTCATTCCACATTATTACATTAGTGGTTGTTTTCATTGATGTCACATGGAATTGATGGAAAAGGAAGAGTGAAATTGAATCGAGGTAAGCATTTATCATATGTGCTCGAGGGATTCAAGTTGGTTTTTGGTGGTTTTGATTGGTTTCGGGTGTTATAAGCTCAAACAATGAGATGGTTGATCACTAAAGGTAGAGTAAAGGTTTTATATCTCATTTCATATGGTCTATAGTTCATTAATGATGTTATAAGCATTGGCAAGAGATCCTAAAATGTGTTTTATGTCATTTCGTGGAAGTTGCGGTTGAAACTAGCCCATATCGACCTATTTTTAGAGCCGATAGGTGTGAGACAGTGGTAAATGTCATGGTATAGTTGTATAAGAATGAATTAATCCTAGGAATTATCTCTATAACATGTGTGAGCTCCATCAAGCTATAGTTTAGCACTTGGAGGAAAATTTCAAAATATCTCAAAAGTTTACATTGAGAACTAACAAAGTAATCTTGTGAAAATGAGATGGATTTGAGTGTTACAGGTATATTTGTTAAAATTGAGATCATAGAACATGTAGGAGGGTGTTTTTGGTTCTTCATGCCAAATTTCACGAAGTTCTGAAAAGACATGTGAAAATTATGCTCATTTTCCTAAAACTGGTTCTTTGAGAAGTGCAAAATAAGTAGTCTGGATTCTTAGCACCCAAGAAAAAATATAGTGCCTTCTTTGGATAAATCATAGAATAATTTTTTTAGATAACTCCAATACTGAAGTGTGGTAAATTTTTTTAGGGAAAATGGATAAGTATCAGAGAATATATGAGCATTTTACTAGAAGGTTTTCTCTCTCCTCAAGACTCGCTTCTTGGAGTGTTTGAGTAAAATGATTTTGTTTTCTTACTAAACACTTGTGTGATGTTTATTTAAGTCTGTCAAGGTTTTCTAAGAATTAATTTAGGACATTTAAGTTCATTTATTCTCCTCAAATCATATTTTTCTCCTTTCAAGGCCCCTTAGTGAGATGTTAGTGACATATTCAAGCCTTGGTATGAGACACTCAACTCTAAAGGGTAAGAATTCTTTATTCTTGTGGGGTTGAATTAGACTGTAACTTATTGTTCTAGACAATAGTACATTCCTTAGGCCCAAATTTTTCCTAATGTATTATATTAGTCTCATTAGCTTCCATGGCTCTCTACCTACTGCAAAGATCATCATGAAGTAGAACATTTCTAATGTAAGATATAAATATGTTATTTAGCGTAGGTTCTCAAGGATTTTGGAAGTGTAATGTTGGTATTTTCCTCACAACACACATATCCAAAGGTGGTGGAGTAGCCTACAGACCCTATTGAAGCATGTTAAGCCCATTTTGGTAATGATATGGACTTGAGGTGACTATGTGAGACTTCAAAGTAAGATCTTTTCATGAGTAAATGTTATTTGGGATTTGGAACATGTTATATAATGCTTCATTGGACCTTTCAATGCATTATGAGGGTTATCCAGGGTTTTTTGCTAGGTCTTTTTGTTTTCCAAGTGATTGAACAATCAATTTTTTATCCCTTCACAAAGTAACAGTGAAGTCTAATAGAAAATATGAAGAAATTCAAACATGTAAATTCTTGCGGAAGATACAAGTTGGTCTCAAAAAGTCTCAAAGATCTTGACTTCATAAAATTCATATAATGTGGAGTGAGAAATATTTTTGTGTGCTCTCGAGTCATCTCTATGGTTCTAACCCTCGTTCTAGGGTTTGTGAACGTATTTTAGTTGTATCTACTTTTTCATCCAATCATTTTTGTTGAAAATTTAGAATAATATTTGTATGCATGGCATGAATATTTTAAAAAATGAATTATCTCGAGTTAATGCCTCGAGGAGAAGATTCTTCATGACAGGATTTGAAAGGAACGAAAATCAGATCGTACCAAGCCAAGAACACGAGATGCTAATCAAACACCACAATCAATAAGATGAAAGCAATTCACCGAATAACTTTACACAAAACCTTTGCAAACAAATGAGCAGCAATATCATATATTATTATGGACCTCAATGCAATACATTGAGGATGGGCCTTCCTTAAATAGGCAAGGAATAACAATATAAGAACCACCAAGGTCGTAGATCAAGCCATAAATCATGGAAAGAACCAGGTCATCAAAGAACTAGTCAAGTCCATAGATTTATGAGAGAACTAGACATCAAGGATCTAGTCAATACCATAGATCTAGGAAAGAACTAGTCAATACTATAGATTAAGGAAAGAACTATACCTAACAACTAGATAATATCTCCTAATATCTAAATAAATAAAAGAAATATGCACACACATAAGTGGGTGAGGATAAATACAATAAAGGTAAATAATGGACCTAGGTGAACATGAGCTAACGTAAATACCTACTCTAACACCCCCTCAAGTGAAGCTAGGGGCCAAAATAGAAGTTGCATGTCCACGATGAGTCCCGACAACTAGACTGATGAGGTACTCACGTACAATAATCGGGAAAAAAGGGACACCACAAGGTACCCAAAACCAAGAATAACAAAGTAAAGAGAGTAAAGATCCGCTCCAAGGCATCCCAAGAAGCTCACTCAAAAAATCATACAATGCTCAAGAAGTTTGGTGTGCACCGTGGTCCGAATCCACCGCTCAATCACAAAACTCAAAAACAAGCGACACTTTGGCTCCACCAAATAGCTCTATACAAGGAGATCACAACGGAGTGATGTCAAAAGTGCAAAAAAACACAAACATAATTCGATGAACTTCAGTAAATAGGTGTGCCACGATCCAAGGAAAATAACCAAAGAAACAAGGCAAGGACACAAACTCCAAAGTGTCATGATCCAAGAAAAGCCAAGGTAACAAGGCAAGAAAACGAAACCCGAAGAAGAGGATCAGCACCACACCCTCCCATACTGCTAAATGGGGGAGTGATGCTACAAATCTATATGAGTTGTTATAACAACTACTCAAACACCGAAAAACTAACACTAGAATGCACTGAATAGATCCCACATAAGAGATACTATCAACATTCCAAAAGTTTTGAAAATACGAGATATAAAATCTCTCAACAAACAAGAGAGATACACTACACCTGCTAAAGAAAAATGCTCAAAATAAGAAGCATCACAATGCAGAAGGTATAGAAAGTGGAGCAAGAGGCCGAATGGTGGAGGAGCCACGCCTGTAGAGTCCTCTCAATGAATGCCTATATCGCCTCCATGAGTGATCAGATATCCACCCCAAATTAACACGGATGGATGAAGAAGATGCCTGCATATGACTTGGTGCAAAATGCACAATGGGTGCATGCAAAAGAACATCAGAATGTGTGTCAAGTTGATCATGTCTGATAGCTGAAATCTTAGGTTTCTCAAGCCTGAGTGAAGATGTAGAACTCATGTGTTGCTCAGGATCCTCAGAAAGAGTTGAGCGAACAAAAAAGGAGCTCTATCAATGTGTGATCCCAATGAAGTATCTACTCGAAAACCAATGTCATGACGAGAATTCCACTTAACATGTGGAATAGAGGAAACAATACCCTGTGAATGTCTGCCAATGACTCCGCTAGTGAGACCCATAGAATGGAGCATGTGAGAACTGAATGCAGTGGTATGCTTCTTAAAAATCCATGCAATTGAGCAGAAGTAGGATACACAACATGTGGTACTATAATAGGCATAGATGTGGAAGAGCATGCAGTAACAAGCCTCACAGGTTTAGAAGCATCAAAATCAGGTTCAGGCTCAAAGACTGGAAAATCAATGTCAGTGGGTACAAGAGCAACAACTGCAAGTGGACTAGGAGCATGGATATGGTTGTCCACAATATGATGGTGATGTTGTAGGCTAGCAAGTTTGTTCTGCAAGGAGTGTATTATTGTATCCTTATCATGAATGAGTGATTGTAGAAGAGAATTTCACTTCTTGAGTGATCTATTTTCTTCCACAAATTTTACAATATCCTCTTGAAGTCCACATACTTCAGAGAAAAGCATATCATTCTCAGAATCCATGATAGGTACAAACTGTAACTCCCAAAATTTAGGACGTCTGCTCAAACCAAATTGCATCCACAATTGATTACAACACTCCTCCATATTTGGAACATTATAATTATAGTGCAAGTATCAAAATAAATATTTTTCTCGTGTTATTTATTTTAGCTGCCACTAAAACAAAATAAAATGTTGTTGCCTTCACCACACAAATAAAATTAAAGGGGGCTGAAGTTAAGCACCTACTAGTAGGAATCACAAGTCGTAAGCCCTCATATGACCATTTCCTATGCGATCTCTACAAAACGAATAGATCCAAAAAAATCCTGCGATCTCTTTTTTTTGATGGGTGCGAATCCCAAGGCGATCTACCGTGCTTCTCCCGTAACAATAAAAAAACCACAAAAATGACTGTCTGCAGAAACGACCGAGTTTATAGTCGATCTTAGGGTTTTCATGCCTTCCGGATCCAATGGAAGCCTCTGTTTTTCATAAAAATGCACACAGCAAAAAATACGACCAAATCCCAAATATATGAATACACAAATAATTTATTTGCAAAATAAAACTTACAGACGGATGCTAACAACAATCTCCTGCTCTGATACCATGAAAGGAATGATAATCAGATCGTACCAAGCCAAGAACATAGATGATAATCAAACACCATGATCAATAAGATGAAATCAATTCACCATAATAAATTTACACAAAACCTTTGCAAACAAATGAGCAGCAATATCATATATTATTATGGAACTCAATGCAATACATTGAGAATGGGCCTTGCTTAAATAGGCAAGGAATAACAATCTAAGAACCAGTCAAGGTCGTAGATCAAGCCATAAATCATGGAAAGAACTAGTCATCAAAGAACTAGTCAAGTCCATAGATTTATGAGAGAACTAGACATCAAGGATCTAGTCAATACCATAGATCTAGGAAAGAACTAGTCAATACTATAGATCAAGGAAAGAACTATACCTAACAACTAGATAATATCTCCTAGTATCTAAATAAATAAAAAGAAATATCCACACACATAAGTGGGTGAGGATAAATGCAATAAAGGTAAATAATGTACCTAGGTGAACATGAGCTAAGGTAAATACCTACTCTAACAGTATTTTCTACATTCGTGACAAGGCAGTTCTTATGGATTTCTTCATCATTTTTAAATCTTTTTACAATAAAAGGATATATCTTTTCTCATTCAACTCAAACGAGGTAAATAATTTTTAGGGAAGCCTTGATATTGTTTAAATAAGTCTATTTCCTCGTGAAATTTGAAAGACCGTGCACAATTTTCATAAGTTAAGTTACAATTGATTGTCGAAATGAAATAATACATCCAAAAACTCTTGATCTAGGTCCTTTTGGAGTTTTAAGCATAAAAGGATTTGTCAACATGTAACACCTTATTCCTTCATTCTGCATTGTTACATTAGTGGTTTTTTTATTGATGTCACATGGAATTGATGGAAAAGGAAGAGTGAAATTGAATCCGTAAGCATTTATCATATGTGCTCAAGTATTCAAGTTGGTTTGTGGTGGTTTCAGATTGGTTATAGGGTGCTACAAGCTCAAACAATGAGGTGATTGATCACTAAAGGTAGAGTAAAGGTCTGATTTCTCATTTTAGATTATCTATAGTTCATTAATGATGTTATAAGCATTGGAAAGAGCTCTTACAATGTGTTTTAGGTCATTTGGTGGAAGTTATAGTTGAAATTGGCGCATATAGGCCTATTTTTAGAGCCTTATAGGTGTGAGGCAGTTGTAAATGTCATGGTATAGTTGTAATACAATGAATTAATCCTATGAATTATTTATATAGCATATGTGAGCATCATCAAGGCATATTTTAGCACTGGAGGAAAATTTCAAAATATTTGAAAAGTTTACCTTGAGAACTAACAAGATAATATGATGAAAATGAGATAGATTTGAGTATTACAGGTATATTTATGAAAATAGAGATAATGGAACATGTAGGAGGGTGTCTTTTCGTTCTTCATGCCAAATTTCATCAAATTTTGAAAAGACATGTGGAAATTATGCTCATTTTCCTAAAACTAGTTCTTTGAGATGTACAATATAAGCAGTTTGGATTCTTACCACCCAAGAACAAATATAGTTCCTTATTTGGAAAAATAATAGAATAATTTTTTTAGACAACTCCAATATTGAAGTGTGGAAAAACGTTTTAGGGAAAATGGATAAGTATCACGTAAGATATGACAATTTTAGTATAAGGTTATCTCTTTCCTCGTGATTTGCTTCTTCGAGTGTTTGAGTAAAATGATTTTTTTTACTTAATTAACAATTGTGTGATGTTTATTTAAGTCTCTCAAGGTTTTCTAATGATGAATTCAGAATAGATAAGTTCATTTATTCTCCTCAAATCATATTTTTCTCCTCTCAAGGCCCCTTAGTGAGATGTTAGTGACATATTCAAGCTTTGGTATGAGAAACTCAACTCAAAGTGTAAGAATGCTTTATTCTAGTTGGGTTGAATTAGAATGTAACTTAATTTTCAAGATAATAGTAAATTCTTTAGGCCCAAATTTATCCTAATGCATTATATTAGTGTCATTAGCTTCCATGGCTCTCAATCTACCTGCAAAGATCATCATGAAGCAAAGCATTTGTAATGTAAGATATAATTATGTTATTTAGTGTAGGTTCTCAAGGATTTTGGAAGTGTAATGTTGGTAGTTTCCTAACAAAACACATCTCTAAAGAGGTGGTGGATTAGCTTACACACCCTATTGAAGCATGTCAAGCCCATTTTGGTAATGATATCGACTCGAGGTCACTATGTGAGAATTCAAAGTAAGATCTTTTCATGAGTAAATGTTATTTGGGATTTGGAACATGTTATGTAATTCTTCATTGGACCTTTCAATGCATTCAAAGGGTTATCCAGGGTGTTTTCCTAGGTCTTCTTTTTTTCCAAGTGATTGAACAATCAACTTTTTATGCCTTCACAAAGTGTACGGTGAAGTCTCGAGAGAAAATTTGAAGAAATTCAAACATGTAAATGCTTGGAGAAGACGCATGTTGGTCTCAAAATTCTCAGCGTCTTGAATTCACAAAATTCTTCTAATGTGTAGTGAGAAATCATTTTTATGTGCTCTCGGGTCATCTCTATGGTCCTAACCCTGGTTCTAGGGTTTGTGAAGGTATTTTGGTCATATCTACTTTTTCATCCAATCATTTTTGTTGAACATTTAGAATAATATTTGTATGCATGGCATGAATATTTTAAAAAAGGAATTGTGTGAGTTAATGATTTGAGGAGAAGGTTCTTCATGACAGTATTTTCTACAATCGTGACAGGGTAGTTTTTATGATCATTTTTCAATCCTTTTTATGATAAAAGGATATATATTTTCTCGTTCAACTCAAATGAGGTAAATAATTTTTTTGGGAAGCCTTGATGTTGTTTAAATAAGTCTCTTTCCTCATGAAATTTGAAATACCATGCATAGTCTTCATAAGTTAAGTTATAGTTGACCGTCCTAAATGAAATACTACATCTAAAAACTCTTGACTGGGTTGTTTAGGAATTTTGAGCATCAAAGGATTTGTCAACATGTAACACCTTATTCCTTCATTCCGCATTGTTACATTAGTGGTTGTTTCCATTGATGTCCCATGGAATTGATGGATAAGGAAGAGTGAAATTGAATCAAGGTAAGAATTTATCATATGTGCTTAGCGATTCAAGTTGGTTTCTGTGGTTTCGATTGGTTTCGTGGTGTTATAAGCTCAAACAATGAGATGGTTGATCACTAAAGGTAGAGTAAAGGTTTTATTTCTCATTTCAGATGGTCTATAGTTCATTAATGATGTTATAAGCATTGGCAAGAGATCTTACAAAGGTGTGTTTTCTGTCATTTGGTGGAAGTTATCTTGTTGGCGGCCGATATCGGCCTATTTTTAGAGCTTGATAGGTGTGAGACAGTGGTAAATGTCATGGTACAGTTGTATAATAATGAAGTAATCCTAGGAATTTTTTCTATAGCATGTGAGCATCATTAAGGCATAGTTTAGCACTTGGAGGAAAATTTCAAAATATCTCAAAAGTTTTCCTTGAGAACTGACAGTGTAATCTGATGAAAACGAGATACATGTGAGTATTATCGGTATATTTATTAAAATTGAGATCATGGAACATGTACGAGGGTGTTTTTGGTTCTTCAGGCCAAATTTCATAATGTTCTGAAAGAGATGTGAAAATTATGCTAATTTTCCTAAAACTAGTTCTTTGAGAAGTACAAAATAAACAATCTGGATTCTTAGTACCCAAGGAAAAATATAGTGCCTTATTTGGAAAAATAATAGAATATTTGTTTTTAGATAACTCCAATAATGAAGTGTGGAAAAGCATTTTAGGGAAAATGGATAAGTATCAGAGAAGATATGAGCATTTTACTATAAGGTTTTCTCTCTCCTCGGACTACTTCTTGGAGTGTTTGAGTAAAATGATTTTTTTTTCTTATTAAACACTTTTGTGATGTTTATTTAAGTCTCTCAAGGTTTTCTAATAATGAATTCAGAATAGATAAGTTCATTTATTCTCCTCAAATCATATTTTTCTCCTCTCAAGGCCCCTTAGTGAGATGTTAGTGACATATTCAAGCTTTGGTATGAGAAACTCAACTCAAGTGTAAGAATGCTTTATTCTAGTTGGGTTGAATTAGAATGTAACTTAATTTTCAAGATAATAGTAAATTCTTTAGGCCCAAATTTTTCCTAATGCATTATATTAGTGTCATTAGCTTCCATGGCTCTTAATCTACTGCAAAGTTCATCATGAAGTAGAGCATTTGTAATGTAAGATATAACTATGCTATTTAGTGTAGGTTCTCAAGGATTTTGGAAGTGTAATGTTGGTATTTTCCTAACAACACACATCTCCAAAGCTGGTGGAGTACCTTATAAACCATATTGATGCATGTCAAGCCCATTTTGGTAATGATATGGACTCGGGGTCACTATCCGAGAATTTAAAGTAAGATCTTTTCATGATTAAATGTTATTTGTGCTTTGGAACATGTAATGTGATGCTTCATTGGACCTTTCAATGCATTCGAGGGTTATCCAGGGTGTTTTCCTAGGTCTTCTTTTTTTCCAAGTGATTGAACAATCAAATTTTTATCCCTTCACAATGTACCGGTGAAGTCTGAGAGCAAATTTGAAGAAATTCAAACATGTAAGTGCTTGGAGAAGATGCAAGTTGGTCTCAAAAAGTCTCAGCTTATTGAATTCACAAAATTCATGTAATGTGGAGTGAGAAATCATTTTTGCATGCTCTCGGGTCATCTCTATGGTCCTAACCCTAGTTTTAGGGTTTGTGAAGGTATTTTGGTCGTATCTACTTTTTCATCCAATCATTTATGTTGAAAATTTAGAATAATATTTCTATGCATGGCATGAATATTTTAGAAAAGGAATTGTGTGAGTTGATTCCTTGAGGAGAAGGTTCTTCATGATAGTATTTTCTACAATCGTGACAGGCGCTTTTATGGATTCCTTCATCATTTTTCAATCTCTTTTTACGATAAATGGATATATATTTTCTCGTTCAACTCAAATGAGGTAAATTTTTGTTTGGGAAGCCTTGATGTTATTTAAATAAGTCTCTTTCCTCGTGAAAGTTGAAATACCATGCACAGTCTTCATAATTTAAGTTATAGTTGACTTTCTAAATGAAATACTTTTGTATCCAAAAACTCTTGGACTAGGTTGTTTAGGATTCGTCAACATGTATAGGTTCAAAAATAATCTTATTTTCATGTAATTTTGTGGCATTAAACAAGTTCTAAATTATCTATATTTGTTTTCCTAAGAAATTGAATAGTATGAGAAGTGAAAGGGTCATATAACTCTCTAGCTCTAATTGTTTGAGCTCTTGGAGTAGTTGAAAAGATAGAAGACTATTGGAAGCACATAAAATTTTCTTCTAAGATCGAATGAGAATAGGAAAATACTATTCTTGTTCATGTAACATGGAGAAGTAAAAGAGAATATGGAAACAAAAGTATAGAAGTTAAAACTGATAGTATTAGGTGTTGTATCTCGAGCACTTGAGAATGTACAATGCGTAAGGTGATGGACAAGAAGTTGAAAAGTCATGAAAAAGTTCATGTCTACATAATGCAAAGATGATATGCGGTGAAGCGTGATAAGTTTTATTAGACATCCAAAAATCAAACTTGAACTTCCCGATAAGTTAAAAAGACTAGATCTTGAATGTGAAAAATTACGAGATACAATACTAAAAATAAAAGTAAGCATGATGCAATATAGTAAAGGATTTATGGTGTAAAGAAGAGAAATGATCAAATAAATTTTCCTATACAAGGAAAATCTATAAAAATCAGATCTTTTAGTGAGAAGTAAGAAGACGGTTAAATGTCATCAATTTGTATAGAGAATGAAAAGAAGGGACATGTGTCTAAATGACAAGAAACATGGAATGCAAACTTGCATGTAGGAGTATGCTAAGACTAAGGGTGAATATTCATTTATATGTGATTCAAAGGGAAATTTACATAAATATGCTTTATTTTTTTACCGAGACAAAAGGCTTGAAGGTGTTGTAATTAGATTTTAATGCCGTATTAACATTAAGATGATTATGTTGGGTATTGAATGTCTTTGAAGAATGTATAGAACATTGAAGTAGTAAGTCAAAAAGAGTAAGTCAATGCTTCAATAGTTCGGATAGCAGTGAGAGATGCATAGAAGCTTGTAAATTGACAGAATTGTACGTGAAACAAGAAGGTAAAATTTAAAATTTAGGATCATAATCACATGTTTAGCATCCAAGATGAAGAGTGATCACATAGTGTATTCACACTGAGTTGCATCTCAGTATAATTAGGGATTCGTTACTTCCTTGTAGGTGGTAGCTTGCAGAAGGTTTGTGGTTGATGACTAAATAAGTTAGGAATCATTGCTTCCATTATCAAGTTGTTTCTTGAGTGTATTCTTGGGGTTGTATCCTCAAAAATTTAAGTTGTAACTCAACCTCAAATCATTGTAAAACATAGGACAAATTGTTCAAATATAGTTCCTTGATTTCTATGGGTTTTCTCCTTTTCACGTTTCCCACCTAAACCACTTTATATTGTCTCTCCTTCCATTGTTCATGCATGATTTCATATTTTTTCATTAACTATTTTTGTGAAGTAGAAATATCTAGAAAATTTTATAAGATACGGATTCACTCCCCCTCTAAGTGTCCAAATTTAAAAAAATTACCTCCAAAGTATGGGACAATGGAACCTTTTGAGGTCAATCACTAAATAGTGTTGGTTCCTTCTACTCTAGCTTAATTCAACTACACTAGCTAGTACTAAAAATACCACTAACTAATTGTAGTCTAAGTTTTCTAAGGGAGCAAGGTTAGAGAGGTAGAAAGTTAAAGAGAGAGGTGGTATACAAAACTAGAATATGGTTTTATTTTAGCTTTAAAGACTCAAATATAACATTGCATGTGAAGTTCTAATGAATGAAACCAATAATTATGGGGAGAATATGTTGGATGAAACTGAAATCATGTAACGGGACTGAATATTCACACCGAACACTAACACAATCAAAGGAATGAGATCACACTTGCATTTAATATAGGGAACTTATCCATTAATAACTCTATAGAGTATAGGAACATAAAACATCACAAACAAATTACAGAGGTCCACAAGAATAATATTTTGGCGTAAAAGGAAGATCTCTAGGATTTAGTAGAAAAAAATATTTGTTTATATCCTTACAATTGTATTTATATAAAATAGAGGAGGATGAAAGAATCATATCACACCAAAAATGAATAGAAACAACAACCTTTCCAACCACTAAGGACCAATCGACTCTCAATTTACATACTATGGTATGCGCACTTGACATTACTCAAATCACACTCTACCAGATTATCTAGACAAGAGGGTGGAACTGTTCAAGATTTAATGTTGGTTCGTAGGAAAGGCTTTTATATAATCTGTATATTTTAATATGATCTGCTATCGCTCTTTCATCTCATATAACTTTTGGAACCATTTGGAAGATCTTAGATGATTTGTAGCTCTATTCCTGACCTCGACCTTGCTTTGTAATAAACTTCCTTCTCCATGACTTTGTTTTCCTTCCGTGTCCAAATCAATCCTTTATTTCGTGATGCATATTAAATTTTGGAACCTTTTGATTTATCGCAGCTTTGACTATGTGTTACAGATCCTTCATTACACAAACGCACTTTGTTTCGCGTTTTTTCTAACTTTACTTCGTTCTGTTGTGTTTTAACTTGACATGGGTTTCACTTTCTGTTGACTTCTTCTTTATCCTTTCTATTCTTAACTTTATTTCCCTTCATTCCACGGATATCGCGTGGCTTTATTATCTACCCGCAGACTTTACTTCCACATTACTTTTTTGCGTCATGGATTTTACAAACTCTATGGTATACTATTTCTGCATTCCATGGAACACCTTATTCCTTCATTCCGCATTGTTCCTTATTGAAGCCAGTTAAGGATAAAACCTAAATGAAGATGTTCAAATAAAATGGAATCTAATTTTGACAATAGTGACTAATATACTAAATGGATGTGATGATTGTTTTTTGATATGTTAATCTTGAGGAGGTTATTTATATGGATCAATCATAGGTCTTCATGTACGATAATTTGATGGTTTGTATAGTCCATCTTTTTATCTACAGATAGTGTAACTTTTAGTGGCTAATATTCATTAATTCATGAATATTTGTGTTTTTTTAAATTTGGATTTGGTTAAATTTGAGGTGTCATGTCCCTTACTATTTTGCCTAATTTTTTTGGGTAAACATTAATTTTGTGGGTTTATTCACCTACCGTTTATAGTAATAGAAAAATTAATATTCAAATCACATTTATTGGGTACAAAAAGAGAAATTTACTACTTGATGACAACATAATGCTACTATCTAATAGCATAATGTTATTGACTGATAGTTTCTATCATCCAACAACATTTCCTTTCAATTTATGGCATTTGCCAAGATTTCAAAAGTCATTTTTAGAAAAATTTCAAGTAATATCTATGGTTTATTATGAGGGGGTCTTAAAATTTACCCTATTTATAGACCTCTAGAATATTATCCAAAAGTTTAGTAAGAGAATATGGATGGTTTTTTGTTGAGTATTGAGTTTCAATAATGTTATATTGATCATACGTTTGTGTATGTTCGTAAATATGGTGATGATTTTTATCTTAATTTTAGATTTTGATGATTTTATCTATTCTACTTGTTAAAATTCTATTGTTCAAGACATAACATGTTGAAGGAAAGAATTGATATGAATATTTTGGGTTATTGCATTATTTTATAGCCTCTAAGTTTATCATTATTCGAAGGGTATTTTAATTATTTAACATGGTTATGCCTATAAAATACATTTGAAATTATACATGGATTCTTATAAGCTAGCTAACACTCTATTTGACTCAGAATTGAGTTTGCAATAGACTATGAAACTAAGTTGATAGCTTTAACATTAACTTTTAATAACATATCCTTTTTCAATGACATGTTTTCCTATACTCCCATTCTAAGGTAGGTTCTAACATTATAAGTGCATTCATTGCATCTCTCTAGATATTTATTGATTTTTTCATCTCCAAGCTTTACTCTATCAAAAAAATCAAGAAATATTAATTAAATAAATCATCTTCTCGCATCATTTAAGAAAATTCTATTTCACATCACATGGTTCCTATCAACGATTGTAGAGTTTGGGTGAGATATATTTTAAATCCTTTTCTAATATTCCTAATATAATTTAAATTTTATTATCTTTAGTGTGTCATTTCATCTTCATAGGGTCGGTATTATTGTGAAATTTCAGATAAATAAGGCTATATAAGAAATTCAATATCAATTTAATACACTCCTTGCACTCTATTGATATCCTATAACAAATATCATACCAAAAGAATTCTAGAGTCTCCTAAATATCCCTAAATTAATTGCACATCGTTTAGAGTGGAAACTACTATGTATCTAAAGAATTTAACCATCTCAAAGTTTCTATATTCCTCCACTATCATTTGTCCCATGGTTTTAGATCCATGCATCGAGAAAGGGAAAAATTACTCCAAGAATTTTCAAATGTTTACAAGGGGAAAAAAGGTTAGTCATGCAATCGAAGCACAATATATCACACTACTACAAATTTGGGTACATTTCATACTCTAGAGCTGTCCCGATATTTTTTTAAGACACGAAAGGAACTCATAACAGATTGTTTTTATCACAATCACACATGCACATGCACCTGAGATAAATTCATGATTCTTAATCTCACACGAGGGGACGTAGTGCATCACTTAGATTGGATTGGAAATGGTTCATCACCGAAAGTAGTCTATCCTCACCATACATGTGAATTATCCTTTTATTTTATAATTCTTAGACTATGGGTATGGTAGGTATTTATTATTTTCACTTTGTTGTAGGCAATTCTTGGTTGTTTTTCAAGGTTGTGTGAGAAGGAGTGACATATAGTGAAGCATATTCCTAGGCATGAGAAGTACAAATAAAGTAGTTAAATCTCATTTCCAAAGGATGAAAGACCATATAGAAGGATAAATAAATTAAATCCATTTTGAGAAGAGTGGTATGCTACTACACTAGCTTAGTTTAAAGTTCTAGTATAAATAATGAAGCATTTCAAATATTTTATTACCCTATTTCACCCATTTCCACATATATCACCTCTTTTACAACATGTACATCTAATTTTTCATATTATCTTATGTATTTGAGATATTATTCAATCAATTATTATTGTTTCAATTATTTATGTATTGTTCTAATTATGCATGGTTAAATGTAGACTAACTAATTCATAATAACCCTCAGTAACATACCCTTACATCATATCTTGCTTAAATTGTAATTATTTATATACATAGTTAGTAATAAGTCTTCTTATCTTAACCATATTCATATTGATATCACATTTGTTATAAAACTTGTCTCTTATTTTTATCATAAACCTCGAGAGATACAATCGTAAGTAATAAATCAATTTCTATACTACGGTTTGGGAACTTTGAATTTTTCCATTCATTACACACCACAGAGATATTTGAATTTTTATGGTTGACATAATTATATTAGCATGGATATTGTAATACAAAATGATCAAGTTTTGGTTGCTTATTTCGTGTTGGATCGGGACAATTTGCATGGACATGTAAGAAGAAAACAACAATTACATTTTTCTTCAAATGAAAATTACTACGAGAGGTACTATTAAGGATGGATAGGAAGAACTTAGCCTTTGAAAATTACTTGGTGAAATCATATTTCCACAGTAGCCTTCCACATTAATTTTCTCGTGATAATCCGAGTTCTATAGAGATTACATATAACCATATTGAGCATCAATGTACTAACCTTAAGAATTAACGCTATCATGAGGGTTAAGTAGTTATTCCTTTCATAAGGGATATGGAAGAAAGTGGGGATTCATAATAAACCAAAACATTTAACATAAAATAAAAACATAGGAACATGCACTATTTGAAAAAATTAACTTCTTTATATTAATTCTTGAAACCATATTACAATTCATATTTTAGTTCTCTTGTCATAGACTCTTTTACAATATTACATCTAGTTTCTATTCATCTTTATATCTCTTCGATTATCCCTATATCTATCGTTATACATATATCTCTATTATGCACTACATAATATCTACTATAAACTACTACTTACTAATGTTACAAGGATATATAGTATGTATCTTGTATAATTAATAGTCACTTATTTTGACTGTGACTTTTTCTCTTCAATTTTGGTATTTGTTTTCATTAGGTGGGTTTTTTTCATTCCTTTGTTCTCCAGGTTTACAATGGATTTTATAGTGTTTTTTGGATTCCTAATTATCCATGGCTTTCATCAAAATATTGGATCCCTAATGATCTATAGCTTTATTTATTGTTTTTTATATCTCCTTTTTATGCGAATTCTTCTCATGATTGGAGGACCTTTTAGTGTCTCATGGTATTTTTACCTTTCCAGAGTGTAATCTCCTCGTGGATTATCCTTTATCTAACCATTAGTATGCAATCTAATGAAGAACATTGTAGACATTATCCATGGACTTCAAAAGGTTGTTTATTCCTCAAGATAACTTTCATAAAGAATCATCATGTTTGAAACTATTTTACTACCTCTATCTTACAATTTATGATTTCTAACTTGCTATGAGATATCACTCTTACACAAAATTATAACTACTATACTCTAGCTTTTTCTTTATCATGGTAACACCAAAGAATCAACCTATTATAACTTAGACATTTGACGCAAGGAAATTATATTTCACTTGACTCACCCATTTAGATTTACAAGGCGTGGAGGGTTCCAATGAATTGTTTGGTAAAATTATTTACATATTGGTATATATACTCATGGTGCAAAGGAAGGGAGGTACTTCATATATTTTTCATTTATATATCCTTAAAATGAGTTCCATGTGGAATTTTTCTCTTCGATATATTCTTTCGATAAATGATTATTTGTATTCTCTTGAATGAATTGAGTGAGCTCAACAACACTTATGTTATCCTTGATCTTATCATACTTTATTTTTGGCCCCAACTAATTTTGTTTACAATTGTGTGATGCATCTATCCATGCTTGTGTTGTATCCTCCTATCGGTATTCATTTTTCCTCATTTGATATTTTTAGTTCGGTACTTGGCCATTATTTCCAGCATTTTTATTTTTCTAATCCATATAATTCATTGATAAATTCATATGCTACAAATTATTTATCGAGCTCTTCCTCCATGTTGTTCAATTCCACTTTCTCCTATTGTGTGACTCTTTCCACCCCATTGCATATGCATAATAAGATGTCATATTAGATATATTTATTTCTAAGGATGTGAAATCTATTTCTAGATTATCTCTTTTATTCCTTGTTCTCAATTGTTTTCTTCCCCATATTTTTGGATTTGTAGTTCTCAACTACTTTTGTATGGATTTGTTTATCGCTAACTTGATCTAGTAAAGAGTGAGATAAAAATGATTATCGCAAATTATTTTCCTCTCTTTGTTCAATAGGAAATGTCCAATCCATTGTATAGTAAGGTCTTACTATTTGTATGAATATGATTATATGTTAAAAATTTTCTTCTAATTCCGCACATTGCTGCATCCACACATTTTTCAAAGTTTCCACTTGTATGTTGCTGATTGTGGATTTTTACATTGAGTTAAATTGTTTAGATGTATTATACATCAATCCTTCATTTATTTCACCACCCGATGTTAGAAATATGAATTTGATCCTATATTTACTATGCCAAGACCTTTTAATGATTTTCAATGAATCTTGTGGTTGTTGAGAATGAGAAAGTCTACAAGATACCAAAGTGGAGTTCTATTTTTTCAGTACTTTGTGGCATACTTTATTTTGGAGGAAGATTTTTAATATTATTTATTTTTCTACTTCCACTTCTTGTTATTTCTTATTTCTCTCCTCTTATTTATTCTCTTAATGATTATTATTAATTATTCTCTTATTTCTCGCTTCATCTTCTTCTCTTCTTCTTCCTTCTTATTATTTTTACTCTTCCTCTTCTTTCTTCTTCTTCTCCTCGTTATTTTTCTTTTGTTCTTGTTCATCCTTATTTTTTTCTTTTTTTTATTCCTCTCCAACTCTACTTTCTTATTTTAAGATTTAGCTTCCATGATTTTCCTCAAAATAACTATTGAATTTCTACAATATTCTACTTTGTCCTTGGTTTTTTTCTTCTTCTTCTTTAATTCCTTGAGTTATATTTCATCTTCTAATAGAAGAATTTCCTCCTCTAATTTTATTTATGTTATTATCTCTTTGAGTAATGAATGTGGTAACAAGTGAATTATATCTTCTACTACCAAGGGAAACCTTATAAGGTAGTGGACCAAAGTTGTTTCTACTATTATAAATTTATTTAGTACACTCACATTATATTGTTATGATATTTAGGAAATTATTCCTTGTTTAAGGCATACCCTATAAAATTTGTAGGCAGATTTGATGAGTTACGATTGCTTAAAATATTCTATTGCACGTGTAAATTCTTACTATTTTCTTCCACTATTACTTCTACTATTATAAATTAACTATCTCCTTAAGGGTTGTAATCTCTTCTTCTCCAAATAATGTTATTCTCATTATTTGTGGTTCGGGGATTTTCTTACTACTATTTACTTTTTGTAACATATTTTTCATGTAATTCAAGATTAACCTAGTTAGGATTCTATTATAACTATTAACATGTACCCCACGTACTGGATTCTTGATCCCTTTTCCTTTACCCATGTCTTGTACCTTCTTGTAACCATTCCTAGTGGTTACGGATGCTTGATGTAATATTTGTGCAATGTCAATTTCTATATTTTTATTAATTTTCTATTTTTAATAATTTTCTTTGACTTCTTCTTTTTCTTTAACTCGTTCTAACCTTAATCTTTCAAATCTCGATGTTTTCCCATTACTTCATGTTTATTTTGAATCATATGTAGAATCTCCATCCATTTGTATTTATGTAATGTGTTGGAAATTTTTATTAACATTTTCTCCTAATGCTTCTAATTTAGTTCAACCATTCCTATAGAGCTACTATTCTATAGGACATCTAAATAAAACACAAGTTCCTCTCTCACTACTTTGAACACACAAGGTTCTATTTTTTTAAAATTTATTGCTACATGCCCATTCTTTCAGCGCTTGTAACAATTCACCGACCCCCTCTCTTGTGTTCCATTCCCATTATTTTTAGTTGTCATCGCCTTGATTGCTTGAATAAAATCCTCTTCATTGGTAGCCTTGATATTCCCTACCTCATTAATATTTATTATATCCCCTCTATAGCCATCATGGTACTATGTAGCCTCCTTAATAACCTCTAACATATCTTTGGTAGTTAGCATTATAGTAGTTTTCTTGATAAGATCCTTTATATAGTGGTAAATAACCCTAATATTATGACATAGCTATGATTTTTAGTGCCTGTATTGTGTCATTGGTTGTACTTGTAAGCTAGGAGATGGTTATTTACATGTGCCATGGCCATAACATTTTTCCATGTAGCCATTTCTCTCCACACATTGTAGTGCTTTACATCCTCTATAACATCAATGACGAGATAAGTGTGATGGTTTTAGTTCAATGACCCACAAACTGTATAATACATTAATTTATTAATAGGGGGATACTTCTACTAAAGCATATATGTATCTTGTGTTTTGCTCCCATAGTATACATATTCTACAATATGTTTTTCCACAAGTGGTGCATTGTTGGTAGATGCATTCTCTAAGGAGTGTTTTTGATGTAGTAGCTATTTTTACTTTTTCCAAATATGGTAAATATAATTTTGTATGACCTTCTAAGACAAGAGACAATGCACAAAAGATTTTTTTTGAGCCTATCTTTGGATGGGAATTTTTATTAAATCCTCTTTTCATTGTATTTCTTGTTTTAATTTTAATTAAGCCAACTCTAATTATAATTTTTCCACTCTATTTTTTATGGAGTTTTCGCCTTCTCTACGTCATTGTTGTGCTTCTAACCTTGTTTCTATTTGTAATGCATCACCAAATTATTCAAATATTTTTCCATCCAATGAGACTCTCGGTATGATAGCATTCTTAAGATGAACCATTCAGTTCTCTATTCATCTGTAATTGTATCCTCTAGCCTTCTTGTTATATTTTATATCTATAATAAAATTATTTTACAATAGCTCCGTATTTGTCTACTCAATTGCTCATCTTACTCATGCTTTCAGTAGGTACTTGATGGTAATGGAAATCAACCTTGAATTTTTTTCTATCATATATCAACCTTTGGTGCGTTTTGGGTTTGTTTTAAAGTACAACTTTAATGTGTCATCTCTTAATGTTCCAAGAAAATCATATTGCTTGATCACCGGGTCCAGAGATGGTATTGGTTCTCCAAAATGAATCTAAGATAAACAAATTTTCTCTTACATCCTTGGTGTCTTTTCTAAATAGTAAAAAAATTCTTCCTGCCATTCTAATGATGTTTTATGATTTTTTTGTGGTTTGAATTGTCTATTGTATCTTCTCGTAGTTTTTCTTTTGATCTTAGTTATACATCTTGTGGTGGGATCCTTTTTTCCTCTATTTCTTACTAGTTATATATCAAAATATAATTCTTATAATAGCTCCTTGAATCCTCTTAGTACTTCTTCTCTCTTCTTGTTATCTTCTTCCAATTTGTTTTACCGCTCCTTCAAACCTTATGCAATTTATAAATTATCAAGTGATGTGTCTAGTGGCACATGGGATGATGATTGTTTTGAGGGGGTTATGTCCTTTGGAATAATGTGATAATTGGGGTATGCATCTCTTTTGGTGCATCTTCATAAGTATCCTTTTACAAAAATAACTTCATATGTTTAATGTCTCTTAATTTATATCCTTATTTAAAACCTACTTTTATATATTTTTCACCACTAATTCTTTTCATATTTTCTTCCTCTAGTTCTTCTCGCATTCTCTTTTCTTTTTGTAAAATCCTAACTATATATTTTATTAATTTTCTGATGTCATCCTTTATCTTTTGTTTCCTTACTTATAATCTTCTCTATTCCATATAATTATTATTCTTCAACCTGCTTTCTATTATCATGATTATGAATTTTGATCTATACTTCTCCTAATCTTCCGATGCTAGGATCCTCCTTGTGTTTGGTTCTACTTTTTCCATTTTTCTTGTAATTCCTTCATTAATCTATAATGATAAGATAATGAGTACTGAAATATATATCTATTAGACATTGTCTTGTGGTAATTTCCATTTGTTGTGTAACATTTTTTTTTTTAGTTGTGGTAATGAAGGAACCATATTATGACATGCTATGACTATCTGACCTTCTCGAGATAAGAGTTAGTTAGTCTTTACTTGAAGTGGGCTCATTATATTATTCCAAATACTAAGTTTTAGTTAATTTTTCTTTTATTTCATTTAATCTCTTTATTCTTCTTTCTCTTGTTGTTCTCTGTTTGTCTACCCTTTTCTCTAACTACCTCTTTTCCACTTTTAATCTTTAGTTTTCCTCTTCTCTTCTCATCTTTCTTGTAATCTACTTTTTCCTAATTATTAATTCTCCTAATTAATTTCACCGACTATGTAATCCTTATTATTTAATTTTAACATTCTTCACGTTCTCTTATTTATTCTACCCCAACCATAACCCCAAAAATTCTAATAGTTACATCTCTTGGATCACCTCTTTCCATCTCGTCATCTTGCAAAGTACCTTCCTAAATAAAATATTGTGTGATTTTAATCATTTGGAAAACCATATTACAATTCATATTTCATTTCTTTTCTTACACACTCTTTTCTAGTCTAACATCTAGTTCGTATTCATCCTTATATTTTTCCTCTATCCCTATATCTCTCCTTATACATATATGTTCTTATCTCTCTATTATTCACTATGTACTCTCTAATACACACTTAATTTTATTAAAAGGATTATAAAAAAGTATGTATCTCTTAGAATTACCCAATAGTCACTTTTTTTTATTGTGACTTTGTGTCTTCAATTTTGGTCTGTATTTTCACTTTTCATATTTTCCTTTGATTTGTTGATTTTCCAATCTCTAGTGGATTTTGTAGTCTTTAGCGGATTCCTAATGATCTGTGGATATGTAATTATCTCATGGATCTCTTTTCGGTAATTTCTCCTAATGATTAGTGGACCTTTTCAAAGTGTCTCACAAAGATTTCATATCTCGACTCCTTGGTGTATGAATCCTCATAGATTATCCTCTATCTAACCCTTAATGTGTGATCTAATGAAGAAACTTGTTAGTAACATCCCTAGACTTCAAAATGTTGTATAATCCTTGAGATAACCAAATTATGAAGAACCCTCTCAAAATGTAACAAATCAAAGACACTCAAATTTTGAAATTTTCCTTTTGACACTCGCTTATTGCAATTATTAATCTTAGTTAAGATAAAAATCCACATAATATTACCACTTAATATACCTTTGCATATATTTTCAAAATTTATTATTCCTACACAATTATGTGCTAAAAATATAAGTCCATAAAATCAATACTTTGTAACTCTTAACATCATTATGTAACTTTAAGATTTTATTCACCTTCTCTCTCTCCAAAACCATACAATTTAATCAGGTTATATAATATATTCCTGGCCAACTTGTATTGTCCTGAATTGAAATATTATCGATATTTACTTTTGATACACTCTTATTTGTGTTTTTAATCCCCTTTGTTTGACTTTATCATAATATTTTACCTTTAGAAATCTATATAATAAAGTTGATAATAACTCAGTTTAACACTTGGGAATTCTATTGAAATACTCTCTTGTAATTCTCATAAAAGGAACTAAAGGCTCCCCAAATATTCATAAATCTCTTACATATCCATTAGGGAAGACACTACTACATTTTTAATCACTCAAACAAATCAAGGAGTATAGATTCCCTCACATCTAAGCACATAAAGTTCCCATTTTTAATTCTTAACAAGATCACAATCTAAATAATCAAGATCAAAGGGATTCAAGTTTACAACAAGTTGAATCATTATAGATATCACATGTTAGGTGGAGAAATATAGGTTGTGTGAGGCCTCTTTAGATTAATAATGACGTAATTAGTCCATATGGTGCACCAAAACCCAAACACTAACCTTATTGTAGGGTCTTCTACCCATGGTTAGTGTTTTATAGGGATTTTTATAATTATAGATTATATCAATATTGTGTGACAACAATGGTTTTCCAACAAATTGAAAATTTAGGCCACTAAAGGAACCAAATAGATAGAGAGCCTAATTTTTAAAGAATTCAAGATTTTGTGTAATGCAAAAGAGTGGGTTATACATCATGACGATACCATACCATACTACTAAAGAGGGTGTCAAGTCACAATTTTAGCAATGAATCTTTTCCAGGATTTGTACTTCCAAATTATCTAGTCTATCTTCCGATATCCCTCTAATGTGACTATGTATAACTAAGTATATTTCTTTTTTATTTTATCTTTTATGTATCAATTTGAAAAGCAAGTAAGTTAACAGAATATATCTTAGTTTCCTAATCATACGTGCTTTTTTATTTGTTATATATTGCATAACATCAATCATATTATCTTAAAAAGTGTGTAAACATATGGTGAACCCAACTTCTGAATAATATATTTATTATTCAAAACCCTATTTTACCCGGGTTTCTTCAGTTCCCTTTCTACAACATTATTAAATTTCTTCTTCGTAGGGTTCATTATCCTAGTTTTTTAAACCTTCATCACTTTTTTATAGCCCTATTTGAGTACATGTAACTTCATATTGACTATGAAGATATGATCTATGAGTCCTTTCACACTTATCTCGACTCACCCTCCAAAATCTATTAATCATATAAAAATATGCTCTAAGATATTGTGGACAACAAACCTCTATTAGAAGATTCTTTTGTTACTATTTATATAACCGATGCACCTTTTCCTATAAACAATCCAAGTAATAACATTTTTATCACTCTTGATTCTACTTCTACTAATAACAATGTTGCTACTCATGTCCCTAATCTATCTGTTGAGTGTAAAAATGATACTCATGTTCCCGTTATACATCACTATGGGGACAATGCTCATATTTATTGTGGCTTTCGTGTAAAAATAGAACATGTTAATATAGATCCTCCTATTACTCATTGTGTAAAAATCATTATTGTTCAAACAATGCTTCATATATCTACTGATGATACTTCTTCACCTTCACCACGTACTACTAATATATTCGCTAATTTTATTCTAACTAGATCATCATTGATCAAACACAAGATGAAGGTTTTTATCATAACATGGAAAATAATTCCCATTCCCTTCTTGAGGATGAGGCCCATGATATGGAACATTTCTTACAAGATATTACCACTCATATCAAAATCCTTCTATATTATTCATATAAGAAACTTAAATATACTTCTCAATCTCATAAAGATATGTCTATTTTTCCTAATTCTTAAATGCCTACATCTATTGGGGAACCAAGTGCATTGATCCATAATTTTTTATCTATATTCCTATTGTTGGTGAAATAATTTTTGTATGGAAAATTATGTGTTTCCACCAACACTTATGGGGGTATGCCCATCCTTCTTGTATATAAAAATCTCTCATTATTGAATGTAACTATCCTAATTAAATATAACTACTATGGGGTGGCCAAATAGACTATCAATCACATAGGAACACTTCATTGAGCATATGACAAAGTACTTGTATGGAGTACAAGGGTGGAAATTTAGAAATGAGGGATAAAGAAGACGAATTTGGAGAAGGGAGGTTTATCATTAAGAGTATACAAGTGCAGATTTTACACCTAATAACTAGAGTAGTTAAACATTCGATTGGAGGAGAGAAACAATGAAGAACCTAGTGAGACTAATAAATCTAGACACACAGCTTCTTTATATTCATTCACGAAGGACACCAAGTTCGCTATTCCTCACTATACATAAAATTTTTCATAATAGAGAGAATAGAGGAACATGAGAAAAGAAATGGAAGAAATTATCTTTTACTCCTTTTATGTGTTATACAAATTTCAACATCCGAAGAAAAATTCACAATTGCTACAAACTAGAAATCTTCAAAATCCTAGATCCTTTGGAATGATGAAGCCATCCCAATTTATAGCCTTGTGAATTGATCCATTATCTCCCCGTAGCATGAATTTCATGTTCCTATTCCATGTGTGACCTTTAATTTTCCCTTTAGGATAGACATATTCAGTATATCTCTTCTAATCTTGAGATATTACTTTTACAATTTACAAATATTGTCACTTTAGTGAATAGGAAAAAAACCATGATTGCATACAATAAAGAATTAGAAGAAAGGGAGAGAAGAGGAAAATGAAATGGGATTGACTAATTTGTTGAATAATCTCTTTTAGAAATAAAAATTGATGATCTAGGGCATGATGATGGTCAGAATCTCCTCCCACTTCCGGATGCACAAACACCTCAAGTTGTCAAATAAGTGTTTAGAAACACTGTTGAGAGATCACTTGATATGAGATTTAAGATGACCATAGGAATTGATCATGATGATCCTTCGAACCTTTTCATTTATTCCATTTTCCTCTGTTTATTAATTCTTTCTATTTTTAACATGTTCTTTTTTTAGACCTTCTATTTTGGGAAGTTTATCGAACGGCTCAAATTTGTTCCACACAATAAGGAAAGTCGTTCTTGCCATGTAGGCTTTTCCATGTTATTGGAAATCCCATTATTTAATTAAATCCCGTGTTTATTTAAGAAAGACATAACACTTCCAGAGAAGAAAACAAAGAGCCTTGGCAGCTTTGATTGGATTGCAATTGCAACAAAGATGGGCAAATCCGTACCCATGTCTTTCTTTGCTCTCTTCGCCCGCTTTTAATTTTTCTTTCTCTTTTTCTCCTATTAGCGGTTGAATCCATTCGCTATGATCTATCTTCTCGATGATGCAAAACTGTCTCATGTTTACGAAAATTGGATGGTCTTGCACAGAAGGCTTACTGAAAAAACTTTGAGAGAGAAACACGCTTCCACATATTTAAGGAGACCCTGGTTTACATACAAAAGATCACAACCCGAGAAGAATGAATCATATCGTCTGGGACTCAATCAATTTGCAGATCTCACCCATGAAGAATTCAAGATCATGTATTTGGGAGGTGTCATCTGTAATCCTTCTACTCGCCCACGCTCTCCGAGTCCTCATTATCGGTATACACATGGCAAGTGTTTACCCAGGATCTCGTGGATTGGAGAAAGAAAGGTCATGCCCGCTAAGAATCAAGGTAAATGTGGTAACAACAATAGAGTTTTTTTTAAATTCATGTTTTGTTCATTTTTATTTTTGGGTGGTATTATAAATTGATTAGTTAATAATTCAACTGACTAATATATGTTTGAACTAAATAGAATAAACATCTATACTTCCTATTTTGCAAGAAGTTACTGGGCATTCTCTGCATTGCAGCAAAGTGGAAGGGATTAATCAAACTGTCACCGATGAGCTCATCTCTCTGTCTGAGTAAGAACTGGTCGATTGTGACACTTCAATCAATCAAGGATGTAATGGAGGTATGATGGATCTGGCATTTCAATTTATCATCAACAATGGCGGCATAAACAAGTGAAGAAGATTACCCTTACAAAGAAACCGATGGCACTGTGACATACAACGAGTATGCATATTCCATCTAATTTTTGCTACCCAAGATATTTTATTAGATTTTGATGGATGTGTTGCATTGTGTACTACTTTGATTGAAAATTTGTGAATAAAAGATAATATTTTATAAAAACTTCCAATTGGCATGATTATATTTGGCGAAAAATTCCCATGTAGTGAAAATTGATGGGTATGAAGATGTGTCGCCAATGATGAAATGTCGCTGAAAAAGGCTGCTGCACATCAGCCCATCGGTGTGGCTATCGAGGCTATCGGGAAGGATTTTCAGTTCTACAAATCTATAAGACATGAACTTATATTTAATTGGTTTTTTTCATTGATTAAATTTTATTGCGAACAACCGTCTTTCTAACATATTGTTGGGGATAAGTACGGGGTGTGTTCGGTGGCAAATGTGGAACCGAATGGATCATGGAGTGACATTGGTGGGTTATGCTTCGGTGACAAGGATTATTGGATTGTGAGAAACTCGTGGGGACCTCGGATGGGGCGAGAAAGGATATATTTGTATGGAAAGAAATATCGTAGTTTATATGCAAAATTTGGGATCACCATGCAGGCATCCTATCCAACTAAGGAGGCTCCATTTTTAGTTGACATAGTGGAGCATTTGAATACGGTGGCTTAATTACTTAGTTCTATCCGAAACGACCCAAAATCTCACACACGAACAACATAGAAAAAGACAAGACAATTTTTTTTTTACTTGCTTCCACACATAACACGACACAACATGTCGTCACAAAGTTACAACCAACTCTGGGAACCACTTGTTACGGGGATGACCACAAGGTCATCATGGAAACGTTCACACCCAAAAGGATAATACACTTTTTTTTTTTTTTTGACATGACAACATAGAAGTCCAACCACATAACACACTTACAGTTAGGGCCAACCACAATGAGATATTCTTGAGGGTTATTTATTTTAAAAAGACATCTTGCAATTCTTAGCTTACGTTTTCAAGGAGGCTCAAGATATGATTCATACAATTCATCTTACCAAGCTAAGTTTATTCTTTTTACACTGAGTAATCATCTTTAAAACTTCTCTATTATGACATTTATTTGCTTAATTCATTTATTTAGAGAAAGGGGTAATTTAATCCCACAAGGCCATCTATTTACACTTACGCTACTAGAACTTGTTCATGCCCATATGACAACATGGGTTTGCGTTCAACACACTTAGGAGAAGAAAGACAAAGCACCTTGAAAAAAATTTAGAGGGAGAAGGTTGAGTTGAAATCATCTTCAAGACCTCATTTGTTATTACCAAGATTTAATTGAAACTTGAGAACTTAACTAGAATTATTAAAGATTTTACTTAGGCTTTACTAAATGAGTTTTATAAAAATAAAACAATTTACCATCCAATGGCTAAGAGATAGATTGCGTGGTTTCTAAAGTGTTATCTCCTACTTATTAAATTTTATTATCTTCCAGAACTAACCATATATTTCCTTTAATATCGTTTAAGAATTTCACCATGAAAGGGATAGTGTTCATTAGTGTAGCTAGGGATATCAGGTTATATAATGTTACTTAACAAAAGATAGTTTCATCTTTGATCACTTATGGAATTACATGCTCTCAAGTTGGTCACCTCTACACTAATTTAATTGCAATATAAATTTTAGTTTAACTTCTATAAGTATTAAACAACCCATTTTATTTTACTTATAACACACTATTACTAAGTCTTAGAAAGATTTAACTCAACATTTAACTGTAGGGATAAAGTTTAGCATTATTCATTTATGAAAACGAAATAAGGTTACATCAACTCTTATAATACCGATAATCCATTAAGGTCACTCAACAAGCGGCAAACAAATTTTCCTATATTTTCCAAGGTAGACAGACAATTCAAGTTTCCAAGGTTAAGATGACATAATCCACGATACAATATACTAAAACATTGATCCTCTTTTAAATTTTCCACTAGATGTTATCAATAGTTGAACAATATAAAAAGGATTCATGCAAAAGAACTTCTCAACCGAGGTTGATGTAAAAATCTATAATTCTATCCCTCATCTACTCACAAAATCCATCTGCAACAAATTTTTCACAAGAGTCGCTTCACGAGAACTCGAGCAAGATAAGGCTACACAAAACCACCATAACTATTATCTAACTAGTAGCAAACACACGAGAGAAGAAGGGAGTTCCATCAAACAAGAGTATACAAAGAATGTCATCAACAAATTTTATAACACTAAAGATTTGCAAACCTCCACAACAATTCTAATGTTTGGTTAATTAAAAAAAAATTACATATTTCCCAAACCAACAATATTTTAAGGCAACCCTTGGTAACATAGTCAATCGTCACACATAGATACAAACATAATTTCTAAGTGACATTATCAAAACAAAACCTTCCGCTATGAATCCATAAGACTATCAAATGAAAGATGAGTTTTTCTTGAAGATTAATCACATTTAAGGAAATTTCCATCACAAACTATTAAGGTAATTACGTGCATAAAAACCGACCAATATTAATTAATAACATTAACATTACGAAGGAGAAAATAATGCAAGTTAGGAAAAATAGAAGAGTGCCATCAAAAATAATTCTAAGAGGCGGATTAGACCAAACCTATTCTAGTGTCAACAAGGTACTGGATTCGCACAATGAAACCTCGAGCTTAGTTGATCCGAAAAGCTAGTTATGGTTCAAGTTGATAGGGATGGTCAAGGTACTTCTTGAGGATGGCCTTAAAAGCCTAGAAACAAGATGAAAGATAATATAAGAGTCTAAACACGCGAGATGGAAAACACATTGTACACAAACCTTTTCATACTAAAAGTTTTAATACCGAAACTCTAAGTTGGCTAGCCCAAGCATTGATCACACTAATCCTACAACCTTTCTTTCTCGATGCCAAAAGGTTATCAAAGGGACTTGAGAAGGAGCTAACAAAAAACGTCAAAAGACAAACTTGGGTGCTAGGGGGGGCTTCATAGTTATCATAAACTTACTTCCATGATAACGAAAATACTAATTTGATCAACATAATAAGTCATAACTCAATCGCAGAGAAGAATTAATACATAAACAAACAGATTTAAGGTCTATCACTCGAGCAAGAGAAACATAACACCCGAGGAGAGGGCACATGCATCCTTTCACCAACATACTGACAATGATAAAAGCTAAAACAAGAATAAAACAAGAAGAAAGGGGAAACCTCCCATCATGACATCCAACTGACAAATCAATGCAAGGAAAAAGTGGTTCGATTTCGCAATAATTTTAAATATAATAACAGTAGAAAAGTGTAGAAATATCTTGCCTTTTTCTCCAGATTCAAAAGGTTTCATGGACACCGCCTGCAGGACCAGCAACAATAATCCTTAGGTCGAATCTCCCCTTTTTATAGGATGGGCACTCAAGTTCCATTCTTGTCTATGCTTAGCCTGGGTAGAGAGCTCCATTTTATAAGAAACGTCGAACGGAAAGAACGGTGGTCTCAGGTGCTGTCAAGACTATGGTATGCACAATATGGTTTTAATGAAAATGTCCAGCACATACTTGAAAGAAAGGGACAAGGCCAGACTGCACAACCCTCTAAACAACCTTCCAGCCTGCGTTAAAGATGGGGCACCAGAGAAGGACAGAGACATCGAAAAGGCACAAGGAACAAGGATAATAGAAATTTGAAGAAGAATACACCTCCAAAATAACGTATGCAAGGAGAGAGAGAATCCACGCAGCGTGCAAAACGTGACAGAATGCCACAAATCGATGGGGGGGGTCTTAATAGAGAATCTTTGTAAATAAATTTCATCAGGTCTCCTGGTAACACTCTCACTATCACATAGTCGATTTTGATAAAAATACCTTGAAGGAGAATCCTGAATTTGAGGATGCATTTGATACTGAATAGATAACAACATAGTTGGATAACATGTTTGTTGGAAGCACTCACAAACGCTTCTACTATACTGCAACAGTATCGTTCATCCGATGAGGAGGAGCCGAGAGATGCCATGGGGTGTCTAAATTCACAAAGCGCGGGGAAAACGAAGCGACAGAGGGAGAAGAAGAGCCTCAGTGATCGGAACAAGTGAACGCCCTTCCGCATTTTGATCCCACGGGATCCTCAAGGGAGAGTTATATATGATCGAATCCTCTCTTTAATCCAATAAACCCAGAGAAAAGAAAGATCGTAAGCTGAAACCCATAATAAAATGATTCTATTTTCCCCTACAAAATGAAGTTTACAAACCTTACGCGCTGATTCAAGGGTGTTGGGAGTCTTGCAAAAGATATTATTATACATAAAGAATTAATGGAGACCACTAAGCACAGAACCACCATTCGAGATATGTCCCTTCCACAAGCACACTCGCTTTGAACGTAGTGGATCGGGATCTCTTCAGGCTTCTCACTGATACAATTTACAGTTGAATTTCATCTTTGTTCCAAAGAGTCAAACTTCTCCTATTACCAATAGATAACTTCAACCTAGGCAACACATTGCTATTGTTATTTTGACCCGACTTCCTGTACATATGATTGACAAACTCGTCAATGAGCAGAGGCCAGACACCTGCTTCTATATCATAGCCTTCAAGATTTTCAGGTACAGATCGACTGAAATCCAGCAGTCCTCTCCATGTATCCTCAGAGATACTATGTCGTTGATTTTTTCTGTACAAAGTCACACCACTGATCTAGCAACCGAAACCTTCCTGTAAACACCAATCTCCATGCCTCTATACTTGTGCTAACAACAATACTCCTTTGTCCGTTTTCACAGCACATAAAGAACACAAAGTAATAGAAGCATCGAAACCTACAAAGATTCCTTCATCAAATGCTGATTTTTACCAAGCAAGGCTTTCTTCAAAGAGTGGAGAACATTAATGGCAGAATGCCTAAAATTATAGCCTTAGCTGCTCTAGTTCCATCATGTCAAACCATTACTGCGCCCATACGCATTCCACAAAAGAATCAAAAAGAGATCCAGGTGAAGAAAAATAGGCCTCCACCGACTCCCATCTCCCTCACGCAAGGTAGAAACATAATGGCCATTACGGTCTGCAGGGTAGGTGGTTGGGAGGAGACTAATGTCATCCACTTGCAACAAGACCTGCGAATGGACCTGGTCGGCCAAGGTGGCAGTGGAGGGTAGGTGCAAGCAAATTAAAAGATTTAAAAAACCTGCGCAGTCCTCACCACGACCTATTAATTCAATGGTAGAGGTTAAAATATTTTTGTGGGTTTTTCCAATGAATTCTTAGCATTTAGAAATTAGTTGGCCATTCAAAATTACCTTAAAAACTCATTGTCCAATTATTTTTCCTTCTCCACAAGCAAGAACTTCAATCTAAATTCATACAAAATCCTCCTTCAAAGAAAGATACGGGATAACGAAATCTCTACTAAGGTAAGCTCACAAAGCATACGAAAGAAGATATATATTAATACAAATGCAAAAAGGAGTCACAAGATTACTCCGAACAGCTTCCCATAAGCTAAAAAGGTATACGAATTTGTATGATTACTATTCAACCCGAGAAGATTAAATCACAAACAGATGAGCAAGCAAGAGGAAGTAAGAATCGAATTGCCCGTTACTCACAATGATTAAAACAACATGTCAATAGGCCTAAGCAACCAAGGGGATAAACTAGATGTTAACGTTCAAAGGCGAACATGAAGTAAAGACTTACCATGGAGCCAAGACATCAGAATTGCACATAGCCGTTCGACGCTCCACAAGAGGGTCATTGCACCAAGAACTAGGGTGAATGCCGAATGGGGCATTACATTCTCCTCCACTTAAGAAAGCATCGTCCTCGATGCGACATTATATAGAGGAAAGGAAACTAAGGAATGGTTCACAACCAAGAACAGGTAAAGGAGAAAGTACACCCTATGGTTTAAAATTTTACTTGATTAAAGCACGGCCACAGGGTAGTCTTAGGAACATTTGGTAGAAATTTTAACTTTCAAGGTTCTGTGAAGATTGGCAGTTCCTCTTATTTATTTCGTTAGTTCCTTTCCATTAGCATTATTCTTAGTTTAATTTCTTTTAAAATTCATCATTGAAGAGTTTTGGTTTATTCCTTATTGTGGGTGCCCCACATGAATCAAGCTAACACAACACCCTATCGTTTCAAAAAGACTACAGATTCACAAGCACACAAGTATATACTTCATGATTGTATTACACCACAAAAGGTTACTCAAATACGGAATGGAATAGGCACATTCCACATAACATAGTACTCAACACACATCAATGACTGACATACCAAATACTCAAACAAAAGAGTACTACAATCCACCAGACATTTCCTCAATTCCACGTATGAGGATTTTCCATGACTCATAAAAACTACATGTACATAGGGTCCACAAGGGCATCAATGACATAACCACAACATCACAACACATATCCATCTGACATGAGTAACACATACATCAAAATACCACTACCAAAACATCACAATAACTCAACATATATCCTGAAACATCAACCATACAGACAAATATCATAAGCCTCCCTCAAACTCTTATGCCTCCCTCAAGTCTCTTATGCCTCCCTCAAACTCTTATGCCTCCCTCAAGTCTCGTTATGCCTCCTCAAACTCTTATGCCTCCCTCAAGGAGGCCGGTTGACCCTATGGCCTAAGACACATAGAGTTCGAACACTCCTAACCCAAGTGACATAATAACGTGTGGTTCAACAACCCGCTAGTTATCTGTAACTCCTTGGGGCATACCCCCATACAACGAAGTGGGTCCATAGGTCCAACCATTCCATGGTGCATCCCATGACCCTATTCCACACATCACGACAATAGAACCAGCACAACAATCCAATCTAAGTGCCAAGTGGCAAAGTACAAGCCTTGGGCAAGGCGGTAAAATCTTAAAATTTAAAAATAAGATCCAAAACCAAGCAAAATAAATGGCCAAATAGCCATAGTTAGTGTCAAAATCTGCATGTTAGTACCAAAACCAAGGGAATGCCCAAAATTGTAAAGCATGGCAATCAAGAAAAGTTGCTGGTCCTTACAAAATAAAGTAAAAAGCTCAATTTACGAATAAAATCAACTTATAATAATGTCACATTATGATAATTGTGTGGCCTTATCTAGCCACAAAAGGGGTACTCAACGAGTTTCTAGCACTCGAAACATCGAGCCTCAGTTCACAAAATACATATCAATAATACAACTATCATCACCTCTATCTGAATCATCCCGCCACCACTTCGACAAGGCTAAACATAGTCATAGTTGCGCTTAGGTTGCATACATACAATCACATAGGAGAGAGGAAATAATCACAGGTTTTTATCTACTAAACCAAATTTTGGCTTGAGTTATTGACCCATGGTACACCATTCCTCACTCTCAACATACACTTCTACCGATTTCCCTCAGGGTCGGTTAGCATAAGGTTCACAACATAACATGTAACTACATTACTAACACAATGGTGGTACATATACAAGGTAGATCACAATCATACATTCACCGAGTGTAACACATCACTTTACCACATTCTGCACCCAAAGTGCAATCACCATACGATAGGGTTCATACACTCACCGTATGACCCTAAATCACAACATGAAGCATTACATATTTGCACAAATCATACATACGATGAACATAGTACATCACAACATAACATCCATTGCTACATAACAAGGTGATACACACATCTCATCAAAACATGATAAAACATCATGATATAACTTATTTCTTTTAACATCAATCTAGTCATACAACACATTGATACACCTACATACCACAATATGCCACAATGCTCCAACACTACATCATCCACATTATAATTCTTTTCACACATCACAAACAATAATTCACACGTGAACTCTTCATAGAATCCACAAGAAGGAGAGAGAATACTCCCATCCCCAACATATCAACATGATCACAAACATGCACAAGGTGACATACACATCATGTGCGTTCACAATATCACAATTACGACATGGATTACATCACGCTTAAAGCACATTACTCTTCCAATATCTACCACCATCATGCAACATCATCATCATCATGCAATATCATCATGTAACAGCACCACCACTCCAAGCTGGCCCAGAGGTTCAAGAGCATGAACCTATGCTCTGATACCAAGTGAAACAACCCAAAATCTCACACACGAACAACATAGAAAAAGACAGGATAAATTTTTTTGACTTGCTTCCACACATAACACGACACAACATGTCATCACAAAGTTACAACCAACTCGGGAACCACTTGTTACGGGATGACCACAAGGTCGCATGGAAACGCTTCACACCCAAAAGGATAATACACTCTTTTTTTTTGACATGACAACATAGAAGTCCAACCACGTAACACACTTACAAGCTTAGGGCCAACCACAATGAGATATTGTTGAGGGTTATTTATTTTAAAAGACATCTTGCAATTCTTAGCTTACATTTTCAAGGAGGCTCAAGATATGATTCATACAATTCATCTTACCAAGCTAAGTTTATTCTTTTTACACTTTGAGTAATCATCCTTAAAACTTCTCTATTATGACATTTATTTTCTTAATTCATTTATTTAGAGAAAGGGGTAATTTAATCCCACAAGGCCATATATTTACACTTACGCTACTAGAACTTGTTCATGCCCATATGAAAACATGGGTTTGCGTTCAACACACTTAAGAGAAAGAAAGACAAAGCACCTTGAAAAAAATTTATAGGGAGAAGGTTGAGTTGAAATCATCTTCAAGACCTCATTTGTTATTACCAAGATTTAATTGAAACTTGAGAACTTAACCAAATTATTAAAGATTTTACTTAGGCTTTACTAAATGAGTTTTATAAAAATAAAACAATTTACCATCCAATGGCTAAGAGATAGATCGTGGTTTCTAAAGTGTTATCTCCTACTTATCAAATCTTATTATCTTCCGAACTAACCATAGATTTCCTTTAAGATCGTTTAAGATCGTTTAAGAATTTCACCATGAAAGGGATAGTGTTCATTAGTGTAGCTAGGATATCAGGTTATATAATGTTACTTAACAAAAGATAGTTTCATCTTTGATCACTTATGGAATTACATGCTCTCAAGTTTGTCACCTCTACACTAATTTAATTGCAATATAAATTTTAGTTTAACTTTTATAAGTATTAAACAACCCATTTTATTTTACTTATAACACACTATTACTAAGTCTTAGAAATATTTAACTCAACATTTAATCGTAGGGATAAATTTTAGCATTATTCATTTACAAAAACGAAATAAGGTTACATCAACTCTTAGAATACCGATTTAATCCATTAAGGTCACTCAATAAGTGGTAAAAAAATTTCTTATATTTTCCAAGATAGACAGACAATTCAAGGTTCCAAGGTTAAGACGACATAATCCACGATACAATATACTAAGACATTGATCCTCTTCTAAATTTTCCGGTAGATGTTATCAATAGTTGAAAAATATAAAAAGGATTCATGCAAAAGAACTTCTCAACTGAGGTTGATGTAAAAATATACAAGTCTATCCCTCATCTACTCGCAAAATCCATCTACAACAAATTTTCCACAAGATTCAGTTCATGAGAACTGAGCAAGATAAGGCTACACAAAACCACCATAACTATTATCTAACAATACCACAAAAGGAAGCACTTTATTACAAGAATTGGGTCAAACCTCTAAACACTATCAACACATCAAGTTATAATAAAGTCTCCATCATGCCAATCAAGAAGGAGAAGACCTTGTACCTTAGTTAGGAGTAAAAGAAATGAAAGTATAGCAATTGATGAGATCGGCCTCGGCCCTATAAGGAGAAATAAAAATCTAGCAAAAACAGAATTCCCATCAAGTAAATAATTAAATAATAATTACAAGATTGAGATTTGATATATAGACCAACCATCTAGAAATTTATCAAAGGTACCAAATGCATAGGCTAAAATAATATTTTTTTAAATGAACAAGAGTTGATCGCCCAAGAAAAGGGGAACCACGGGTTTCAAAAATTAACACAAAAAGCCATGTATAATTGAGTTTCAAACCAGAAATCAAATAGAGTGAACACACATCATAAGTTTTGAAGCAAAGGAAAAGTATACTAGTTTTGACCATTAACTCCAAGAGATTTTCCAATCATTCAAGAAGGGCCAATGTCTTACAAAGCAAGAAAGCAAACACGTGAGAGAAGAAGGGAGTTCCGTGAAACAAGAGTATATAGTAATGTCATAAACAAATTTTATAACACTAAATATTTGCAAACCTCCACAACAATTCTAATGTTTGGTTAATTTGAAACAAATTACCTATTTCCCAAAACAACAATATTTTAAGGCAACCCTTGGTAACACAATAATCATCACACATAGATACAAACATGATTTCTAAGTGACATTATCAAAACAAAACCTTCCGCTATGAATCCATAAGACTATCAAATGAAAGCTAAGTTTTTCCTGCAGATTAATCACATTTAAGGAAATTTCGATCACAAACTATTAAGGTAATTACATGCATAAAAACTCCACCAATATTAATTAATAGCGTTAACATTACGAAGGAGAAAATAATGCAAGTTTGGAAAAATAAAGACTGCCATCAACAATAATTCAGAGAGGGGATTAGACCAAAACTATTCTAGTGTCAACGAGGTAATCTGATTCACACAATAAAGCCTCGAGCTTAGTTGATCCAAAAAGCTAGTTATGGTTCAAGTTGATAGGGATGGTCAAGGTACTTCTTGAGGATGACCTTAAAAGCCTAGAAACAAGATGAAAGATAATATAAGAGTCTAAACACGTGAGATGGAAAACACATTGTACACAAACCTTTTCATTCTAAGAGTTTTAATACCAAAACTCTAAGTCAGGCTAGCCCAAGCATTGATCACACTAATCCTACAACCTTTCTTTCTCGATGCCAAAAGGTTATCAAAGGGACTTCATAGTTATCGTAAACTTACTTCCATAGTTATCGTAAACTTAATTCCATGATAACGAAAATACTAGTTTGATCAACATAATAACTCGCAACTCAATCGCAGAGAAGAATTAATACATAAACAAACAGACGAAGGTCTATCACTTGAACAAGAGAAACATAACACCTAGAGGAGAGGGCACATGCATCCTTTCAACCAACATACTGACAACGATAAAAGCTAAAACAAAAGAAAACAAGCGAAAGGGGAAACCTCCCATCATGACATCTAACTGACAAATCAATGCAAGGAAAAAGTGGTTCAATTTCGCAATAATTTTAAATATAATAATAGTAGAAAAGTGTAGAAATATCTTGCCTTTTTCTCCAGATTCAAAAGGTTTCATGGACACCGCCCGGACCAGCAACAACAATCCTTAGGTCGAATCTCCCTTTTTATAGGCTGGGCACTCCAGCTCCATTCTCGTCTATGCTTAGCCTGGGTAGAGAGCTCCATTTTATAAGAAACGTCGAATGGAAAGAATGGTGGTCTCAGGGGCTGTAAAGACTACAGTATGCACAATATGGTTTAAATGAAAATGTCCAACACATACTGGAAAGAAAGGGACAAGTCCAAACTACACAACCCTCTAAACAACCTTCCAAATACGTTAAAGATGGGGTACCGAGAGAAGGACAGAGACATCGAAAAGGCACAAGGAATAAGGATAATGGAAATTTGAAGAAGAATACACCTCCAAAATAATGTATGCAAGGAGAGAAAGAATCCACGCAAATGGCAAAACATGACAGAATGCCACAAATTGATTTGGGGGTCTCAATAGAGAATCTTTGTAAATAAATTTCATCATGTCTCCGTAACACACTCACTCACTGTCACATAGTCGATTTTGATAAAAATACCTTGAAGGAGAATTCCGAATTTGAGGATGCATTTGATACTTTGAGCAATGATAACAACATAGTTGACAACTCGTTTGTTGGAAGTGCTCACAAAGGCTTCTACTATATCTGCAACATGTATCGTCCATCCGATGAGGAGGAGCCGAGACATGCCATGGGGTGTCTAAATTCACAAAGCGCGGGAAAACGGTTACGAGGGAGAAGAAGAGCTCATGATCGAACAGTGAACGTCCTTCCCACGTTTCGATCCCACGTGCTCCTGAAGGGAGAGTTATACATGATCGAATCCTCTCTTTAATCCAATAAACCCATAGAAAAGAATAGAATGTAAGCTGAAACCCACAATAAAATGATTCTATTTTCCCCTACAAAATGAAGTTTACAAACCTTGTGCATTGATTCAAGGGTGTTGGGACTCTTGCAAAAAGATATTATTATACATAAAGAATTAATGGAGACCACTAAGCACAGAACCACCATTCCAGATATGTCCCTTCCACAAGCACACTCACTTTGAACGTAGTGGATCGGGGATCTCTTCAGATTCTCACTGATATAATTTACAGTTTGAATTTTTGTCTCTGTTCCAGTAGACGACCTTCTCTTGTTACCAACAGATAACTTCAACCCAGAAACACATTGCTATTGTTATTTTGACTTGACTTCCTGTACATATGATTGACAAACTCGTCAATGAGCAGAGGCCAGGACCTTGCTTCTATATCATAGCCTTCAAGATTTTCAGGTACAGATCGACTGAAATCCAACAGTCCTCTCCATGTATCCTCAGAGATACTATGTCATTGATTTTCTGTACAAAGTCACACCACTGATCTAGCAACCGAAACCTTCCTGTAAACACCAATCTCCATGCCTCTATACTTGTGCTAACAACAATACTCCTTTGTCCATTTTCACAGCACATAAAGAACACAAAGTAATAGAAGCATCGAAACCTACAGGATTCCCTCATCAAATGCTGATTTTTATCAAGCAGGGCCTTCAAAGAGTGGAGAACATTAAGGGCAGAATGCCTGAAATTATAGCCTTAGCTGCTCTAGTTCCATCATGTCAAACCATTCTCGCGCCCTTGATGCATTCCACAAAAGAATAAAAAAGAGATCCAGTGAAGAAAGACAGCCTCCACCGACTCCCATCTCCCTCATGCAAGGTAGAAGCATAATGGCCATTACGGCCCAGTAGGGTAGGTGGTTGGGAGGAGACTAATGTCATCTACTTGCAACAAGATCTGCGAATGGACCTAGTCGGCCAAGGTGGCTGTGGAGGGTAGGTGCAAGCAAATTAAAAGATTTAAAAACTGCTCAAGTCCTCACCACATCCTATTAATTCAATGGTAGAGGTTAAAATATTTTTGTGGGTTTTTCCAATGAATTCTAAGCATTTAGAAATTAGTTGGCCATTCAAAATTACCTAGAAAAACTCTTTGTCCAATTATTTTTCCTTATCCACAAGCAAGAACTTCAATTTAAATTCATACAAAATCCTATTTCAGCAAAGATACGGGATAACGAAATCTCTACTAAGGTAAGCTCACAAAGCATACGAAAGAAGATATATTAATACAAATGCAAAAAGGAGTCACAAGATTACCTGAACAGTTCCCATAAGCTAAAAAGGTATACGAATTTGTATGATTACTATTCAACCCAAGAAGATTAAATCGCAAACAGATGAGCAAGCAAGAGGAAGTAAGAATCGAATTGCCCATTACTCACAATGATTAAAACAACATGTGAACAGGCCTAAGCAACCAAGGGGATAAACTAGATGTTAATGTTCGAAGGCGAACACGAAGCAAAGACCGACCATGGAGCCAAGACATCAGAATTGCACACAGCCCTTCGACGCTCCACAAGAGAGTCATTGCGACAAGAACTAGGGTAAATGCCAAACGGGGCATTACACTATCAAGAACCCCCCTGTTTCTCGGGTAGTGGATTAAAATCATCATCATCATTCCATCACCAACTATGTTAGCAGTGCCTTATTTGATCTAAGCTTGTTTTGTACCTCCTCCTCTTTAAATAAACAAATTCTCATTTGGTTTAATCCTGCTTTGCTTACTATTCGCTTTAAATTCCTATTGAGTGGAACCTCTATTTGTAACAGCCTTTTATTTTTTCATCTAAAATGAATTATAAAGAAAAAACATCTTACATCTCGGATACAACATGATAGCCCAACCGTTCTCAAAAGGCAAAGTTCATCTATTTTTTGTTTCCTTGGCACATTCGATGTTGTACAATTAGAATACAAAGGACTTGTAATTCACGTATAGTGAGATCCACACATTACAAGACTTGACTAGTTAGATACATAAACAAAATGTCTTACGTAACAAGATAATACATTGTCAAAATCAAGCACCTATTTCCTTAGTGAAGCTAACCCATTTCAATTTTTTTGAGTACGATACAAATGTTCTTATAATGTTTTGCTAAGTTTTGATCTCACAATCCGTGACACTCTTAAATATTTTTTTGGTTTAAATTTTTATTATTTTGATGTATTCATAATTTATTACTTCTTAAAATTAAAGTACTACTTTTAAATGTAGTTGTATAATAGATTAGGTAATTTAGAATAATCTAAAATTGTAATATGTTAGAAAGTGGGAATGTTATATAAAAGGGATTTATAGTTTGTGAGGACAAATTTTTAGTTTTAGATGGTCACATGAATGATTGTAACATATGAATTTAGAAAATTTGTGTATATATCGAGTTGTACTTGAGAGCCCCCTAAAATTCAAACTCTAAAAATATACAATGTCAGTTCTATCATCTTTTACTACATGTAGCAAGTCATCTTCTCTTATAAATGGCATAGGAGACGAAAACTAAAAATTAATTGATAACTATAACTTACTAGGTGTCTTAATGTGTTTAAACTCATCTCAAAATGTTTCCATCATTATATGATCAATAAGAAATCATTGGTGCCCATAGAGTTCAAGGGGTCAAGTGCAAAAGACATGGAATTCTAAGAACTATATCTATATAGAAATGCTAGTGCCTGTGTCAAGTGGGCGCATAAAAGAATATCCTTGAATTAAATCGTAATTTAACCTTAATACCTAATATTAGAGCAAAAACAAAAAAATGCAATAATATTAGATCAGGTTTCTTGAGTACGGAATATCTAACAACCAAGCTAATAATCAAGGCTAATCTATTTTGGATCACGAATTGATAATATTACTTATCTATGAGTGAGTGTGGAAAGCATCACAATTTTCTATATTCTAGTACAAATCATGCTTCTATATGATTCTAGAAATTTTCTTGGTATGAGATTACTTCAATGATTAATGAAACGCCCGCTAAAACGTCCACTTGAGACCTAAGAACAACTTAGGTTTACTTAGAAAAATTATGGAATAATTTTTTTTGAAAGACGAGTCCTCAACAAGCTTCAAAACTACAGTTTTCACAACAGAGATTCAAAGTCAATTATAATTAATAAATAAATTTTTCTCGTTATAATAGTTATTAAATCCACATTACAAAACTTATGAGTGTAATTAATTTAAATATAGTTAAATTTCTCTTAGGTGTTAATTTATGATTTTTTTTTCTTGGGAGTCTTCGAGCTTTCTTGGATTGGGATTGAGCTTCAATGATCTTAGATTTGTGATTTTGGATCAAGTTCTCGCAATGGCAAGGTAGGAACTTCACCCATGAAATTTATTTCTATATATGTGTGTGTATGAAAATAAATGAATATTGTGTGTGCATATTTTTAGGCTCTTGTAATATAGCCTTAAGTATGGTGTCAGAGAAGGTTTATGGGGATCTTTTGGAGGAAGGACTAATAGTATTGTTGCACATTTTGATAGGGAGTTGGGTTGGATGGCCCACCTTTTAGATAATAAAAATGTTTACTTATCTTATATTTTTTATTTAAGGTAGGAATAATATATTTTGGTAAGAATAAAATAATTCGATGGAGGCATAAGAGTCTTATTTTGATTTTTTTTAATGTTTTGAAGGATTTAAGGTGGGCACCTAATCCCATTGGCAGAATAAGTGATTTCCCATAGTTCCTTTCTCCATTGGCTTAGAGATTTCAATCCATGTGTAGGAAAGTTGCATTCTTCGATATTGTTATTTTTGTGCATTTTTGTCTCGAAATATTGTTGGCATGTGTGTTGTATTATGGAAGCATTTGTGAAATTTTCCATTGGTCAGTATCCATTTCTTATTGCTCTATGGTTGGCACAGATGGACAATTGTCTATTATATGATGTTCCAAAGCTTCTTCACAACCATTCTTCTCGTCCATTAGTTGATGTTTTCACTTTTAAAGATACAAAGTCGATGTTGGAAGAACATAATGTTGAAGGCCTCACAACAGTTTTGGTCATCTGACATGTGACAAGTTGTCTCCAATGACTGCCTCATCTCACTCCTCATTCTCTTGAGCACACAAACTTGGAGCTGACATCAATGTGACCGAGGGGAATGGTTAAGTCACCACACGATCTAGGATGCCTCATCTAATCATTCAGATCAAACTGAGTTATTGTCATCAAGTGTGTGTGTTGCGCATCTGCGAATCGGCCCATATTTTCTATAACAACACCTAAACCACTGTTTGCTTTTCCCGAAGCGCAACAAATTTGTTATTTTTCAAACGTTATTCCCTAATCCAATATATACAATTGGAGTGACACGTGTTGGCCTCCAATGATGTAAGTATGGAGAGATTGTTTATAGGATAGTATTATTTCCGTCTAATGGACGTTCTCAGGTCCACGCACAAGCTTAAACTAGATTCTTTAGAGGGACATCTGATAATGAGGTAATAACTCAATCGCAAAAAATAGGAATGTTTGTTATGCACATTATCGAGCATTCTCTTGAGCACACGAACTTGGAGTCGATGAAAAATGTGATTGAGGGGAATGATTAAGTCCCTGCACGATCCGGGATGCCTTGTCTCGCTCCTCATTCTCTTAAGCATGCAAACTTGGAGCCAACAAAAATGTGACTGAGGGGAATGGTTAAGTCAAGACACGATCTCGGGATGCCTCGTCGATCGCTTACGATCAAACCGAGTTATTGTCATCAAGTTTGTGCATTGCGCATCTGTGAATCGGGCCATATTTTCTATAACAACACCTAAACCGCTATTTGCTTTTCCCGAAGTGCAACAACTTTTTTATTTTTCAAACGTTATTCCCTAATCCAATATATACAATCGGAGCGACACGTGTTGGCCTCTAATGACGTAAGTATGGAGAGATTGTTCACACGATAGTATTATTTCCATCTAATGGATGCTCTCAGGTCCACGTGCAAGTGTGAACATGAGTCTTTAGAGGGACATCGAAAAATGAGGTAATAACTCAATCGAAAAAAATAGGAATGTTTATTCTCGCACATTATCGTGCTTGTGTTTTAATGCACATTATTTTCTTGGTTACAACAAAGGAATATAAAATATTATTTTCACTACGTAATAACAATTTGTGATTCCACCACTTATTGTAAAGAAACAAACCTCCATATAAATCGACATTTTGAATCTTCTTTTGAATATCTCTATATTGCCAGCTATATAATTTGATGAATGTATTGACAAATACAAATTCTCATACAAATTTTTTTAACATTTTATTTTGTGTATATTTAAAAATACAAATATGCATACAAACTATACAATTATATTATATATATATATATATATATATATATATATATATATATATATATATATACACACATTATCGAACCTTTGTTTTAATGCCATATGTGAGAATCTTGTTTCCCCGTACACCGCCAACAAAAGCATCTCGGTCGGCAAAAATTTGTTGGTCTCCCCTTGCGCTAACACCTTTCAGCGTAATAATGACTGGTGATTTCGTTGCTTATTTTCACGAATGCAGCAAAGGAATACTAAATTTTATTTTCTCGGCATAATAAATGCTAACATCTTTCAGCGTAATAACAATTGGCAATTCCAAAAAAGTGCAAAAATGGATTTTATGAAAATTAAAAAAAAATTGCCATCAATGTGTAGAGCTCATGAAAATATACACTTTTAGAGAAAATGACACCTAAAACGGAGCCACATAATGAAATCTATGGCGCATGCAAGTTTTTGCTGCAATATCTTCCCGGACCCTTTCCAAAAATGCCAAAAAAATTCTATACTTCTAAAATTTTCACCAAAAATAAAATAAAATTACTTTTTATACAAATAAAATATTAATTTACATAAGATACATATTATATATATATATAAGATTATATTCTAAATTTAAAATAATAAAATATATATACATTATTACTATATATATATATATATATATATATATATATATATATATATATATACTTGTACCAGTAAGTATATATACACAGCTATAATTATACATAATAATATATAATAAATATATAAGTGGGGCATATATGAAAAGTGACCAATGTGGGGAACTGTATAGATTTAATTTGTAAAAGAGAAAACAAATATTAAAATAAAGATTTCTTTTTAAGGCCTTTGAAATCCACGAAGGTGGAGGAAGTTGTTTTAAATAAACAAAAACAATTAAAAGTGGAAAGAAAGTGGTAGTGGTCGGCCAAGTGGGGGGACCACTCCATGTGGGGAAATGTTTATTAAATTACCCCAACTCTAAGCCTCCATAATACAACCGAACCCTCCCCACTAATTTAAATCTTTATCTTTATTAATTTTGCGGGCCCTCCAAATAGTATTCAATGTGGCCATTAATTTGACCATCGGTATATCAAATCCATGGCCAGTGTTTTACATTTAACTCTGCGTTTAGAACTGTGTGAAAGAATATTTTTCTCCATACATCGTCAACCGAGTAATCCGTTGTTAGAGCACGTCCGTATGGGTAATTTTCACCATAAAGATGGTCGATGGTGCAGAGTTTGTGTACCGTTTGATACTATCAAAGGCCCAAGGGCTTTCTAACGCCGAACATGCCTTTCGCGTAATAAACAAAATGTCTTACGTAACAAGATAATACTTTGTCATTAATCAAGCACCTATTTCCTTAGTGAAGCTAACCCATTTCAATTTTTTGAGTAAGATACAAATGTTCTTATAATGTTTTGCTATGTTTTGATCTCATTGACTCGTGACAGTTTATAATATTTTTTGTAATTTTTTTGGTTTAAATTTTTATTATTATGATGTATTCATAATTTATTTCTTCTTAAAATGAAAGTACTACTTTTAAATGTAGTTGTATAATAGTTTAGGTAATTTAAAATAATCTAAAATCGTAATATGTTAGAAAGTGGGAATGTTATATAAAAGGGATTTAGAGTTTGGGAGGACAAATTTTTAGTTTTAGATGGTCGCATGAATGATTGTAACATATGAATTTAAAATTTTTGTGTATATATCGAGTTGTTCTTGACAACTCCTTAAAATTTAAACTCGAAAATATACAATGTCACTTCTATCATCTTTTACCACATGTAGCAAGTCATCTTCTCTTATAAATGGCACAAGAGACAAAAACAAAAAATTAATTGATAACTATAACTTACTAGGTGTCTTAATGTGTTGAAACTCATCTCAAAATTTTTCCATCAATATTTGATCAATGAGAAATCATTGGTGCCCATAGAGTTCAAGGGGTCAAGTGCAGTAAGTCATGGAATTCAGGGAACTATATATATCTATATAGAAATGCTAGTGCCTGTGTCAAGTGGGCGCATAAAAGAATATCCTTGAATTAAATCATAATTTAACCTTAATACCTAATATTAGAGAAAAAACAAAAACAAATATGCAATAATATTAGATCGGGTTGTTTGAGTACGTAATATCTAAGAACCAAGCTAATAATCAAGGCTAATCTATTTTAGATCGTGTAATTGACAATATTACTTATCTATGAATGAGTGTGGAAAGCATCACAATTTTCTATATTCTAGTACAAATCATGCTTTTATAATATTCTAGAACTTTTCTTGGTATGAGATTACTTCAATGATTAATGAAACACCCACTAAAACATCCACTCGAGACCTAAGAACAACCTAGGTTTATCTAGAAAAGTTACGGAATTTTTTTTTTTTTGAAAGACGAGTACTCAACAAGCTTCAAAACTACAAATTGTCACAACAAATATTCAAATTCAATTATAATTAATAAATAAAATTTTCCCATTATAATAGTTATTAAATCCATATTACAAAATTTATGAGTGTAATTAATCTAAATATTGTTAAATTTCTCTTAGGTGTTAATTTATGAGTTTCCTTCTTGGGAGTCTTCGAGCTTGCTTGGATTGGTATTGAGCTTCGAATGGTCTTACATTTGTGATTTTGGATCAAGTTCTTACAATGGCAAGGTAGGAACTTCACCCATGAAATTTATTTCTATATATGTGTGTGTATGAAAATAAATGAATATTGTGTGTGCATATTTGTGGGCTCTGTAGTATAGGCTTAAGTATGGTGTAAGAGAAGATTTATGGGGATCTTCCTGATGAAGGAATAATAGTATTGTTGCAAAATTTTGAGAGAGAGTTTGGTTGGGTGGCCCACGCTTTTAGATAAGAAAAATGTTTACTTATCTTATATTTTTATTCGAGGTAGGCATAATATATTTTGGTAAGAATAAAATAATTTGATGGAGGCATAAGAGTCTTATTTTGGGTTTCTTTTAATGTTTTGAAGGATTCAAGGTGGGAACCTAATCCCATTGGGAGGAATAAGTGATTTCCCCATAGTTCCTTTCTCCATTGGCTTAGAGATTTCAATCCATGTTTAGGAAAGTCAGCATTCTTCGATATTGTTATTTTTGTACATTTTTGTGTTGAAATATTGTTGGCATGTGTGTTGTATTATGGAAGCATTTGTGAAAGTTTCCATTGGTTGTATCCATTTCTTATTGCTCTATGGTTGGGGCTCGGGGGATAATGAGGAGAATAACTTCTTCTCCTCATTTGATTAATTGTTGGGTGAAGAGCGTTGCCTACTCCCCCTTGTTGTTTTTCTTGAGATGATGAAAGTGGTGGAACTCAAGTTGAAGATTTGGACTTAGAGTATTTTGTAGAAGAAAAAAAAAGGGATCCTAAATTTGTAAAATTTACCCATGTTATTTCCACTTTGAGTGGAAGGCTTGTAACTCTTACATTTTAAAAGAAAGCCTTGGAAACTCTATTTATCAAGTCAGAATGTCGTAGTTAAAAGGAATAATATTAATTTATATTTTTGGTTGGGAAATAAATTTTCCAAATTGTGGATTTTATTCAAGTGGTAGAAAGTATTCTTTGGAAAGGAATGATGGCATTTTAAAGAAAGTATTGTTGAGTTCTTTTGTTGTATTGTTGTAAACTTGAAATGAAAAAGGAGTTTATTAAGTGTGTTGTATCTTATCTTTGTTCTCCAAATAGTATATGTGAAAAGAATGGTTTGGAGTTGATATTATACTCAATTTTTATACCTTATTGCAAGGAAAGAATGCTACAAATTTAGTGTTTTAATCAAGAAATTAAATTTGATTTCTTTTCATAGTTGTAATTTGTTTTAAAATGGTTTAGTAAACTTGTATCTTAATATATATATATCACTTGGTATATATTATTGTATATACCCATTTTTAAAACATTATTCCTCACATAGAGACCAATACCGGTAAGTTTATCCGGCATCGGTAGACTCTATACTAGCATTGATCATTGTATGGTTTTAGAGTTTTAGAAAAATTGTCTCCATATTAAGTTATACAAGTTTATGCTTAGAAAACAATATACAATAATCACAAACTCTACTTATCTCGTTTAAAAATCATCTAAATGAATAAATATGAAAATATTCATTTTAGAATCATGTTAATTGAAATATACTAAATCTTCAATAACCTGCGTAAGCCCCATCGTACAACATCATCATTCCTTTGACCGAACCGGTCACCTGAAACTGTAAGGAAATCATACTTTCAAATTTAAACTTAGATACGCTTATTTTTTGTGTAAGTCGAGCATTCAATGAATGTGATAAATTGTAATTTGACCCAGAATGTAGACTGTAATGCCCCGTTCGGCGTGTACCCTAGTTCTTGTCGCAATGACCCTTTTGTTGAGCGTCGAATGGCTGTGTGTATTTCCGTTGTCTTAGATCTTGTCTCAGTGATGTTTTAGAACCTTCCCTCTCCTTCTTGCATTCTCAAGTCGTTATTGACACCTCTGTGTGTGGACTGTGTAATGTCCTGTGCGTTAACCTATTTAAAGGAGGATCTTGTTGTCGCATAGTTAAGCTGGATCTTTGGCCATTATTGGTGTGAGTAGAAATTATTTATATTTATAGTATATAATGATAACAATGTTGTTTTAATTTAATTATCGATTGGCCTCTATTTTATAGTGTTATTGGCTTAAATTATTGTCATTTAGCTATATATACGTCTTTGTTAATATGATTAATAATTATTTTAAGTGGTAATAATAATAATAATAATAATAATAATAATAATAATAATAATTAAATAATAATAATAATAATAAATTTTAACAATATTATTATTTTAATTATCGATCGATGATAACTCATTATTTTTATTGTCGATTGTTATCAACTTTATTATTAATTATCGTTAAGGGATTTTATTGTTTGGTTGGTCGCTTTATAGAATGAACCCCGTTCCGCGCTGAGGAAGGGGTTACCCGTATTTGTGCCATGGTCATTCCTTTCTTCATGTTTGCTTTTGAATGTCAACCTCTAGTTTTCTTCGCTTGGTCGCTTAAGCCTGTTCACATGTTGTTTTAATCATTGTGGGTAATGGAGAATTTGATTCTTACTTCCCCTAGCTTGCTCGTGTGTACGTGATTTAATTTTTCTCGGGTTGAATATTAATCATACAAAAATTCTTATACCTTTTTAGCTTATGAAAACTGTTTAGGTAATCTTGTAACTCCTTTTTACTTTTTTATTAATATAATCTTCTTTCGTATGCTTTGTGAGCTTACCTTAGTAGAGATTTTGTTTATCCCGTATCTTTGATTAAGGAGGGGCTCGTGGGGGGCACCATGTCATGGTGGAGACTACCCAGTTTTTATTAGAAACTTTTAAACTTCTTTCACCTACCCTTCACTGCCACCTTGGCCGACCAGGTCCATTCGCGTGTCTTGTTGCAAGTAAATGGCGTTTGACTCCTCCCAACCACCGAACTACAAATAGTTATGGTATTTAATGTTTTCTACCTTGCGTGAGGGAGATGGGAGTGGGTGGAGTCCTGATTTTCCTTCACCACGATCTCATTTTTATTCTTTTATTCAATGCGTATGGGTGATTCCTTCTCCTGGCACGTTTTCTCTGCCTCTTTGTTGACTACGTGAATGCTGGGTTAGGAAAACTGATCAGCTTCGACACTTGTTGGTTCCTTATTGGAGATCCTTCTCTTCTTACCCTGCGCACGTGGATGGATGTCCACACCTGTTCCAAACTACCATTTTGACCTGGTTGCGTGGGCAGAGAGGCCATCGAAATCATTTCTGTCAAGGCGTTTTTCATCATAGTTCCTCCTTGGGTGCGCAGTGATTTGTTTATCTGGGGTGTTTGGTCTGATTTCTGCCCCTTGCTCGTTGGAGGTAGTTTCCTGTTCTAAACTGCAACTACTATTTTTTTTATTTATTTTTTTAGGCTACGTGAATGCTGGTAAAGGCGTCCTGATCAGGTTTGACCTATTAGTTGTTTTGATGACCTTTGTTTTGTGAATATCCAGCAAGGATAGCATCCCGTGAGACTACATCTCTTTGTGGCATTTTTTCAAACACTTTACCTGCGTTTTGTTCTCCCTCATTCTGCTTACATGGCCCCTTGAGCCACCTGTGAATCCTTTTGGCACATTGGGTTCCCCTTGTGCTGAGATGGATATTTTGTTCTTGCTCTAAATCACACCTTTTGATGCAGGTTGGGAGTGTTCTTTCAAGGTTGTGGAGTCTGATTTCTTTCCCTCATGGACTTGTTTCCCTTTTTAAAGTTTGTGGGCTTCTCCATTAAACCCAATTTGGGTATTTACTGTAGTCTTAGCAGTCCTTGAGACTTTTTTATTTCTTCCCTCTGGTGAAACTCATGTTTTTGGCAGCTCTCTGCCTGTGTGAACGTAGGCTTGAGTGGATTGTTGGTGTCTTACATGCCATGGACGGAAGCTCAACTAGAGGGTTGTTGTGCTGGACGTTGAGGTGTTTGGGTTCCTTGTTGAAGCTGGAGGAGCAGGCAAGATATTTCTACACCTTGCTACTATTACTATATTTAAGTTATTGTGAAATCAAATCACCTTTTTCTTGCATTGATTTGTCAATTGGACGCCATGATGGGAGATCTCCCCTTTCTGCTTGTTTTCTTCCTGTTTTAGCTTTTATCATTGTCAGTATGTTGGTGGAAAGCATGCATGTGCCCTCTCCTCTGGGTGTTATGTTTCTCTTTCTCGAGTGATAGACCTTCATCTGTTTGTTTATGTATTTCTTCTTCTCTGCGATTGAGTTGCAAGTTATTATGTTGATCCAACTAGTATTTTTGTTATCGTTGAAGTAAGTTTACGATAACTATGAAGCTCCTCCCTAGCACCCAAGTTTTTCTTTCTTTGTCTTTTGACGTTTGTTGTTAACTCCTTCTCAAGTCCCTTTGATAACCTTTTGGCATCGAGAAAGAAAGGTTGTAGGATTAGTGTGATCAATGCTTGGGCTAGCCAGGTTAGAGATTTGGTATTAAAACTTTTAGAATGAAAAGGTTTGTGTGCAATGCATTTCCGTCTCGTGTGTTTAGACTCTTGTTTTATCTTTCGTCTTGTTTATAGGCTTTTAAGGCCATCCTCAGGAAGTACCTTGACCATCCCTATCAACTTGAACCGTAACTAGCTTTTCTGGATCAACTAAGCTCGAGGTTTCATTGTGTGAATCCAGTACCTCGTTGACACTAGAATAGTTTTGGTCTAATTCCCCTCTCAGAATTATTGTTGATGGCGATCTTCTATTTTCCTAACTTGCATTCTTTCTCCTTTATAATGTTAACACTATTAATTAATATTTTCCAGGTTTCTATGCACGTAATTACCTTAATATTTTGTGATGGAAATTACCTTAAACGTGATTAATCTTCAGAAAAACTCATCTTGCATTTGATAGTCTTATGGATTCATAGCGGAAGGTTTTGTTTTGTTAATGTCACTTAGAAATTTATGTTTGTATCTATGTGTGATGGTTGATTGTGTTATGAAGGGTTGACTTAAAATATTGTTGTTTTAAGAAAAAAAAAAGTAATTTATTTTAAATTAACCGAACTTTAGAATTACTGTGGAGGTTTGTAAATCCTTAGTGATATAAAAATTTGGATGACGTTTTGTATACTCTTGTTTGATGGAGTTCCCTTCTTCTCTTGCGTGTTATTACTAGCCTTTAAGGCATTGGCCCTTCTTGAATGATTTGGGAATCTCTTGGAGTTAATGGTCAAGACTAGTATACTTTGCCTTCGCTTCGAAACTTATGTCGTGTCGTGTCCGTGTATCTAATTTCAGTGATATGCTCTATGTGATTACAGGAATGAAATTCTAATATGCTTGGCCTTTCATGTTAATCTGTGAACATTGTGGTTCCTCTTGGTTAGGCTGATCAGCTCTTGTCTTTTAGAAATCTTATATTAAAGCCTATGCTTTTGGTATCTTTTGGTAATTTTAGATGGATGGCATGTGTGACAAACTTCAATCTTGTAAATATTTAATTGTTGATGGGAATCTTGTTTCTTATAGATTGTTTATTCCTTCTTATAAGGCCAAGAGCCATTCTCGTACAATTGTTAAACTTTCGTTGCTTTTGTTCATAATTGAAGTACAAGGCCTTTTCTTCTTTGATTGGCATGGTAGAGACTTTATGATAATTTGAGGTGTTGTTGTGTTTAGGGCATTGACCCAATTCTCGTAATAGAGTGTTTCTTTCATGGTATTGTTAGACTTTAGTTATGGTGGCTTTGTGTAGCCTTATCTTGCTCAGTTCTCGAACTGACTCTTGTAAAAAAAAATTGTTGCAGATGGATTATGCGGGTAGATGAGGGATAGACTCGTAGACTTTTGCATCAACCTCAGTTGAGAAGTTCTTTGCATGAATCCTTTTTATATTGTTCAACTATTGATAACGTCCAGTGGAAAATTTAGAAGAGGATCAATGTCTTAGTATATTGTATCGTGGATTATGTCATCTTAACTTTGGAAACCTTGAATTGTCTGTCTATCTTGGAAAATATAAGAAAATTGGTTTACCTCTTTGTTGAGTGGCCTTAATGGATTATCGGTATTCTAAGAGTTGATGTGACCTTGTTTTGTTTTCATAAATGAGTATTGTTAAACTTTACCCTTGTGAATAAATGTTGAGTTAAATCTTTCTAAGACTTAGTAATAATGTGTCATAAGTAAAATAAAATGGGTTGTTTAATACTTATAGAAGTTAAACTAAAATTTATATTGCAAATAAATTAATGTAGAGGTGACCAACTTGAGGACATGTAATTCCATAAGTGATCAAAGATGAAACTATCCTTTGTTAAGTAACATTTTAGAACTTGATATCCCTAGCTACACTAATGAACACTATTCCTTTTATGGTGGAATTCTTAAACAAACTTAAGGGAAATCTATGGTTAGTTCTGGAAGATAATAAGATTTAATAAGTAGGAGAAAACAATTTAGAAACCACGCAATCTATCTCTCAGCCATTGGAAGGTAAATTGTTTTATTTTATAAAACTCATTTAGTAAAGCCTAAGTAAAATCTTTAATAATTTTGGTTAAGTTTCAAGCTTCAATTAAATCTTGGTAATAACTAATGAGGTCTTAAAGATGATTTCAACTCGACCTTCTCCCTCTAACTTTTTTCCAAGGTGCTTTGTTTTTCTTCTCTTAAGTGTGTTGAACGCAAACCCATGTTGTCATATGGGCATGAACGAGTTCTAGTAGCGTAAGTGTGAATAGATGGCCTTGTGGAATTAAATTACCCCTTTTTCTAAATAAACGAATTAAGCAAATAAAGGTCATAATAGAGAAGACTTAAAGCAAATTTCTCTTCAGAGTAAAAGTAAGAAACTTAGCATTATAAGAGGAATTGTACGAATCATATCTAGAGTCCTAGAAACTTAAGTTAAGGATTGAAAGATGTCTTATCAAAATAAATAACCTTCAATAATTTCTCATTGTGGCTTACCCTATCTATAAGTGTGTTATGTGGTGGTTTCCTATGTTGTCTTGTCAAAAAGAAAAGTGAATTATCCTTGATGGGTGTGAACATTTCTATGTTACCTTTGTGGTCATCCTTGCATCGAGTTGTTCACAGAGTTAGTTGTAACCTTGGTGGCGACATGTTGTGTCGTGTTTTGTGTCAATCAAGTCAAAAAAAAATTATCCTGTATTTTACTGTGTTGTTAGCATGTGTGAATTTTTGGGTCGCTACATGATGATGGATATATTTAAGATTTATTCATTTTCATACACCATTTATAAAATTTACATTATTTTCTTGATCCAAAGACCTAGAAGTGGAACCGGTGTCGTATTTAGAGCATACTTGATGCGCCAAATTTAAGAGAACTTGACAAGGTCATAACTTGAGCTCCGGTGTTTGTTTGAGTCCATTTTTTTGAAACCATATGTTTCGATGAGAGGAATGCATTTTTGGGCCCTAAATTTGCCATCTTGAGACCAAAAATTAGGATTTAAGTTGTAGTTCGGTTTTTTCCTATTTTTGGGCATTAGTTAATTTTAGTCTATTAGTTGCATTATGAGTTAGAAAGTTGGAAATTCCTCTAATTTAGGAATGTAGAACATGCATGGAAAAAAAATTTCCTGTATGAATAAGCATGCGAACTTACAAAGAATAGCAGTTCTAGTAAACTGCGAAAAATAGTAATTTTCGCACCTAGAGTAGATTTAGTCAAGTTAGTTAGAGTTTTCTTTGCAATTCGAGTTGGGAGTTGTTTTCCTATTTAGGAAAATTATAATTCATTATTCGATAAAAAGAAGGGGATCTATTTTCTTTGGAGTTCATATTATTTGTAGTATATCAAGTTTGTTCATAATTTGGCTACATTAGTACCCGAGCCGTCAAGTGACCACCACCACGGGTCGCCTATGCATAGAAACAATTTACTAAAACAAAACGTGATTTGGGCCAAACCAAGGGATTTAAAGAAATTAATTTCAAACTCAATGTAGATCTAATGATCTACAAGCATATATACATGTATATACATATATACACTCATGTATATATGTATATAAATGTGTATACACTTAGATCCTTGAAATGGGTTTTCCCCAAATGTAACTCAAGAAGATGCAAACCATTAAACAACTCCAAACAAATATGTGGATGAATCCTTTCATTAAAATGAATGAAAATAACTACACTCTACAAGATCTATGCCAACAAATAAGTGAGCCAAATGGGAAAGCATCTTTCCATCAATACTAAAACCTTAAGGAAATTCCTCCATGGCTTCTCTCATACTCTCATTTCTTCCTCTCCTCCAACCTGTAAAGAAAGAAAAGAAAATAGAACAAATGAGGAAAGTAGAGAAAAAAAAAAAGGTTAAAAGGAATCCATAAGGATGATTAGGTTAGAATGAAAACTTAAGATCTGCGAGGGCATGAAATGAATCGATATGAGGGTAGGGAATCAATCCTAAAAATTTAGGTGAGGGTATTTTATGGGAATGTATGTTTTAATTAAATGTATGTGCAATTTATGAATGGGGCCACTTAGTGCCTTGTTGTTTTAAATTAAATTGTATCCCTCATATTATGGTTTAGTAAATAATTAAACGAAATTAAAACTATAGTAACTAAATAATGGTATGGTGGATAGACATTAAAGATAATTTCTTGCATGGGATTAATTTAAGTTAGGGTAAACGTATAAGTGTATAATATGGATATTAATTTCCTAGAGGAATTAAAATTAGACTAAACAAAGGAATTAATGGATGCATGGCTAGAAATTTATTACTGATATGAATTTAAAAATAGATTAATAATATTAAAATCTTAATCTAGGCCGGATCAACCTAATGTAATGTAGGAAATTATTGGTACGAGTTAATTAAATGTATCCTGGGTTTAACACGCTTAGAACCATTTAAACAAAAAAATCCACAATTTCGTAAGTATTTATTTGAGATATAAAGTTGTTTGGAACGTCAAAAATGTGGGCGTTACACACAACAAGTGAGGAAATCAAATACATGAGCCAAAATATTAGGAAATAAAAAAGAAGTGCTCACATAAAAAAGAACACCATAATAAATTGTAGTTATGAAGAACTAAAATCATGTAAATACGTTTTTGAAAAAAAACTAAATAACATGAAAAGAAGATGAAAAATAAGATAAAAAAGAAAAAATATGATAACAAAGACAAAAACAAAGAGAATGTAAAAGAATTTAAAAACAAAACAAAAAAACACACCAATAAAAACTTAATCTTAACAATTAAAAGAGAAACAACTAAAAAAAATTTAAAAATTATACTTATAATAATTCACAACAAAATAAAACTAAATATTATAAAAATTAAAGTGCACCTAGTACATTACAAAAATAACACAAATACAAGGAAATTTTTACATTATCAAGATAACCATCATAAAAGATAATATTGGAGCTTATCTTAAGCAAAAATGTATATTAAGACAAGTGTTGCAATGGGACTAGTCCCTACCTAAGTGTTTGTTGAATTGTTTTAAAGGTATTAGTATTGTTTTAAAAGCAATCATTAGCATCAAATAGCTTCAAAAGTGAGACATGAGGCCATAAAAAATGGGTTAACATTTGGGGTTATTTTGTATTTTAAGTTGTTAATTTAAATCCACAAAAATTATATTACTCTAAATTAAAAAAATTGCTTGAAAAATATTCCGTAAAAATAAATTCAACTTGGAATATTTTGATGTGACCTTTATAATAAATGTCGTGTTTTGGAGAGAGCTTAGAGTTGACATGACACTCCATTTAATGAGCATTAATGAATTATGAATAATGACATCGTTTTGTTGTATGGTAATAAGAAGCATAAGGAAAACTATATTTCAAGAAATCACATACATGAAAATTGGTATTTGTAAATGAAAAAAATTACATTATATAAAACTATTGTGTATTGCATATGAAATGAAAATACTTAAATGTGATAAGAGTCACATATTAATTGGTTTTAGTTGATGTGTGATTCCCATATCATTCATAAAAATTATAAACTAATAAGAGATAAACATAACGCCCATGTTGTTTCGATGGTTGACAATATGCAACGAAATACATTGGTTTATCGAATTGCTCGATTTGTTCCACACAATTCAGAATGTGGAACTTTCCATGTAGGCTTATTCACGTAATTAAAAATCTCATTATTTAATTAAATCATGTGTTTATATAAGAAAGACATAATGCCTCCACATAAGAAGACAACAAAGGTCAGTAGTTTTGATTGAATTACAGCATTGCATTGTGAAGGGGAATGTCCGTATCCCCATTTTTCTTTTCTTTCTCTTTTTCTCTTCTCAATGTTTGAATCCATTCTTTATTATTCGTCTTTTGGTGATGGAAACTTTTCTCACTTTTACGAAAAAAGGATGTTCTAGCACGGGAAAGCTTACACCAACCAATTTGAGAAAGAAAGACGCTTCCACATATTTTAGAAGAATTTGGTTTACATAGACCAACACAACCGGAAGAATTAATCATATCGGTTAGGACACAATAATGCTAGATATCATGTATGGTGTATGTATGAATTATGGCTAGGACTCAAGAAGACTTGTTGGTATTCTGATGTACTTGATAGCTACAAGGCCATATATCATGTACGGTGTAAGTCTTACTTTTAGGTCTATGGAATCCACAAAGGATTCTGATTGGAAAGATGGAAAAAGAATTTTAATATATATTAATGAAACAAAAGTTTTGGCATTTTATTTAAAGTTTCGATATTTTCAAGTTAGTTGGTTACACAAACAGAGGTTGTGAAAGAATCATAAATGATAGAAAGAGCACATCCGGTTACGTTTTCTATTTTGGTTCACATGCAATTTCATGGGCCTTTAAGAAGCAACCTATTGTCACTCTCTCTTTTGCGAAGAGGAATATGTGGCAGCCACAACAACAACATGTCAAACATTATGGATGAGAAGAGTATTATCGGATCTAAAGAAAGAAAACGAAGAAGCAACAAATATATTTTGCGATATAACAACTTGGCTATTGCATTGTCAAAGAATCATGTTTTTCAAAAAATTTGCAAGCATATTGATACTAGGTATCAATTTATGAGAGTGCTAATCAACAATGGAGAAATATTTTTGAATTTCATAAGTCCAAAACCAATATGCTCATATCTTCACCAAGCAATTACAAAAGGACATATTTGAGCATATGATAGATTGCTTAGGTATCATAGGTCCATATTGCTCCAACAATATATGAAAAGTCAAGATTAGGAGGGAGTGCTTGAAATATATAATATTTATAGATAAGTTCCAACTTTATGAAATTTGATTTTATGTAAAACATATTCACATTTATTGTGAATATTATCTCCTCCAAAATATCAAAAGATATTATATAGAATATCTAGAAATATATATGAATATCTAGAAAATATCTTAGGAATATCTAAGAAATATCCAAAAGATCTAGAATATCTAATATAATATATTATGAGATATTTCTTAGTTAGAAGGTTGAAAAACTTCTATAAATAAGATGTTTCACTTAGTAATTCAAAGAAGCAATAAGAGAAAGACACAAATGTGCTCTAGAGTATTTTTAATATAAAGTTTGTTTTTATATTTCTCTTGTGAGTTTTTGTGTTTATAATATTGTTCTTATTTTCATTATCTTAACACACACCCTCTAGGCTAGGAGTTAGACATAATTCCTTCATAAATAACATGAAAAAGAAATAAAAACAAAAATAAAAAACAAAAAAAATAAGAAAATAAATAGAAAATACACACCAATAAAAAGTTAATGTTAACAAATAAAAGAAAAACACTATTAAAATAATACAAATTCACAACCAAATAAAACTAAATATTATGGAAATTAAAGTAGACCTACATTTAAAAAAAAAAGAAGCATTCATAGCAGACAATATTATAATATTATAATATTATCAAGATAATGTTGGATATATATAATTATATGAGTCGCATATGGACTCGTCATGTTATTTAGTTTTAGTTGAAGTTTGATTCCCATGTGCCCCATCAAAAATTATAAATTAACAAGAGAGACACGCAAGACCCATGTGGTTTCTCAAGGTTTACAGTATGCAACAGAAATACAGTGGTTTATCGAACGGGTCAGATTTGTTCCACACAATTCGGAACGTGGTTCTTGCTGTATAGGCTTTTTCACGTGATTGGAAATCCCATTATTCAATTAAACCCTCTCTTTATATAAGAAAGACATAACACTTCCAGAGAAGAAAACAACAGAGCCTTGGCAGCTTTGATTGGATTGCAATTGCAACAAAGATGGGCAAATCCGTACCCATGTCTTTCTTTGCTCTCTTCGCCCCGCTTTTAATATTCCTTTTTCTTTTTCTCCTCTCAGCGGTTGAATCCATTCGCTATGATTTGTCTTCTGATGATGCAAAACTGTCTCACGTTTACGAAAATTGGATGGTTTTGCACGGGAAGGCTTACAGAAACAACTTTGAGAAAGAAACACGCTTCCACATATTTAAGGAGAACCTGGTTTACATAGAGCATCACAACGAGAAGAATGAATCATATCGTCTGGGACTCAACCAGTTTGCAGATCTCACCCATGATGAATTCAAGATCATGTATTTGGGAGGTGTCATCCCTAATCCTTCTACCCGCCCACGCTCTCCGAGTCCTCGTTATCAGTATACACATGGCGAGCGTTTACCCAGATCTGTGGATTGGAGAAAGAAAGGCGCTGTCACGCCTGTTAAGAATCAAGGCGGATGTGGTAACAGCAATATAGTTTTTATTAAATTCATGTTTTGTTCATTTTTATTTTTGGGTGGTATTATAAATTGATTAGTTAATAATTCAACTTACTAATATATGTTTGAACTAACTATAATAAACATCTGTACTTCCTATTTTGCAGGAAGTTGCTGGGCATTCTCTGCAATTGCATCAGTGGAAGGAATTAATCAAATTGTCACCGATGAGCTCATCTCTCTGTCTGAGCAAGAACTGGTCGATTGTGACACTTCAATCAATCAGGGGTGTAATGGAGGTATGATGGATCTGGCATTTCAATTTATCATCAACAATGGCGGCATAAGCAGTGAAGAAGATTACCCTTACCAAGAAACCGACGGCACCTGTGACATACAACGAGTATGCATATTCCATCTAATTTTTGCTACCCAAGATCTTTTATTAGATTTTGATCGATGCGTTGCATTGTGTACTACTTTGATTGAAAATTTCTGAATAAAAGATAATATTTTCTAAAAAATTCCAATTGGCATGATTATATTTGGCAGAAAAATTCCCATGTAGTGAAAATTGATGGGTATGAAGATGTGCCGGCCAACGATGAAATGTCGCTGAAAAAAGCTGCTGCACATCAGCCCATCAGTGTGGCTATCGAGGCTACTGGGCAGGATTTTCAGTTCTACAAATCTGTAAGACATGAACTTAAATTTAATTGGTTTTTTTCGTTGATTGAATTTGATTGGGAACAACTGTCTTTCTAACATATTGTTGGGGATAAGTACAGGGTGTGTTCAGTGGCAAATGTGGAACTGAACTGGATCATGGAGTGACATTGGTGGGTTATGGTTCAGCTGACAAGGATTATTGGATTGTGAGAAACTCGTGGGGACCCGGATGGGGCGAGAAAGGATATATTCGGATGGAAAGAAATATCAATAGTTTATATGGAAAATGTGGGATTACCATGCAGGCATCCTATCCAACTAAGGAGGCTCCATTTGTAGTTGACACGGTGGAGCATTTGAATACGGTGGCTTAATTACTTAGTTCTATCAATAACCCCTCTGTTTCTCTCGTAGTGGATTAAAATCATCATCATCATTCCATCACCAACTATGTTAGCAGTGCCTTATTTGATCTAAGCTTGTTTTGTACCTCCTCATATCTAAATAAAACAATTCTCGTTTGGTTTAATGTTTTATCCATAGTAGCAACTTTCGTATGGAGAGTATTAAACGGTGAACTAAAAATATGGAAAAGAAAAACGGTCCACAGAAAAAATATGATAATTTTAATAATTAAACACACAACTATACAACAAATTAATAATTATTACACTTTCACTCTCTAACTTCATTTAATTAATATGGTATGGACTATTATAAAAATTGAAAATTCGAAACAGATGCCCTATTCTAGGTAATTCCGCAATTTTTTGGCATTTGCGCTTTTCTAAATAGATTTGATAGCTTTTTCTGAATTTTTAACAATCAAAGCCCAAATGTTTGGGAGTTCCGTACGGTGGATCAAGCGGAATGCAAAATAAGGATTTTTTTAAAAAGGCCCTATTTGGTAACTATGGTTTTACTTGATCAAATGCGTGCTTTGCTTACTATTCTTTTAAATTCCCTATTGAGTGGAACCTCTATTTGTAACAGCCTTTTCATTTTTCATTTAAAATGAATTATAAAGAAATAAACATCTTACAGCTCAGATACAAAATGATAGCCAAACCATTCTCAAAATCCAAAGGTCATCTATCTCTTGCTTCCTTTGCACATTTGATGCCCATAACAATAGTCGAATTCCAAATAAATTGTTCATTATTTATTCCTCTATTCTATAACAAAAAAAAACTACATCATTTAAGAAACAAATTTATTAATTATTGACAATGATATATAATCATGTTTGCATCCGGGAGATTTGTTTGTACAATTAGAGTACAAATGACTTGTAATGCACGTACACTTAGATCCACACCTTACAAGACTTGACTAGTTAGATACATAAACAAAATGTCTTACATACAAAGATAATACATTGTCAAAATCAAGCACTTATTTCCTTATTGAAGCTAACCCATTTCAATTTTGTGAGTAAGATACAAATGTTCTTATCATGTTTTGCTAAGTTTTGAGCTATCGACTGTGACACTTTTATTATAATTTTTCTTGTTTTTTTCTGTTTAAATTTTTATTATTTTGATGTATTCATAATTTATTACTTCTCATGATTAAAGTACTATTTTTAAATGTAGTTGTAGAATAGTTTAGGTAATTTAGAATAATCTAAAATTGGAATATGTTAGAAAGTGCGAATCTTATATAAAAGGGATTTAGGGTTTGAGAGGACAAATTTTTAGTTTTAGATGGTCATATGAATGATTGTAACATATGAATTTAGAAAATCAGTGTATATATCAAATTGTCCTTCAGAGCCCCTAAAATTCAAACTCAAAATATACAACGTCACTTCTATCATCTTTTAGCACATGTAGCAAGTCATCTTCTCTTATAAATGACACAAGGTACGAAAACAATAAATTACTTGACAACTATAACTTGCTAGGTGTCTTAATGTGTTAAAACGCATCTCAAAATGTATCCATCCTTATTAGATCACTGAGAAATCATGGGTGCCCATAGAGTTCAGGGGGTCAACTGCAAAATTCATGGGCTTCTGGGCACTATACCTATATAGAAATGTTGGTGCCCAAGTCAAGCAAGCGCATAAAAGAATATCCTTGAATTAAATCATAATTTAACCTCAATACCTAATATTCCAACGAAAACAAAAAGAAATATGCGATAATATTAGATCGGGTTGCTTGAGTACCGAATATCTAAGAAGAAAGCTAATAATCAAGGCTAATATTTTTTTGATCATGTAATTGACAATATTACTTATCTATGAGTGAGTGTGGAAAGCATCACAATTCTCTATATTCTAGTACAAATCATGCTTCTATAAGATTCTATAAATTTTCTTGGTATGAGATTACTTCAATGATTAAAATTAGATTTGTTGTGCTTATAAGACTTCAACATACTTCAATAGTAATCCTTAATGTGTGTAATTGTGTGTGAAATAGAATATAATGCACATTTGTATTCATATAGTTATTGAATTCAAATAAGGTCCATATTGATGCACAAGATAACACATAATAGAAGCAAAGGCCGAAAAAATAGTCACAAAACTTGAAAACACATGACATATCTTACCTTGAATATTTTGGTTAAGAATTGTCATTCTAAAATGTCAAGAAACATGTTGGGTTCACTAGAAAATGTGAAACTGCTCTTGATCATGGGGCGACAATAGTGGGTAAAGGATTGACTTAGAAGGACATAGATTGTGAGAAAATCGAGGTGACATGGAAAGTGATATAATAGATACATTTGGATATACTTTTATATTTAAAATGTGGGATTACCATGTGTTGTCTAGAAAATTTTAAACTTCTAAAATTTGAAAAATTTCTAACTTGTTGCATCATAACACTTTACCGAATCATCTTTATGCACCATTCCAATAATTCATTCACCTTTCATTCTCTCATTAACCTATTTGATTTATTTTTATAACATTAAACAGTCACATTTCTACAATTCTTGTTGCCCCACTTGCTCTTCATGACTCTTCCGACTTTCCAAAATGGTCTATAATCTTTAATTCATGTTTTAATTTGATTATTTAAAATAAAATAATTAATAATATTGATTTAATTCATTATATTAAATAATTAACATTGAGTTACTAAATCAATATCATCAATTTTACAAAATATGTAATGCCCCGTGTGGCATCGGCCTCCACTACCACCATGGCCTCCTCCCAACCACCCTACTGTAGATTTGACCAGCGTATTGTCTGTCCTTGCGTGAGGTCTGAGCGAAGTCACATTTTTCTTCGACATGATCTGTTCTTGATTCTCTTTGAATGCGAGTAGGTAGAGTGTGGATGCGTTTTCTTCCTTGGACCGCGTGTGGTGGTTGGGGGTGTCTTTCCCTGCCGTATGGGCATTTTGCTTCCTCCCGGCACATTTTTTTCTCTGCCTAGGTTGCTGCGTGAGCCTCGGTTTGCCATGGGCATTGTTCCTGCTTGCTTTCGGTTGCACGTGACCGCCGTCGTGATCTCTTTCATTGCAAAATCTTGCAGTGTAATGGAAGAATGAGATAAAGTTTTAGTCGACTGTCTTGCCTTTTCATTTTGGAAAGTTGCTTCATCCCGTGGCGGATCTAACATGGAAGAAGCTCGATCAAATCTTGAGGCAATTTTTGCTAGAGAGGCCGAGATTTGCGTTCACTCATGTTCTTTTGCTAACCGGAAGTTTTCCAAAGCACATAGCCATGAGTTAGATATGGTGGTTTTAGATGAAGCCACAAGCTTGTGTAACAGGCATGTTGTAGTATAGTAGAAGCCCTTTTGAACGCTTCCAAAGCAAGTAGGTTCTCCAAATCTATTGTTGTCTGCTCAAGATTTGAACGCATCCTCGAATCTCGGATTCTCCGTCAAGATATTCTTTGTCAAAATCGACCTTGTGGTAGTGAGTGTTCCAGAAGACTGATGAAATTTAATTGCAGAGACTCTCTATTGAGACCTTCTTTGCTATTCCACGTAACTCATGGAAGAGTGTCCTATGGAGGCGGATCTGCTTTCAGATCGAGAATATTCTTGAAGCACGATTTGCTTTGCATTTTTATGGGCTCCTTCAACGAGTCACTGAGTTGGCAGGCATAAAGGTTTCTGTTGGAATTATCACACCTTACAAGCTACAGCTGAAATGTTTGCACTGAAAGTTTGATGCTGTCCCCAGATCTGATGAAGGAAAAGGGTTGGTGATTTAGTTGGATATGCGGGGAATCCTATGGGTTCATACACTGAGGAGCAGATTCTTCCTGCAAGTTTTATTGTACCAGTGCCATCTACCATTTATCCTATTGTGGGTGCTGCAATTATGCTGAAGGGTATGACTGCTCAGTTTCTTCTTTGGCGTTGCTTTTAGGTGGAGCCCGGGCATACAATTCTTGTGCACGCTGCAGCTGGAGGAGTAGGATTTTTGTTATGTCAATGGGGTAATGCCCTTGGTGCCACTGTCATTGGTACTGTATCGACCAAGGAGAAGGCCACACAAGCAATCGAAGATGGATGCCATCATCCCATTATCTATACCTGTGAAGATTTTGTAGATTGTGTTAAAGAAATTACAAAAGGACAAGGTGTGCGGTCGTTTTTGATTCTGTGGGCAAGGACACATTCTAGGGATCTTTGGAGTGCTTGGCTTCTAGAGGTTACATGGTGAGCTTTGGTCAGTCATCATGTGCAATTGATCGTGTTCCTCTGTCAGCCCTTGCCCCAAAATCGTTGTTTTTGACACGGCCTTCCATGATGCAATACACTGCAACTCGAGAAGAGCTCCTGGAAACTGTAGGAGAATTATTTGCAAATGTTGCATCTGGTGTTCTAAAAGTCCATGTGACAAAGACATACCCACTGGCAGAAGCTGCAAAGGCTCATACCGACCTCGAGGGTAGGAAGACAAGCGGTTCAATAGTTTTGATTTCCTGATAACTAGCTGATGTGGAAAAACATAGATCCAGGAGCGTGATGTTATCATTATGTCTGGTGTCCGAGCTTCAAACCATGGTTGGTGTTTAGCCTTCTAGCGCAAGTGCTCTCGGACTGAGTGGTAAGCAGTTCGACTCTCACCCCCAAAGCAGCTGCATTGAAGCAATCTAGTGTTTGGACAGCCACCTATTGCATCCTTCTAGTCGTGCCTTCAAAAGGGAATCCTGGTGTGGTATATTGCAAGAAAAGACCAGTGAAGCAGAGGATAAAGCGGAAGGCGTGTGGCTGTAGCAGTCCCTGCTGGATGTTCACGACTGGTGGATGCGTTAAAATAGGCAAGATAGACTAACCATATACATAATATGCTAGTATCTAATAACCTCTTGAAATGAAACTTTTTCTTTCTAGAAATTGGTTTAAATCTGTGATTTTGTGGATTTGCGTTCAGTACATGGTTAACAGTTTGTTACTTCTGGATTTGCCTCTGTTGGTTGTTCTTGTTGACGTGATCAACCCATTTATATATATATAAAACAAACAAAGGTTCTCAGTGTATGCTTTGATTGATCACATGGAAAATATATATATGTATATATAATTTTAAAAGTTACTTCCTTCTGCAAAAATGTCACTGTTTCTTTTGTGAACCTGGGTATGTAATCACCCCTAGAACGTTGCAGCATTGACTAGTATTGGTTTCCTGTTATGTTGTTGCCCTAGAGGAAAACATACAATTAAATTATTATTATTATTTTTATGATAAGCATGATTATGCACTTCGTGTATTGTGCAAAGTATTAGGGATTTTGGAAATTATAAGTTCTATATATATGCTTGTTAAGAAGGAAGTTTTGGGCTGAAAATATGTCCTGGGTTGATAGAAGGGCATAAATTATTGATAGAACCCCATTTTGATTCTACTCTTTCGATGAGTAAAATTTGATAAAATTAATGACCTTTATGGTGTTAAGATATGGTATTTTGATGCTTCCTTGTGTGATCGATTTAATCATGTATCGACATAATGCCTTGATGGAGTTAGGTAATATCTTTCATGGTTCGTGAAAGTTAAGGTTTTCATCAACCGCTTAAGGTAACATGAAGTTCCTTAAATTAGTCAAACTTGTTTGTACTTCCTTCTTGATGAGTGACCTTTCATTGCAAATTTAGAATGATTGTGATGGAAGGTCGTGAATATATTTTGTTGTCAAAAAGGGAAAAGAAGTTATGGAATAGTTTGTTTATGTGTTGAGTGTAATAATTGTAATTACATCGTTATAGAAGTTAGTTATTGGAGGATATCTATCTTCAATGGTATATTGTGTGTTTAATCTCTCCGTATAGGTTACTATAAACTTAGTGTTGAGATGTAAATTAAGGAGAGTTGAGAGACCTTTTCCTTTGTTTACATCGCTTATGATATTAGGAAGTGAGTTGACGCTCGGAAAATATCAACCAAGTCTAGATTCATGGCTATGTTCCTCTGAACGGAGGGTTATAAATATAAGGTATTATGAAAATTGCAAGGATGTGTTTAGAATGCTAGATTGCCTATTCAACTTGGATATTAAGGAGGCTTGTCACTATTCCAGCCCCGTTATGTTCAGTAGGTAAGTCATTAGGCAATACCTATTCCGACATTCTTACCGTCCTTTCCACTCATCCTTATTAGCCATGAAGTCACTTATTACCTAAGATATAATGGTTGTGGGTTTGAATATAAGATTTTCATCCTTTAAACCTTTTTGATTACATGATGGAACTTTTTTTACCCTCGTTGTTCGCTTATAGCCTATTAGACCTATGGCCCTACTTTAACGATTCCAAAACTATACTCTTTTGGCAGCTAAGATCGGTCCGGTTTTTATCTTTTGACTTCACCTTGAGAATGTGGATTGATGGGTTACACTTTAGATTTCAATCACGTAATCTATGGGATTATATGATTGAAATCCTAATACTCTCAACTCTTGTGTCTAGTCATTTAAATTTCATAGTCTTGCGTATTTGGTTGTCAAACTTTTGTAGATTTAGAGATATTTTCATAACTAAAACTTATGGTTTTCTTCTTAATTGATATGTTGAAAATTACATCTTGTTTCAAAAAGGTTGTTAGAGGTTAGAACTTTGATTCATTTCCTGAATTAGAATGTTTCCTTTCATGATTTTGTTAGCTAGTAGCTTATTGTTGCTATGTATAGTCTTATCTTGCTCAGTTCTCGCGAACTGACTCAGGTTATTAATTGTTGCAGATGGCTTACGTGGTTAGATGATGGAAAGACTTGTAGATAATTGCATCAATCTTGGTTATATTGTTCCTTTGTACGAATGTGTATTACGTTATAAAATTTGGAAAGGGCCTTTGGACATTTTAGAAGAAGGGTGCACTCGTAAATGTATTGTAAAGTATTGTTGTTGTAGAATCATTGAAACTTTGGCTTGTTTGGTTATCATGTGAAAGATGAAATTTTGATTACCGCTTGGTTATGTGATATTCTAGTGAATTTTAATCCTTAGAATAGTAGCAGGGCATGTCCCATGTTATTACTCTCTTGCTCCCTAGTCTTTATTCGATAGAGATGGTATGTCCCTTTGATTTGTACACCGTGTTGGAATGAATTGATATAACCTTGTTTTGTTTCCGCAAACGAGTACTGTTAAACTTTTCTCTTGAGTTAAAACGTTGAGTTGTAAACCCTCCTAAGGCATAGTAGCAATGAGTTTGTAAGCACTATAAAGTGAACTGGATAGTCCTTATAAAAGTAAAACTAAAATTTATATAGATGAATATATTAATGTAGATGTGATCTACTCGATAGCATTGAGACCTGGAACAATCAAGAGGAAACTATCCTTGTAACGAAATATGATTACTTATTTCTTTCCCGAGCCAAACCAATAAACACTATCCTTTTTCAGTGAAACCTTAAATGATCTCATGGTGAAATCAATGGTTAGATTTTAGAAAATGATAGGATTTAATAAGTAGGAGTGAAAGTGATTAATAAAACCTTAAATATCTCTTTATCGTTTGAAATGTTCCCCTTTGTCAAACTTAATTAAGTAAAGTCTAGATGGAACACTTAACCAATCTCGATAAACTCTTAACTTCAATGAAAGTTTGATAGTAAACAATGTGACCCTGAAGCTAAATTCTGCTGTCCTGTTCTGTTAATCCTTGCCTTGATTCATGGTGATATTTCTTAAGCAAGGTCAAAGTTTGATCCTTAAACAAGAAAGTTATTGTTAGGAAACCCTAAGCGGTACTTTCCCTCAATCGGAACTTATGCTTTCACCTGTGCAATAGAGGTATGAAACAAGAGTTAGTGGCTTGAGTAAGATTAATTAACCTTGTAATAAATGGAAAATGTTCTAAAATCAAATGAATAAAAGTTTTGGACATCAAATTGATGATCCCAGCTTTAGAAAGCTTGGCCTTAAGCTATTTAGCCAACCGTTGAAAAGAAAGAAGTTCTCCTCAGTGAAAAGAATTGTGTGAATCGTTACATGAAATTGTATAAGAATGTAAGTTAAGAATTAAGAGACACTTTAGCAAACAAGAAAATTTAACAAGAAATTCCTCATGGGATGCCCTAACTGTAAGTGTGTTTTGTGGTTGGACTCCAATGTTGTTCTGTCAAGAAGAGAAAAGTACATTGTCCTTGATAGGTGTGAACGTTCTCGTGCTGACCTTGTGGTCTCCCCCGTAACAAGTGGTTCCTGGTGTTGGTTGTAACCTTGGGACGACATGTTGTGTCGTGTTGTGTCAAAGCAAGTCAAAAAAAAATTATCCTATATTTCACTGTTTTTTCCTTGTGTTGGTATTTTTGGTGTGTTACAAAATATTAAAATTTAACTAATTAAAATTTTACGTAAATGACCCCTTTGCATGAAAAAACCCCAGGGATGAAACTAAAGGGACCAGAAACATTGAACCAGATGTGTATTTAGTGACTGAGGTCCCCCCTAGTTCAAGCAATACTTATCAACTAATAACTGACCTTGAAGTTCTTATCCCTATGTAGGAAATTTCTGATGCTTGGATCACTGTTAGGAAAAAGAAAAATTCCTTTTCCAGGAAAAATGCCTTTCCTTCGAGATAGTTCTATTGTTTGGCTATCTCTGAGCTGGACAACAGTTGTTTGTTTGTTGTTCATCTGCTGTTTTTTTGTTGTTGTTCTGTTGGTTTTTGAACTTCTCTTGGTAGATTGGTTTCTTTTCTGCCATGTGGGCCTTAAATGTTTTAATCTGGTTTGCAGAGCCTTGTTGTACAAGGGTATAGTCCCTTTCAAAAAACTATTTGCCAATAATAAAAAAATTAAAAAATTGTTAGTTATTTATATTTTAAATAAATTGATGTTATTAATTTTATTAATTAAATTCTAAATTTATTTTCTAAATTAATGATGTAAATTATATAAAAATTTAATGAAATGTCAAACTGGGAGTTGAACAAAACGGAAAGTGGGAATTTACTCCCACTTTATCATTTAGAGCACTTCATGATCAAACAATAATTAAACTACTTCCCAAGTAATATAATGGCGATATATTTCATTAAGAGGTTGACAGGAAATTTACAAAATGTGGGCTTAGCATTTTTTAAATATATAGCAAAATTCCCCACTTACCCTCTCTCTCACTCTCAAATTCCCACATTTAATATCCACTCCCCATAATCACAGAGGTGGTTACAGGGTAAAGTTTAAGACCCCAAAAAGACTTGTATATATTGTTAGGAGAATCATGTGAAATGACTTTAAAAATGATGGAAAATATGATGGAAACTGGTTTTGAATGGTGTAGCCAATCATTTGATAATGATGTCATCCGATAGAAAATTTTGGCTTATAGTATATGTTGTCCATGATAGTATATGATGTCACCCAACAACATATGTAATTTTTCATAAATTGTTTTTTGATAATATCAGTTATAATGACCGTCTGGACAAGAAATATGTCATTGCAAAATATTGTGCAAACAAAAAAAATAAAAAAACTATTTTTGTTAAAAAAATGTAGATTTCACAAGTTTTGTATGGGGTTTTTTTTTTATGTTATCAATTAAAATCGTTGTCTCAATGAGAAATATGTCGTCACAAAAATTTACATAAGAAGAAGAAATTATGTCATTGAAAAAATGCTACCGGTCAATAACATACGTTTATGCTACCGGTTGGTAACATTTTTTCATGCTACTGACTAGTAGTAGTTTTTCATGCTACCAGATAGTAGAATTTTTCCATGCTACCGAATGGATGCATATTTTACACTATTTCCGATAGCATAAAATATGGTATCAATCGGTAGTGTAAAATATGTTATCGATCGGTAAAGAAATTGTACGTTATCTCGCAACTAACATATTTTATGCGATTGGTCATAGATAAAATATGCTACCAACCAAGATTTTTTTTTACTTCTACCACTCAGAGATATATTCATGTTACTCACTAGTAGCATATATTTATGCTACTAGTTGGAATCATATACGCTACCTGCATGATTACAGGAACAACTTACCTAGGGTCCTGTTTGCGATTTTCTATCTGTCGTCAACACCCACACTAAAATAAGAAATACAAGTTTATGTTTAATATTAGAATTTCAATTTAAATGTCTCTGTGTGTGTGTGTTTTAATGTGATAAATTTCTCTTTCATGGTAAATGCAAATTTAATATAAATAGTCATCTATTAGTTTCAATTCCTAGAAAAGTGACTTGAAAATAACTTATACCAATAAAATTTAGGCAAAATAGTAGGCTTCTGAAACCCTAAAAATTTACCAAAAATAACTTTCAAAATCTGAAATATTCGTGAATTAATGAAGATTCACCACTAAAATTTTCCCTAGATGGTTATTGAAGGCATAAATTCTTCTTAACTACTTATTCTCCTCTCCCCATGTGTACGAAACAATTATTTTTGACACGCAATATTGGAAGGTTATAACCCATGGTGAATATTTTCATGTAGAAGAATATGAAAATTAAAATTATTTCCACCATCACTCGTGAGTCTCGACAACATAGAATAAGTGAGTTTCTAATACAAAAAGATTAAATTTAATGTACGGAAGAATTATTTAATAACTCCAAAACCAATCTCCATGAATCCATGTGAAGAGAGTAGTTTAATCTTAAATATATCATTTGGAAAGATCATAAATTTGCATACAAAAAAGATTTTTCTTTAGAAATTTACTAATCTAAAATCATGGTGGAGATGAAAGGTATAGACAAAAAGGAGAGTTTGTGCCACGTAAAAGGAATCTAAGCTTGCAGTAAAGCGAATAGAAATTGTGTCACTACCTACACACCAATAAGAAGAAGGAAATAAGTCTAGAAGTCGATGCAAAAGGATGAAAAATATCATCATTTACAAATAGCCAAGTTTACATTGAGAGGAATGAAAATACTAATAAGGAATGCATTATATTATCTTTAATGTATAGTAAATACCTATGCAAAGGAGGATAAAATTTTGAATTGGAAAATAATTTTTTTTTTTTTAAACTTAGGCAAAGTAGAAGTCTAGATGTCTGTAGAAAAGGAAAATAAAAGTTACAAAAAGGTATGAATTAGTAAATGATTAAAATAAGATTGAGATTGTATTTCATCTTTCACAATGTGGTATCATATTGTTCTACGACGATAAATATGAAACGTCATGTACATCGAAGAGGGTTGCAGTTCTTTAAGGGTGATGAGAATGCTTTACGTAATCAAGCAAGGAATCGAATAACAAAACGAAACTCAAGCAAAAATAAATAAGGTATACCATTTGTATAGATAAAAAATAAGAGGTACATATAGGAGTGTTGTGTAATCGTAGACAAAAAATCATGCATTATAGACATATTTAGTCCGGTCTTATACTACTATTTATTGGGTTATCATGTGTACAAAGTACTAATTAATCCCTCCTTTTTCTACTTCTTCCTATCTTCCTCTTGTATTTTATTTCATCTTTCCCACGTATTTTCCATTACATATCGTTATGTTCCACAACCTTCTCGAGATTTTAGCCCTAATTCTGGGTGCCACAGCTGTACTAGGGTGCCCCGGTCGCACTCCACCAGACAGGCACCCCGATCTAGATTTAATCTCTTTCGATCATTTTTGGGTCACTTCTATTTGTTTGGCATCTCTATCTTCTCCTAGTCAGCCTTGTCGATTAATTACAAAATTAAACTTGAGTTCCCTATAAATACAAAGCTTATAAGACCATAATGAGGGTCCTAGGTCTTTTCATTCTATCACTACTATCACTCCATCTAGGGCTGCATCTATTGCACCATCTTCATCCACATAGTTCCATACATTCTAGCTAGAAAAGTCTGCATCACATCCATTCACATAGGAGGGAGGGTGTAATGACCAAAAAAATCCACACACGAACATCATAGTGAAATACAGGATAATAATTTTTTTTTGACTTGCTTTGACACAACACGACACCACATGTCGTCACAAGGTTACAACCAACACTAGGAACCACTTGTTATGGGGGAGACCATAAGGTCAGCACGGAAACATTCACACCTATCAAGGACAATGTACTCTTCTTTTGACAAGACCACATGGAAGTCCAAAACACATGACACACTCACAACTAGGGAATCCCATGAGAAATTTCTTGTTAAATTTTCTTGTTTACTAAAGTGTCTCTCAATTCTTAACTTACGTTCTTATAAAATTTCATGTAATGATTCACGCAACTCTTTTCACAAGGGAGAACTTCTTTCTTTTCAACTGTTGACTAAATAGCTTAAGGCCAAGCTTTCTAAACTAGGATCATCAATTTTATGTCCAAATCTTTCTTATTCATTTGATTTTAGAACATTTTCCATTTCTTACAAGGTTAATTAATCTTACTCAAGCCACTAACACATGTTCCACAACTTTATTGCACAGGTGAAGGCATAAGCTCCGATTGAGTGAAAAGTACCTCTTAGGGTTCATAACAATAGCCTTCTTGTTTAAGGATTAAATTTTGACCTTGCTTAAGAAATATCACCATGAATCAAGGCAAGGGTTAATGTAATAGGAACACAAAATTTAGCTTCGTGGTCACATTGTTTACTATCATTCTTTTATCGAGGTTAAGGGTTTATCAAGATTGGTTAAAAGCTCCATCTAGACTTTACTTAATTAAGTTTGACAAAGGGGAACATTTCAAACGATAAAGAGATATTTAAGGTTTTATTAATCACTTTCACTCCTACTTATTAAACCCTATCATCTTCTAAAATTTAACCATTGATTTCACCATGAGACCATTTAGGGTTTCACCAAAACAAATAATGTTTATTAGTTTAGCTCGGGGGAAAAACAAGTAATCATATTTTGTTACAAAAGATAGATTCATCTTGATTGTTCCAGGTCTCAAAGGTTTCAAGTGGATCACATCTACATTAATATGCTCATATACATAAATTTTCGTTTAACTTTTATAAGGAATATCCAGTTCACTTTATAGTGTTTACAAACTCATCACTACTATGGCTTAGGAGGATTTACAACTCAACATTTTAACTCAAGAGCAAAGTGTAACAAAGACTCGTTTGTGAAAACAAAACAAGGTTATATCAATTCATTCCAACATGATGTACAAATCAAAGGGACATATCATCTCTATTAAACCATGACTAGGGAGCAAGAGAGTAATAACATGGGACATGCCCCTCTACTATACTAAGGGTTAAAGTTCACTAGAATATCCCATAACCAAGCGGTAATCAAATATCATCTTTCACATGATGACCAAATAAGACAAAGTTTCAACATGATACCACAACAATACTCTACATTACATTTACTAGTGCACTCGACCCTTCTTCTAAAATGTCTAAAGGCCCTTTCCAAATTTTATAACATAATACACATTCATACAAAGGAACATCATAACCAAGATTGATGCAATAATCTACAAGTCTTTCCATCATCTAACCACGTAAGCCATCTCGCAATAATTAATAACTCCGAGTCGGTTCACGAGAACCGAGCAAGATAAGACTATACATAGCAACAATAAGCTACTAGCTAACAAAATCATGGAAGGAAACATTCTAATTCAGGAAATGGATCAAAGTTCTAACCTCTAACAACCTTTTGAAATAAGATATAATTTTCAACATATCAACTAAGAAGAAACCCATAAGTTTTAGTTATGAAAATACCTCTAAAACTACAAAAATTTTTGACAACCAAATATGCAAGACTATGAAATTTAAATGATTAGACACAAGAGTTGAGAGTATTAGGATTTCAATCATATAATCCCGTAGATTACGTGATTGAAATCTAAAGTGTAACCCATCAATCCACATTCTCAAGGTGAAGTCAAAAGATACAAACCAGCACCCGATCTTATTGCCCAAAAGGAATATAGTTTTGGGATCGCTCCGTAGGGCCATAGGCCAAATAGGCTATAAAGGAACTACGAGGGTAAAAAAAAAGTTCCATCATGTAATCAAAAAGGTTTAAAGGATGAAAAATCTTATATTCAAACCCGCAACCATTATATGTTAGGTAATAAGTGACCTCATAGCTAATAAGGATGAGTGGAAAGGACGGTAAGAAAGTCCTGAATAGGTATTGCCTAACCGCTTACCTACTGAACATAACCAGGACCGGAGTAGCGACAATCCTCATTAATACCCAAGTTGAGTAGGCAATCTAGCATTCAAAACACATCCTGGCAATTTTCATAATACCATAGATTTATAATCCTCCCGTTTTAGAGGAACATAGCCATGAATCTAGACTTGGTTGAAATTTTCCGACATCAACGCACTTCCTAATATCATAAACGATGTATACAAAGGAAAAGGTCTCTCAACTCTCCTTAATTTACATCTCATCACTAAGTTTATGGTAACCTATGCAGAGACTAAACACATAACATACCATCAAGATAGATATCCTCCAATAACGAACTTCTATAACGATGTAATCACAATTATTATGTTCGACACATAAACAAACTATTCCATAACTTCTTTTCCCTTTTGACAACAAAATATATTCACGACCTTCCAACACAATCATTCTAAATTTGCAATGAAAGTTCACTCATCAAGAAGGAAGTACAAAACAAATTTGACTAAATTAAGTTCTTCATGTTACCTTAAGCAATGATGAAAACCTTAACTTTCACGAACCATGAAAGATATTACCTTACTCCATCAAGGCATTATGTCTATACATGATTAAATCGATCACACAAGGAATCATCAACATACCATATCTTAACACCATAAAGGTCATTAATTTTATCAAATTTTACTCATAGAAAGAGTAGAATCAAATGGGGTTCTATCAATAATTTAAGCCCTTCTATCAACCCAAGACATATTTTCGCCCAAAACTTCCTTCTTAACAAGCATAAATATTGAACTTCTAATTTCCAAAATCCCTAATAATTTGCACAATACACGAAGTGCATAATCACGCTTATCATAAAAAAGTAATAATAATTTTTAACTGTATGTTTTCCTCTAGGGCAACAACATAACAGGAAACCAATACTAGTCAATGCTTTACAACGTTCTAGGGGCGATTACATACCCGGTTCACAAAAGAAACAACGACATTTTTGCAGATGGAAGTAACTTTAAAATTATATATATATATATATATATATATATATATATATATATATATATATACGTATATTTTTCATATGATCAATCAAAGCATACACTGGGAACCTTTGTTTGTTTTATATATATATAAATGGGTTTGATCACGTCAACAAGAACAACCAACAGAGGCAATCCGAAGTAACAAACTGTTAACCATATATTGAACACAAAACCACATAATCACAGATTTAAACCAATTTCTAGAAGGAGAAAGTTTCATTTCAAGAGGTTTATTAGATACTAGCATATTATGTATATGGTTAGTCTATCTTGCCTGTTTTAACGCATCCAGCAAGGACTGCTACAGCCACACGCCCTCCGCTTTATCCTCTGCTTCACTGGTCTTTTCTTGCAATATACCACACCAGGATTCCCTTTTGAAGGCATGACTAGAAGGATGCAATAGGTGGCTGTCCAAACACTAGATTGCTTCAAAGCAGCTGCTTTGGGGGGGTGAGAGTCGAACTGCTTACCACTCAGTCCGAGAGCACTTGCGCTAGAAAGCTACACACCGACCATGGTTTGAAGCTCTGGACACAAGACATAATGATTACATCGCTCCTGGCTCTGAAAGGCATCTACCGTAATTGATACACAACCTTTTCCTTCATCAGATTTGGGGACAACATCAAACTCTCGGTGCAAACATTGCAGCTGTAGCTTGAAAGTGTGATAATTTCAACAGAGATGTCTCCAGCATAGATCAAGGGCACAAAAATCAGACCCCAACGCCTTTCTACTGTACAAAGACACTCCCCTGAAGATTTTCCATTACCCAAAAATAATGTTTGTAGGGAAATCCCTATCTAAAGTCCTCGCCCCAACTGTTGTCACCCACAAAGTGCTTGGCACGAGCTGCAACATTTCTCTGTCTAGCTACATAAGGAATCCCCTTGGTAGCATTAACAGGAGGTGCCCCCTGCAGACCAAAGATGATTTTTAACTTGTGTGGGGAAAACCTACTGGGAGTGGCAATTCACAGCTTCCTCTTCTTCCTTCAACAGTGGGGCCAATAGAAAGAGCTCTAAGGAGCATCAGATCTCACTCTCTCTCATATCGCTATTGAAAGATTATAAAGAGCATAGACTAGGCATTAGCTATGAACAACGATTACTCATTGCATGATCCTCTCACGCATTCTCCAACTCCCGCACTCCTTATTTCTCCTCTCACTCTTGCCTTCCAATCACAGCTATTGGCTTCTATTATGCATTTCTCGGTGATGTCCCCTCTAAGACCAAAGGATCCCAATTACCTAGAATGAGAAGCGACACCGAGATTTGGCCGTTAATGAGTTCTGTTCGGAACAGGTGAAACTACCATGGACAGCAAGAGAAAACTACCATGTCATATAAGCAAAAGCCGTGACACATACATAACCACTATTGCTACTAGCGAAACCACTGTGCCACAAATGGAACCACTGTGACGCTTTCAAAACTGCCAGATTGCATTATGGAAGGCGCATTCTGCACGGTAGCATTTGACTCAAAACCATTACGTAATGCAAAGCCATGGATCTCCTGGTAATGCTCTTACTGTCACTTAATCGATTTGATACAAAATATCTTGAAGGAGAATCCCGAATTTGAGGATGCAGTCGAACTGAACAGATAACAACCTAGTGGACAACCTGCTCGTTGGAAGCACTCAAAACGGCTTCTGCTACAGCAAGATTTTGCAACAACTGATCACGACTGTGGTCGCGTGCAACCAGAACACTCCTCGCAGCGCCCAAGAGAAGGGAGGTAACATGCCTGCTACACTATCTTGTAGCTTCATCCACACCCACGTCAAACCAGGCTCACACAGCAACCTAGGCAGAGAAAAAAAACGTGCCAGGAGGAAGCAAAAATGCCCACGCAACCAGGAAAGACACCCCCCAACCACCACACGCGGTCCAAGGAAGAAAACGCGTCCACACTCCACCTACTCGCATTCAAAGAGAATCAAGAACAGATCATGTCGAAGAAAAATGTGACTCCGCTCAGACCTCACGCAAGGACAGACAAGACGCTGGTCAAATCTGCAGGCCGGGTGGTTGGGAGGAGGCCACGGTGGCAGTGGAGGCCGATGCCCACGGGGCATTACATTCTCCTCCCCTTAAGAAAGCATCGTCCTCGATGCGACATTACACATAGGAAAGGAAAAGATTTGCAACCAAGGACAGGTAGAGGAGACATTACACCCTAGGGTTTAAAATTTAGCTGATTAAAGCACGGCCACAGGGTAGCCTTAGGAACATTTGGTAGAAATTTTAACTTTAAATGTTCTGTGAAGATTGGCAGTTCTTTCTTGTTTGTTATTTTCATTAGTCTCTTTCCGTTAACATTATTCTTAGTTTAATTCCTTTTAAAATTTCATCATTGAAGAGTTTTGGTTTATTCTTTATTGTGGGTGCCCAACATGGACTGCTAACGCAAACCCTATCAGGCTCACAAGACACTACAGATTCACAAGTACACAAGTATATACTTCAAGATTGTATTACACCACAAAAGGTTACACAATTACGGAATAGAATAGGCACACTTCCCATAACATAGGTACTCATCACACATCAATGACTAACATACCAAATACTCAAACAAAAGAGTACTACAATCCACCAGACATTTCCTCAATTTGCATCAATGAAAGACTCACATAACAACAAACCATGCTACAGGTACATAGTGTCCACAAGGGAATCAATGACATGTCCACAACATCACAACACATAACCATCTGACATGAGTAACACATACATCAAAAGACCACTACCAAACATCACAATAACTCAACATATATCCTGAAACATCAACCATACAGACAAATATCATAAGCCTCCCTCAAACTCTTATGCCTCCCTCAAGTCTCTTATGCCTCCCTCAAACTCTTATGCCTCCCTCAAACTCTTATGCCTCCCTCAAGGAGGCCGGTTGTCCCTATGGTCCAAGACACATAGAGTTTGGACACTCCTAACCCAAGTGACATAATAACGCGTGGTTCAACAACCCACTAGTTATATGTACCCCTTGGGGCGTACCCCCATACAACGAAGCGGGTCCATAGGTCCAACCAATCCATGGTGCATCCCATGACCCTATTCCACACATCACGACATTAGAACCAAAGACAACAATCCAACAAAGTGCCAAGTGGCAAAGTACAAGCCTTGGGCAAGGCGGTAAAAATTCCAAATTTAAAAGAAGACCCCAAATCAAGCTAAAATAAATGGCCAAATAGCCAAAGTTAGTATCGAAATCCCCATGTTAGTGCCACAAACCAAGGAAATGCCCAAAATTGTAAAGCATTGCAATCAAGAAAAGATGTTGGTCCTTGCAAAATAAAGTAAAAGCTCAATTTACGAATAAAATCAACTTATAATAATGTCACATTACGATAACTGTGTGGCCTTATCTAGCCACCAAAGGGGTACTCAACGAGTTGCTAGCACTCGGAACATCGAGCCTCAGCTCGTAAAATACATATCAATAATACCATCCCGCCACCCTTCGACAAGGCTAAACATAGTCATAGTTGCACTTAGGTTGTGTACATACAACCACATATGGAGAGAGGAAAGAATCACATGTAATCTACTAAACCGAGTTTTGACTCGAGTTATTGACCCATGGTACACCATTCCTCACTCTCAACATACACTTTTACCGATTTCCCTCAGGATCGGTTAGCGTAAGGTTCACAACATAACATATAACTACATTACTAACACCATGGTGGTACACACATAGCTACCATAACGTCTCACGTATGGTAGGTATACGGGGTAGATCACAATCATACATTCACAGGGCGCAATACATCACTTTACCACATTCTGCACCCAAAGTGCAATCACAATACGATAGGGTTCATACACTCACCGTATGACCCTAATTCACGACATGAAGCATTACATATTACACAACTCATATATACGATGAACATAATAACATCACAACATAACAATAATTGCTTCATAACAAGGTAGTACACACATTTCTTCAAAACATGGTAAAAACATCATGATACAACTCATTTCTTTTAACATCAATCTAGTCATACAACACATTGATACACTTACATATCACAATATGTCACAATGTTCCAACACTATGTCATCCACATTATAATTCTTTTCACACGCCACAAACAGTAATTCACACGTGAACTCTTCATAGAATCCACAAGAAGGAGAGAGAATACTCTCATCCCCAACACATCAACATGATGACAAATACGCACTGAGTGACATACACATCACGTGCATTCACAATATCACAATTACGACAATAATCACATCACGCTTAAAGCACATTACTCTTCCAATATAAATCATCATCATGCAACATCATCATCATCATCAGTATCATCATGTAACACCACCACCACCATGCAACATCACCATACAACACTAATCCGGCCCATACGTTCGAGAGCATGAGCCTACGCTCTGCTACCAAAGTGTAACGACCCAAAAATCCACACACGAACATCACAAAGTGAAATACAGGATAATAATTTTTTTGACTTGCTTTGACACAACACGACACCACATGTCGTCACAAGGTTACAACCAACACTAGGACCCACTTGTTATGGGGGAGACCACAAGGTCAGCACGGAAACGTTCACACCTATCAAGGACAATGTACTCTTCTTTTGACAAGACCACATGGAAGTCCAAAACACATGACACACTCACAGCTAGGGCATCCCATGAGAAATTTCTTGTTAAATTTTCTTGTTTACTAAAGTGTCTCTTAATTCTTAACTTACGTTCTTATAAAATTTCATGTAATGATTCACGCAACTCTTTTCACAAGGGAGAACTTCTTTCTTTTCAACTGTTGACTAAATAGCTTAAGGCCAAGCTTTCTAAACTAGGATCATCAATTTTATGTCCAAATATTTCTTATTCATTTGATTTTAGAACATTTTCCATTTCTTACAAGGTTAATTAATCTTACTCAAGCCACTAACACATGTTCCACAACTTTATTGCACAGGTGAAGGCATAAGCTCCGATTGAGTGAAAAGTACCTCTTAGGGTTCATAACAATAGCCTTCTTGTTTAAGGATTAAATTTTGACCTTGCTTAAGAAATATCACCATGAATCAAGGCAAGGGTTAACAGAATAGGATCACAAAATTTAGCTTCAGGGTCACATTGTTTACTATCAGTCTTTTATTGAGGTTAAGGGTTTATCAAGATTGGTTAAATGCTCCATCTAGACTTTACTTAATTAAGTTTGACAAAGGGGAACATTTCAAACGATAAAGAGATATTTAAGGTTTTATTAATCACTTTCACTCCTACTTATTAAACCCTATCATCTTCTAAAATTTAACCATTGATTTCACCATGAGACCATTTAGGGTTTCACCAAAACAAATAGTGTTTATTAGTTTAGCTCGGGGGAAAAACAAGTAATCATATTTTGTTACAAAAGATAGATTCCTCTTGATTGTTCCAGGTCTCAAAGGTTTCAAGTGGATCACATCTGCATTAATATGCTCATATACATAAATTTTCGTTTAACTTTTATAAGGAATATCCAGCTCACTTTAAAGTGTTTACAAACTCATCACTACTATGGCTTAGGAGGATTTACAACTCAACATTTTAACTCAAGAGTAAAGTTTAACAAGACTGCTCGTTTGCGAAAAACAAAACAAGGTTATATCAATTCATTCCAACATTATGTACAAATCAAAGGGACATATCATCTCTATTGAACCATGACTAGGAGCAAGAGAGTAATAACATGGGACATGCCCCGCTACTATACTAAGGGTTAAAGTTCACTAGAATATCCCATAACCACGCGGTAATCAAATTTCATCTTTCACATGATTACCAAACAAGCCAAAGTTTCAACAGATACCACAACAATACTCTACATTACATTTACTTGTGCATCGACCCTTCTTCTAAAATGTCCAAAGGCCCTTTCCAAATTTTATAACATAATACACATTCATACAAAGGAACATCATAACCAAGATTGATGCAATAATCTACAAGTCTTTCCATCATCTAACCACGTAAGCCATCTGCAACAATTAATAACCTGAGTCCGCCGCGAGAACTCGAGCAAGATAAGACTATACATAGCAACAATAAGCTACTAGCTAACAAAATCATGAAAGGAAACATTCTAATTCAGAAATGGATCAAAGTTCTAACCTCTAACAACCTTTTGAAACAAGATATAATTTTCAACATATCAACTAAGAAGAAACCCATAAGTTTTAGTTATGAAAATACCTCTAAAACTACAAAAGTTTGACAACCAAATATGCAAGACTATGAAATTTAAATGATTAGACACAAGAGTTGAGAGTATTAGGATTTCAATCATATAATCCCGTAGATTACGTGATTGAAATCTAAAGTGTAACCCATCAATCCACATTCTCAAGGTGATGTCAAAATATACAAACCAGACCCGATCTTAGTCAAGCAAAGGGAATATAGTTTTGGGATCGTCCGTAGGGCCATAGGCCAAATAGGCTATAAACGAACTACGAGGGTAAGAACAAAGTTCCATCATGTAATCGAAAGCTTTAAAGGATGAAAAATCTTATATTCAAACCCGCAACCATTATATGTTAGGTAATAAGTGACCTCATAGCTAATAAGGATGAGTGTAAAGGACGGTAAGAAAGTCCGAATAGGTATTGCCTAACCGCTACCTACCGAACATAACCAGGGACCGGAATAGCGACAAGCCTCATTAATACCCAAGTTGAGTAGGCAATCTAGCATTTAAAACACATCCAAGTTGCAATTTTCATAATACCATAGATTTATAATCCTCCCGCTTTAGAGGAACATAGCCATGAATCTAGACTTGGTTGAAATTTTCCGACATCAACTCACTTCCTAATATCATAAACGATGTATACAAAGGAAAAGGTCTCTCAACTCTCCTTAATTTACATCTCATCACTAAGTTTATGGTAACCTATGCAGAGACTAAACACATAACATACCATTGAAGATAGATATCCTCCAATAACGAACTTCTATAATGATGTAATCACAATTATTACGTTCGACACATAAACAAACTATTCCATAACTTCTTTTCCCTTTTGACAACAAAATATATTCACGACCTTCCAACACAATCATTCTAAATTTGCAATGAAAGGTCACTCATCAAGAAGGAAGTACAAAACAAATTTGACTAAATTAAGGAACTTCATGTTACCTTAAGAAGTTGATGAAAACCTTAACTTTCACGAACCGTGAAAGATATTACGTTACTCCATCAAGGCATTATGTCTATACATGATTAAATCGATAACACGAGGAATCATCAACATACCATATCTTAACACCATAAAGGTCATTAATTTTATCAAATTTTACTCATAGAAAGAGTAGAATCAAATGGGGGTTCTATCAATAATTTAAGCCCTTCTATCAACCCGTGACATATTTTCGCCCAAAATTCCTTCTTGACAAGCATAAATATTGAAGTTCTAATTTCCAAAATCCCTAATAATTTGCACAATACACGAAGTGCATAATCACGCTTATCATAAAAAAGTAATAATAATTTAACTGTATGTTTTCCTCTAGGGCAACAACATAACAGGAAACCAATACTAGTCAATGCTGCAACGTTCTAGGGGCGATTACATACCCAGGTTCACAAAAGAAACAACGACATTTTTGCAGAAGGAAGTAACTTTAAGATTATATACATATATATAATATATATTTCATATGATCAATCAAAGCATACACTGAGAACCTTTGTTTGTTTTATATAAAAAAAGGTTGGATCGCGTCAACAAGAACAACAACAGAGGCAAACCTGTATAACAAACTGTTAACCATATACTTAACGCAAATCCATAAAATCACAGATTTAATCCAATTTCTAGAAAGAAAAAGTTTCATTTCAAGAGGTTATTAGATACTAGCATATTATGTATATGGTTAGTCTATCTTGCATGTTTTAACACATCCAAGCAGGAGCCTTGACCACACACCCTCCGCTTTATCCTCTACTTCACTAGTCTTTTCTTGCAATATACCGCACTGATTCCCATTTTGAAGGCACGACTAGAAGGATGCAATAGGTGGCTGTCCAAACACTAGATTGCTTCAATGCAGCTGCTTTGGGGGGTGAGAGTCGAACTGCTTACCACTCAGTCCGAGAGCACTTGCGCTAGAAAGCTACACACCGACCATGGTTTGAAGCTCGGACACAAGACAAAATGATTACATCGCTCCTGGCTCTGAAAGGCATCTACCGTATTGATACACAACCTTTTCCTTCATCAGATTTGGGGACAACATCAAACTCTCGGTGCAAACATTTCAGCTGCATCAGAGCCAGTACCACTACTGGGTATTTCTACAAATCGATATTGATCAAAGGCATCATATTCCATTGCCCCCACACACCCATTCTCTGTGGAATTTGAAATTGTACTGAAAGTGGCTGATTGTAATTCATGCATAAGGCCTCTCTAATATTTTATAAAGGTTTTCCTTGTTCTCTCTCTCCGTAAACATCATAGTCTCATTTTGGGAAACATCATGCCCTCTCCTTCGATCCTTTGAAATTGGCATTTCATAAAATAGATCCATTTTTCTCAAAAATCTTAGGTGATTTGTCCTTGTTACTTGAACAATGAGCCATGCCACCTTGTCGAAGTGGATCAAAGCCAAGGTTTATCAAATCAAGCCCGCATATTGGCTGCTACTGCTTCACCCTCACACTCCTCTTGCGCTTGGGCACTACAATTTTCTGCAATTTAGAGCTCCTCATCATTCCTTTCTCGCAATCGAATGTACAGTTCAATTTCAAGAATTATACGCATCCGCAAAGGGGAGAAATTCGTGAAGCATCACGTAATGAACACGTAAAAAAAAAGGAAAATATGGTCTCGAACACGAGTATCCTTGAACACCCTCACTGTCACAAGGTTGATTTAGAGAAAACAACTCAGTACAAGATCTGGATCTAAACAATATCCTGCTACCTTCATCTCCCAAGACATTTTCTCCAACATTGCAAAGATCTCCTGTGCCCGTGGTGTGATCTGCCACTTTGAAGGAGAATCCCGAATCTGAGGATGCATTGATACTGAATAGATAACAACAAAGTTGGACAACCTGCTGGTTAGAGCGCTCAAAAAGGTTTCTACTACAATTGCAAGATTTTGCAACAACCGATCACGACTGTGGTCGCGTGCAACCGAACACTCCTCGCAGCGCCCAAGAGAATGGAGGTAACATGCCTGCTACACTATCTTGTAGCTTCATCAACACCCACATCAAACCAGACTCACGCAACAACCAAGGCAAAGAAAAACGTGCCAGGAAAGAAGAAAAAATGCACAAGGAAAAACAGACGCACCTAACCCCCACCTGCACGCATTGAAAGAGGATCAAAAGGAGATCACGGCGAAGAAAAACGTGACTCCGCTCACACCTCATGCAAGGACAGACAAGACGCTGTGGTCAAAATTTTGCAGGCCGGGTGGTTGGGAGGAGGCCAAGGTGGCGGAACCAGAAGTCCTTGATGCACGGGGCATTACACAACCGATATGATTCATGCTTTCGGTTGTGTTTCTCTATGTAAATCAAGTTCTTCTTAAATATGTGGAAGTGTGTTTCTTTCTCAAATTTGTTGGCATAAGCCTTCCCATTCTAGAACATCCATTTTTCTTAAACATGAGAACTTTTTCCATCACTAGAGTTAAAATCATAGCGAATGGATTCAACCACTAAGATGAAAAAAGAGAAATAAAAATTCGAGTGGAGAAAGAAATGAAAATGTGGATACAGATTCCCCATCCTCATTGCAATTGCATTTCATTAAAATGTACAAATTATTTGTTGTCTTCTTCTCTCGGAGGCATTTTGTCTTTATTTTATAAACACATGACTTAATTGAATAATATTATTTTTAATCACGTGAAAAATACAACAAAAAAAGCGCCATGTTCCGAATTGTGTGGAACAAATCTGAGCCATTCGATAAACCATTATATTTTTGTTGCATACTTTCAACCTTCAGAAACTACATGGGCCTTGTGTTTAACCCCGAAAGAGTTGGTGAGAATCATATCGAAAACTGTGTATCACGATAAAGTTGCACTCAAGGAAACGTAAAAGCTCCAAACGTAATCACAAGGAGGAACTCGATCAATCAATGGAAGATCTTGCATAAAAACAAATCTTGCACATAGAGAAAAGACATCGGAGTGTCTTGGCATGCTCATAAATGTCAAATGAAGGGATACATATAGGATGTTGAGTAACCCTAGTGCATGACACACAGAAACCCTAAACCTAACCCAAGTGAGATGACCCTCCATATGTGTGTGGATGACAATATAGGATCAAACACACCAACACCCCCTTCATCAAGCCGGGTAGCGGCTATGATGAGTCGATGACAGACAAGAAGGAACTCCTAAACAACTAAGAAAGATGTGTCAATGGGGCCGATAACGAAAGGCCCGATAAGGTGCCCATGTATAAACAACATCTTGCTAGAAGAAGAAGAAGAACATGACTATATAGCTCAAGAAGATGAGCAGCTACATAAGACCTCACCCCAAGAAGAGACTGCAAGTGAAGAAACTTCACCTCAGTGAAGGGCTTGTTGAATATATCTGTAATCTGATCAGCTGTCTGAATGTATTAGATGTCGATGATACCATCATGAATAAGCTGTCGTATGAAGTACATATGGATCTCAATGTGCTTTGTTTGTTGATACTAAACTGGTATTTATGCAAATTGAGATAGTTCTTGTGTTATCACAATAGATAATGGTGGGCCGCTGAAAGTGGATGCCAAACTCTGTCAAAATACCCTGTAACCAAATAGCCTCTGTGGCAACGTTAACTGCTCCTCTGTATTCGCCTCTTTTGAAGATATCACAATTGCATTCTTCTTCTTGCTAGACCAACTAATAGGACCCGAACCAAGAGAGAAACTATAGCCGGAGGTAGATTTCTGATGATCTAAGGCACCAGCCCAATCAGAATCTATGAACCCAATCAAGTCAATATCTACCCTCATTTATAGTGAATGCCATTAGTATATGTGCTATGAACATAATGAAGCATCGCTTAGCTACTTTCCAATACAACTCATGTGGCTCCCGCACGAACCTGGAAATGATCCCAACAAAGCATTAGATAAATCTGGTCGAGTGTGAGTCAAGTAAATCAAGCTCCCCACCAACTATCGATAAAGGGTACCATTAACCAAGGGAGTAGAGCAATCAGAAACCAACTTAAACTCGGAAAGAAAAGGAGTAGGAGAAGACTTGCAATCGGACATTTGTAAATGAGCAAGCAAGCCAAGAGCATACTTAGGTTGAGAAATCAAAATTCCTGAGTCAGATTGTGAAATCTGGATCCCAAGAAATTAATGAATCATACTTATGTCATCGTGGAAAACCTATTGGCCAAGGCGGTCTTCACGAAATCAATGATAGAGGAAGAGCTGCTTGTGATCAGCAAGTCATCAACATACGTAACAAGAATGAGTATGGAGTCATCTTGCCATAGAATATAAAAATTTGGATCTGAGTGACACCTAGTAAACCCCGATGTATGTAAAAAGGATTCCATCTTGGAATACTAAGCCCGAGGGGCTTATTTAAGGTCATAAAGAGACTTCTTTAACTTACAAATGAGGGAGGGATCATGGACATAACCCAAAGGTTGTTCCAAGTAGATATCTTCCTATAAGTCACCATGAATAAAGACACTCTTAACATCCATTTGATGGAATTACCATCTTTTTGCTCCGGAAATGGCTAGGGTCAGTTAAATAGAAGTCATCTTCACAATAGGAGAAAAGGTTTCGTGATAATCAACCCCATCTATCCGGTAGAAACCCTTAGCTACTAGTTTCACTTTAAACTTTTCGACATCTCCATCTACTCCATACTTTGTTCAAACACCCAATTACACCGAATTATTTTTCTTCCTTTCATAAGAGGGGTGAGATCCCAAGTATAGTTCTTCATGAGAGAGGAATACTCCTCATCCATGGTAGAATCCCACTCAAGAATACCGAGCGTCCTAGAAATACTATTGATCAAAGGCAGAGGAAAATAAAGAGTGGGGTCCAACGAAATCTGAGTGAGTATGTCTCATATCTGAAGTATCTCCAACTAAATCTCCAGCACTTTGTAGAGTTTTCCTAGCCCAAAGAGGACCAGGAGGGTCAACCTTTGAGTCGGAAGATTCATCACTTGAGTGAGAAGGGACATAGTCCTCATCTTCACTACTATAAGAATCGAAGACAAAAGGGTCTGATGGTCGGGAGGATCAAGAAGAGGAGCACACTCAACAACATCATCATATGATGAGTGAGAATATGAATCAGAAAGCTGAAGAACCTCAATAGGTAGAGGAGTATAAGTCGAATAAGACTCATTGAACTTAACACTTCTCTCAATATAAATCTCATGAGACGTAGGGTTCAACAATCGATATCCCTTCACGCCATCAGGATACCCTACAAAGATACAAGGTTTGGATTGTGGTTCCAATGCCTTGTGTTTCTTCTTAGGAATCTGAGCCATATCCTTGGATATGAAGACTTGAAAGTTCTCAACATCAGGCTTGCATCTAAACCAGGATTCAAAGGGTGTCATCACTCTTACTGCTTTGTGTGGAACATGGTTTTGAAAGTAATTAGACAGGTTCAACGCTTCACCCTAATACTGTGGAGGAAGAGACTTCGAGTGAATCATACAAGTGGCCATCTCTTTAAGAGTATGGTTCTTTCTTTCTGCTACTCCATTTTGTTAAGGGTTGTATGCAACTGTATGTTACAAGGATATCCCTTCAAAAGTACAAAAAATCTAAGAACCTATTGTTTACATATTCAACTCCATTATTGGTTCAAAGAACCTTAATAGACCGTTCTTCCTCTTTCTTAGCAAGAGCCTTAAAGTCTTGAAAATATTCAAAGAATTAAGACTCAAGCTTAAGAAAATATACCCAAGTATATCGTGAATATTCATCAATGAAGGTCAGCACATAAAGAGCTCTAGTAAACGAAGGAGACGGAAATGGACCAAAAATATCACTGTGAACAAGATCCAAAGGACGAGTAGCTCTCCAGGATTTTCCTTTGTCAAATTTATTTTTAGGATGCTTTCCAAGGGTACAACCCTCACAAAGACCCTTAGAAAACTTGACGTAGGGTGACCCAATCACCATTTTGTTTTTGCTCAATTGTTAAAGGTAGTGATAATGTAGATGTCCTGGAATGCTCATGTCATAGATTACTAACCTCATTTGCATGAGTGAGCAAGGTAATGGGCATAGAATCATAAGTAAAGTTGGAAAAGGTATATAACGAGAGCAGCAATCCACCTTTCCTCACCACTTTGTAGTTTCATTGTTAAGCTCACAAATAATCACCGAGTCGACCAAATTACACTTCCATTCCTTCACCAAGGTGAGTAATTTGGTAAACCGATAGGAGATTGGTAGAGATATCGGAACACTCAAGACTTGGTTGAGTGTTCCCCATCCATCTCTACCGATCCACTACCGAAAACCAACACTTTAATCGTGTCATTACCCATCATGATTTGGGACATACCACAAGGTTCGATGTTGGAGAAGTCAACATGTGAAGAAGCCATGTGGTGCAAGGCACCAGAATCTATAATCCATGTTGATGAAGGAGAAACTCCAATTGTTCCGTAAATAAATCTGCAAGTTTGGATCTAAATCTACAAGTTCCGGAAATAAAACTATAAGTTTCGAGATAACTCCAATTGTTCCGAGCTAACTAAAAATAGATATAACTTTTGCACACGATCTCGGATTGAGATGATTCTTTTTTTGAACTTGCATAATTTTCCAAGACAAATGTGGATATGAAATCATATTTGATTTTAGATATAGAATTCATTATCAATTCCAATTTTTCCGAACTAGTATTATATTTCCTTTATGGCATACATGCACAAGACTTGTAACAACCACTATTTCAGACACACAAGACTACATAGAAAAACACAAGATAATTTTTTTTTACTTGCTTGACACATAACACGACACAACATGTCGTCACCAAGGATACAACTAACTCTAGTGAACAACTTGATACAAGGATGACCATAAAGGTAGCACGGAAACGTTCACACCCATCAAGGACAATTCACTTTTCTTTTAGACAGGACAACATAGAAGTCCAACCACATAACACACTTATAGTTAGGGCAACCCACAATGAGATATTCTTGAGGATTATTTATTTTAATAAGACATCTTGCAATTCTTAACTTACGTTTTCAAGGAGACTCAAGATATGATTCGTACAATTCATCTTACCAAGCTAAGTTTATTCCTTTTACACTGAGTAATTAGCTTTAAATCTTCTCTATTATGACATTTATTTGTTTAATTCAATTATTTAATAAAGGAGGTAATTTAATTCCACAAGGCCATCTATCCACACTTATGCTACTAAAACTCGCTCATACCCTTATTATAATATGGATTCGCTTTCAACATACTTAAGAGAAAAATTACCAAGCACCTTAAAAAAAATGTTAGAGGAAGAAGGTCGAGTTGAATTCATCTTTAAGACCTCATTAGTTATTAACCAGGTTTTATTGAAGCTTGAGAATTTATCCAAAATTATTAAAGATTTTACTTAGGCTTTACTGGATGATTTTTACAAAAGAAAACAATTTACCTTTCAAATGGTTGAGAGATAGATTGTGTGGTTTCTAAACTGTTTCCTCCTACTTATTAAATCTTATTATCTTCTAACAACTAACAATTTATTTCACCTTAGGATCATTTTAAGAATTCACCATAAAAAGGATAATGTTCGCTAGTGTAGCTAGGGATATCAAGTTATATAATTTTTACTTTACAAAGGATGGTTTCATTTTGATCACTCATGGAATTACTTGTTCTCTAGCAGGTCACCTCTACATTAATTTATTTGCATATAAATTTTAGTTTAAATTCTATAAGTATTAAACAACCCATTTTATTTTACTTATAACACATTATTACTAAGTCTTAGAAAGATTTAACTCAACATTTATTCTCAAGGGTAAAGTTTAACAATACTCATTTACGAAAACAAAACAAGGTTGCATCAGTTCTTTCCAACACGATACACAAGCCAAAGAGACATACCCACTCTAAGGAACCATGAATAGGGAACAAGAGAGTAAAAACATTGACCAAGAAATGCTAAACTATTCTTAGAATTCTGATAATCCATTAAGATCACTTAACAAAGTGGTAATCCAATTTTCTTATATTTTCCATGATAGCCAAACAATCCAAGGTTTCCAAAGTTAAGATGACATCATCCACAATACATTATACTAAGACACTGACCCTCTTCTAAAAATTTCCACTGGACCTTATCAATAGTTGAACAACATAAAAAGGTTTTGAGCAAAAGAACTTCTCAACTGAGGTTGATGCAAAGTCTACAAGTCTATCCCTCATCTACCCGCATAAGCCATCTGCAACAATTTTTTTTCCACAAGAGTCAGTTCACGAGAACTGAGCAAGATAAGGCTACACAAAGCCACCATAACTATAGTCTAACAATACCATGAAAGGAAACACTCTATTACAAGAATTGGGTCAATGCCCTAAACACAACAACACCTCAAGTTATCATAAAGTCTCTACCATGCCAATCAAAGGAGAAAAACCCTGAAATTTAGTTATGAACAAAAGCAATGAAAATATAACAATCGTATGAGAAGGGTCCTTGGCCCTATAAGAATAAAAATTAAACAATCTAACAGAAATGGAATCCCCATCAGATAATTAACTAATCATAATATTGAAATTTGATTTTCAGACCAGCCATCTAAAATTATCAAAAAGATACCAAAAGCATAGGCTATGAAATTAGATTCCTAAAACGACAAGATTTGATCAGCCCAACAAAGAGGAAACACGGGGTTTAAAGATTAACATGAAAAGCCAAGTATATTAGAATTTTTCAATCCCATAATCACATAGAGTATATGACTGAAATTAATTACGCAGACACCACACAACATAAGTTTCATGAAGCGAAGGCAAGGAATACAAGACTTGACCATTAGTTCCCAGAGATTCCCAATCATTCAAGAAGGGTCAATGCCCTTATAGGCTAGTAACAACACACGAGAGAAGAAGGGAGTTCCGTCAAACAAGAGTATACAAAATGTCATCTAAATTTTATATCACTAAGGATTTACAAACCTCCACAATAATTCTAAAGTTTGGTTAATTTAAAAGAAATTACCTCTTTTCCAAAACAACAATACTTTAAGGCAACCCTTGATAACATAATCAACTATTCCAAAATAGGTACAAACATAACTCACTAAGTGTCGTTATCAAGGAAACACCTTCCACTATAAATTCATAAGACTATCGATTTCAAGATTAGTTTTCCTCAAGGTTAATAGTGTTCAAGACAATTTCCAACACAAAACATTAATGTAATTACGTGCATAGACAACGACCAATCTTAATTAACAACATTACATTATAAAAGAGAAAAAGAAACACAAGTTAGGAAAATAGAATATGCCACCAACAATCTTCCCAAGAGGAAATTAGACCAAAGCAATTCTAGTATTAACGGGGTATTGGATTGCATATTTATAACCTCGAACTTAGGTGATCCGAAAATTAGTTATGGTTCAAGTTGATAGGGATGGTCAAGGTGCTTCCTGAGGAAGGATTTAAAAGCCTAGGAATAATACTGATGATAAGGAGGAGTCTCAAACATGTGAGGTCCGAAAAATGTTTCACCCAAACTTATTCATTCAAAAAAATTTAATATCAAAAAACCCAACTAACCCAAGATTGATCACTCCAATCCTATAACCTTTCTTTCCCAAGATCAAAAGAGTTATCAAAGGGGTTTTAGAGGGGTTAACAACATACGACAAAAGACAAAGAAAAACAAACTCGGGTGGTAGGAAGGAGCTTCATAGTTATCATAAGCTTACATAAACGACAATGAATTACTAGCTAGAACAACATAATAAACTTGAAACTCAATCGTAGAGAAGGAGATCAATATAAACAAACAGACAAAGGTCGATCACTCGAGCAAGAAAAACATAACACCCATAGGAGAGGACACGCACTCTCTTTCCACTAACATACCGACAATGATAAAATCTAAAACAAAAAGAAAACAAGCAGAAAGGAGAGATCTCCCAACAAGGCGTCCAAATGACAAACTAATTCAAGGAAATGGTGGTTCAATTTCATGATAATTTAAATTTAGCAATAGGAGAAAAGTGTAGAAATATCTTGCCTGTTCCTCTAGCTTCAATAAGGCACCCAAACATCTTAAAGTCTAGTAATAGCAACCCTCTAGTTGAATCTTTGTCCATAGCATGCAAGGCGCCAACATTCCACTCAATCCCACATTCACACAGGAAGGAGCTCCCAAAACCTTGAGCTTCATCTGGTGGAAAGGAAAGTGGTCTCAAGGACTGCTAAGACTGCAATAAAAGCGCAAGATGAAAAGAAAATGAGCAAGCCCATGAACTCGTGGTAGGAAGGGGAAAAATTTAGCGGAAATGCAACAACATTCAACAATTATTTTTATTATTGGTAAATAGTTTTTTGAAAGGGACTATACCCTTGTACAATGTGACTCAAAAGCTAGATATAACCATAGTAACATAACCAAGTGGGATCAGAATCTAGATATGAGCAATAAGCCCAATGGCAGAAAACAATCTGCCAAGAGAAAGGCCTACAACCAACAATCCAACAGCTGAAAATCAGCTAATAAACAACATCTGAACAAACTTGCCCAACAGCTGCATAATAGACCAACAACCCGATATAATGATAAGAGCTAGATAAAAGACAAGAATCATGCCTTGTCCAAGATGGTGGGGGTTTTAGGTTTCCCGTATCCCTTCTTTTTCCTATCCACTACCATCCATTCTTCGTTTCTTTCTTCCATTGATATTGGAATAACCACTTCAATTAATTTGAGTGGGGTGAGATTTTCAGTAAGGAAGTCGAAGTAGAGTTGATTATTGTATTAGTGTTCTGAAAAGTAGAATCCAGGTATAACTTCTCTGTATTATTCGAAGAGACTTCCATGACGGGTGAGTTATCTTGCATGTGGGCGCTAACTTTCGTAACTGGAGTTTCCTGGGGATCGATTGTTAGATGCTCTGGCAGAGAATATTTCCACCATGCAGGCTTGGTTTTCCATTGGGAATGTTCACAATCTTTCGTAATATGACCAGTGTTAAAACAACATCGACATCTGAAGGCAAGTCCTTCATAGTCTAATCTTTGAATCCAGAGTCTTTCACCAATCTGCAACTTAATTTCTGTTGGTAAGGCTTTGGATAGATCAAGATCCACAAGGATCCGTGCATAAGTAGTGTGGGTTTGAATGGAGGTTTTCTCATCAACAGCCACACATGAGCCTAGAGTATCCCCTATTGCAATCAAACAAGATCTATTCCAAAGTTGGAGTGGGAGTCCAGGTAAACGAACCCAAACCAGGTAGGTATCAAAAGAGTCTTTTGAAGGATCAAAAGATGGAAACCAGGGCTTAGCCATGAGTCCATGTTCACCCCAAACCCAGTGTTGCATAAGAATTAAATCCCTATCTTCAGGGGTTTCAAAAACAACAATGAAATATGCTTTTGCACAGGGATACAGTTCAATCTTACCTTTAATCTTTTCTCTCCATCTCTGCGCAATCCAGTCATGTAGTTGAGAAAGTTTTGGCCAAAATTTATGAAATCTACAAATGAGACCCAGTTGGGAGATATTTTCTTCCTCCTTATGCACCTTTAGAAGTAGATCCACCTCAAGCTTCAACATTGGGGTCTCCTCCGAGGGTTTTAAAGGCATCGTAGAATAAAAGAGCAACGATGAACGGGGCATTATAAGACTTTACATATTTCTTAAATAATCAATAGGATTAGTCAACAAAATAGATAACAAAATACTTCTAAAGAATGAACAAGATATATATATATATATATATATATATATATATATATATATATATATATATATATATATATATATCTTAATTATATCTTAAGAAAGCTATAAGTTCCAAGATTATATTTAAATCCATTTTCAAAGGTTCTTTGGAAAGATAAAACAATTTTAATTAATAGAAAATTTATGGCCTCATCGGACCTTAGGCTATAATAAATGACATAGGACATAGATTAATATAAGAGCCATTTTTTATAAGGGTACACTTGATAGTAACATTATAAATGCGAGACATGATGTAAATTTGTGGGTCAATGTCAAAGGGTGATTGTCGGTGGGAGGATTGACCTAGAATGATATGTGTTGAGAAAAGGCCTCAATAAATGTTTCATATAGGAAATCCAGGATGCATGTTGGAAAAAGCATCATAATAACAAAGACGGTTTGAATATGATGAAGTAAACCAGGGGTGGGTAAAGCGGTATTCAAAGTGATAGAGATATTCATGGTGGTAGAGTGAAGAGGTCTTCAAAGGTTGTAGAAAAAGATGTTGGGTTCACCAAAATGATTAACTAAAATTAGAAAACTAAGGGGAAGTATATCCAATAGTTAATCTAAATAGGAGGACATAAAATGCTATGGAAATGTAATAAATAATCTAAAGACAGTAAATAATGATGTAAGTAAATTAATCTAAATGTAATAAAACCCTAAATGACAAGAGGAAGGTAAATAAAGACTTAGCTGGTTATAAAATTATATCGCAGGTTGTTGCTAGTCTAAAAATAGAAAGAAACTATGCATACGACCACTCAGAAACCATGCGAAGGGTATATCTGGACTTCTTGAGATGAAACAAGTGTCTGGGAGTGTATTGGTGTGCGTCAAAGTGCCCCATGGTGTCCTTGGTCTTGATTTTGGGCGCCGTGAATAGTGTGTAAGCTCAGAAACTATGTTTGGTTGTGTCACAACTAGGTCTAAAACTCAGTCTATCCATTGTACTTTGGATTTGTTGGATGAGCTCAATGACTCCTACATAATAATAAGAAGAATGAGTCGAATAAATTCATCCACTAAACTAGTGAACTTATCGCTGAACGTTGCACTACATTTTAGAACCGGATATAGATCTATTGAGTGTGTGCATGTCTTACTCTACATGCTCTTATGCAAGTCTTACTTTGTGTAGTATTGAGCTATGGTAGCTATAGAAGATGCAAAATAGTATGTAAAATAGAATTCATAGAATCCCTCTGTAATGCCCCGCGGGCATCGGCCTCCACTGCCATTGTGGCCTCCTCCCAACCACCCGGCCTGCAGATTTGACCAGCGTCTTGTCTGTCCTTGCATGAGGTCTAAGCGGAGTCACATTTTTCTTCGACATGATCTGTTCTTGATTCTCTTTGAATGCGAGTAGGTGGAGTGTGGACACGTTTTCTTCCTTGGACCGCGTGTGGTGGTTGGGGGGTGTCTTTCCTGGTTGCGTGGGCATTTTTGCTTCCTCCTGGCACGTTTTTTCTCTCTGCCTAGGTTGCTGCGTGAGCCTGGTTTGACGTGGGTGTGGATGAAGCTACAAGATAGTGTAGCAGGCATGTTACCTCCCTTCTCTTGGGCGCTGCGAGGAGTGTTCTGGTTGCACGCGACCACAGTCGTGATCAGTTGTTGTAAAATCTTACGGTTGTAGCGAGGCTGCCGTTTTGAGCGCTTCTAACGAGCGGAGTTGTCCACTAGGTTGTTATCTCATTCAATTCGACTGCATCCTCAAATTCGTGGATTCTCCTTCAAGATATTTTGTCTCAAATCGATTAAGTGACAGAAGAGCATTACCGGAGATGCATGGCTTTGCATTACGTAATGGTTTTGAGTCAAATGTTACCGTACAAAAATGCGCCTTCTTCCATAATGCAATCTGGCATTTTGAAAGCGTCACAGTGGTTCCATTTGTGGCACAGGTGGTTTCACTAGTAGCAACAATGGTTCTGTATGTGTCACGGCTTTTGCTTATATGACATGGCGTTTTCTCTTGCTTATGGTAGTTTCACTGTTAAACAGAGAACTCATTATCGGCCAAATCTCGGTGTCGCTTCTCATTCTAGGTAATTGGGATCCTTTGGTCTTAGAGGGGACATCACCGAAATGCATAATAGAAGCCAATGGCTACTGCAATTGGAAGGCAAGAGTGAGAGGAGAAATAAGGAGTGCAGGAGTTGGAGAATGTGTGAGACGATCGCAATGAGTAATCAGGTTGTTCATAGCTAATGCCTAGTCTATGCTCTTTATAATCTTTCAATAGCGATATGAGAGAGAGTGAGATGCAATGCTCCTTAGAGCTCTTTCTATTGGCCCCACTGCTGGAGGAAGAAGAGGAAGCTGTGAATTGCCACTCCCAGCAGGTTTTCCCCACACAAGTTAAAAATCATCTTTGGTCTGCAGGGGGCACCTCTTGTTCATGCTACCAAGGGGATTCCTTATGTAGTTGGACAGAGAAATGTTGCAGCTCGTGCCAAGCACTTTGTGGGTGACAACAGTTGGGGTGAGGACTTTAGACAGGGATTTCCCTACAAACATTATTTTTGGGTAATGGAAAATCTTTAGGGGAGTGTCTTTGTACAGTAGAAAGGTGTTGGGGTCTGATTTTTGTGCCCTTGATCTATGCTGGAGACATCTCTGTTGAAATTATCACACTTTCAAGCTACAACTGCAATGTTTGCACCGAGAGTTTGATGCTGTCCCCAAATCTGATGAAGGAAAAGGTTGTGTATCAATTACGGTAGATGCCTTTCAGAGCTAGGAGCGATGTAATCATTATGTCTTGTGTCCAAGCTTCAAACCATGGTCGGTGTGTAGCTTTCTAGCGCAAGTGCTCTCAGACTGAGTGGTAAGCAGTTTGACTCTCACCCCCCCAAAGCAGCTGCTTTGAAGCAATCTAGTGTTTGGACAGCCACCTATTGCATCCTTCTACTCATGCCTTCAAAATGGAATCCTGGTGTGGTATATTGCAAGAAAAGACCAGTGAAGCAGAGGATAAAGCGGAGGGCGTGTGGCTGTAGCAGTCCTTGCTGGATGCGTTAAAACAAGCAAGATAGACTAACCATATACATAATATGGTAGTATCTAATAAACCTCTTGAAATGAAACTTTCTCCTTCTAGAAATTGGTTTAAATCTGTGATTATGTGGTTTTGTGTTCAATATATGGTTAACAGCCATTACTTCGGATTGCCTCGTTGGTTGTTCTTGTTGACGTGATCAAACCCATTTATATATATATATAAAACAAACAAAGGTTCCCAGGTGTATGCTTTGATTGATCATATGAAAAATATACGTATATACGTATATATATATATATATATATATATATATTTCATTAAGAGGTTCATGGGGAAGTTTACAAGATGTGTGGCTTAGCATTTTTATAAATATAGCAAAATTCCCCACTTACCCTCTCTCTCACTCTCAAATTCCCACATTTAATATCCACTCCCCATAATCACAAAGGTGGTTACGGGTAAAGTTTAAGACCCCAAAAGATTTGTATATATTGTTAGGAGAATCAGTGAAATGACTTTCAAAATGATGGAAAATCGATGGAAACTAGTTTCAAATGGTGTAGCCAATCATTTGATAATGATGTCATCTAATAGAAAATTTTGGCTTATAGTATATGTTTTCCGCTGATAGTATATGATGTCACCCAACAACATATGTAATTTAAGGGAATTAAAATTCATAAGAAAAACTACGAACATACAAACAAATGCAAATTTTTGGAAAGGCTAATCAACTGATTCTCATAAAGAGTAAATCTTGAAAAAGAATTCCAGCACTTTATTACGCCCGAAGTTCTCTTATAAAATTCTTACAAAACATGAATATATAGTGAAAGGTTCACGCAACTACCCAAATTGAGTATTTGCTACTTGCACACTCCCACCGCTGCATAAAGCGATTGAATAAATGAAAGTTGAAACTAGCTTTAAGAGATTGCATATAAATGACCATTTCAACTCTTCAAATAACACTACTCCTTGCAAAATGTATACGGGTCTTTTGGGAATAATAAGGTATTTGGAAAAAGGTCTACCTCAAAAGGTAGTTTTCATATCATGTGACCGAGGTGAAAAGGGGGCTATTTTGGCAATTTGTAAGGGAACCACTCTCTGTTTTGTCTCATCTCAAAAAGGTTTTTTTTTTTTTTTTTTTTTTTGGCATTTAGCCATTTTGAATTACATTTATACAATGATGACTATTCTAGCGTATTCACCTCTTCAAGCCTAAAAAGGTGTAATAATGTTTTGACCCTAGCTATGACAACAGACTTTTTAGCTTTACATGAAAATAATTATGCTTCCCCTTTGCACAATTACAATGATTAAAACTTACAATAATTCCTCCCGCGACACATAGGAAAGGCACATTGTAGCAGACCAAAATTACCAACACAAGGACAACACAGTGAAATACCGGATAACTTTTTTTTTTACTTACTTGAAGATAATACGACACTACACAAGTTCTCTAGGGAATACAATCAACTAAAGACATGCTTTCCACAACACGGGCCCACTGCTTTAGTTACTGAGATAAACTTGAGGCACACACTAAGGACACAATGGTTCATCTAAAGTATGCAGTCTTACAACAAGGTCTTCCCACAGAAGGTTTCTTTAGATTCATGTTTTAGCTGTAAGTGCTTTTACATTCTTTACTTTTCGCAGAGGAATCATAATAGGAGAATCTGAAAGTCATGTCTCCTTTGAAGAATTTTCCCCTACCTTGATAATGTTAATAAACAGTGTAAACCAATTATTGGATGGTAAGAGGTTGCCTCATTAACTTGATTAACTGGTTCATTGGTTAGGAGGCAGTTTGTTTATCAAGGCTCTTAACTTCATCAAACTGTTTTCAACGTTGTGCTTTTAAACATATATGTTTTACCCCTTTTAAGCGGTCATATTTTTATTTTATTTTATTTTTACAGTACATGACTGTCTAAGACTTGGATTCTTCATTAAGATCTTATTAGTGGTTAAAAAGGATTTCATTGGGGCAAGAGTCTAACCAGAATTGTTAAAGGTTTCACTTGGGCTTCACTTGAAGAGATAGACATAAGTATACTGTTTATTTTTTTCAATGGGCAAGATAGGTCGAAGAGTTTCTTAGTAAGTTCCTTCTATTTATTATAATCTTATTATCTTCCAAGAATTCAATCATTGATTTCACCTTAAGACCGTTATGAGGATTTACCACAATAAGAGATTGTTGATTAGTTTACGCGAGATCACAAGGTATGTTTGTTTCTCTTGTTTTCTTTTTGCTAGGTTCCAAAACATAGTCCTTTACCAATCGACACAAGACCAAGGTAACTAGAGCGATGCAAGATGATTCAAGTTTGGATAATTAGAATTAGGTTTGACAATTCAAGGATAAATCATATTCTGAAAAGTGAAAATTCAACAAAGGATACGCATGTCAAAACAAGTTCATTTAATCTTATTGATGATAATATTTCTCAAATTGACTTTCAAACGATAACAACAACCTACAAGAGAACAATACAAAATTATAACACAATGCCTTCTAGATAGTCTCCACAATTTCCATACCAATGCTGTAAAGTAAAAGAAAAACATTCGCACAACAAATAGCATTCCTAAGAAGGCTGGAATCCACTTTCTACACGTGTTTCTTTTTCTCTTTTTTCTTTTCTTTTCTACTCAGGAAATCCTCCTGCACATTTGTTAGCACATGTCAGTTCGCAAGAACTGAGCACGATAAAAGCTATAACATTAAGACAATATGTTGTTATCTAACTGTTTCAAGGAAGAAGAAAAACACCGTTGATGAAGAAAACAATAATTCAAGAGTCTAAACAAGAGCAATTAAAGAGCTGTCCAAAAGCATAAAATGTCTAAATAAAAGGGATGGCACTAACTCTATTCAATTATCATTTTCACATAGGAGCAGTTAATAAACATCATAGTGAATTTCACCCATATCACAATAATGACCGTCATTAACAAGATAACATTTCGAAACAAAAACAATTACAGGAAGAGAATTACTTTCAAACGTGATCTATCCCTATTTGTTTAAGTTAGTTCACCAAGCCAAGGATTCACTATGCCACTGGAAGATCCCAAACAATCAATCGACATGAGAATATCTAAACCAACATGACTTATTAATATTAAGGTGATGTGCCAATAACAGTAAATTTTATGTCAGTATAGAATAAATAAAAATGGAAAGAAAAGGGGTGAAATGCACAAATGACCTCGCATGGGTCACATCCTATCCTAACAATCCTTCTATTAGACTTTCTTCTAATCAAGAGAATGTCTTAAGAAAAAGGACAAATTTGACAAGACCAATCATATCCATTATAAATCTTACAGGAGGGTTACTCAATCATTCACAAGAACGCAACACAAGATACATAGCTTCCAAAGGATCTGTCGTCAACAACAAGTTGACTTAAACCTTTTTGGTCAACGCATAACCATTCTACTACAATGATAGCAAGGAGGTCGTATCACAACGATCATAACACAAACCAGTCAACCAATGAGTTTCCAAACACACCAACCTCTAAGTCACAGGAGAATGAAATTTAAGCATCTTTACGGAGCAAATCGTAGAGTAATTTCTTACGCATAAAACCCACATCCCAATTTTAAGATTTGAAAAAAAACTCCTCACTAATGATCCAGTAGATCTCGTATCCTCCAACATGTGTGAAACAAAATCAAGGTATGAAGAAGAGTATTTCCTCTGACATTTTAAACTATCCAGAAGAAATGTGAGTATCGTCAAAAGAAGACATTCCATAGGATCAACTACATTCCTCAAAACATACAACAGTTACCAAGGGAGAGAAGGTGATTCCAAAGATGACAATCTCCAAACGGTGAACATGAATTGATATCAAATTATGACGATCAACCATGACACTCGAAGAATAAAAGTATTTCTTTGAGCGATTCAAACAAGTAACAAAAGCAACTAACCTAGTTGAACGTAATATCAACCTGGCTCAATTCAAAAATCAATCAAGCTAAGCACACACCATGCCAACTGGGAAGGGTTACTAGAACCTAAACAAATGAAAGAAAAGGATAGAGACAGGAATAGCACCATTCACCTATACACAATGCACTTGCAGTACTCAATCCCTAATTCGCAAATACTCGACATAACCCAGAACTAAAGATCTCGAACCGAAACAAGAATAAGAACAAAACAGGAACTGTAAGGTTGAGTCCAACAACAATGTTTGATAAAACATTCAAATCGTGAGACCAACATAAGGAACTAAGGGGTGTTCATTACAGGACCCCCACCTCTTTTGTTTTATTAGACTTAAGAGCAAAGTTCACCCAACTAATATTTATTAAAACCCAGAAAACAATATAAGGGCTTCAACCAACGCAATCATTTCTAACGCCAAAACAAATACAAACGAGCCAGGAAAGTGGAAACCAAACAGTATACCATCACACGAGACATTAATATGAAGAGTAGAGTTATTTAGTGATTCAATTAAATAACAAAGATAGGAATTAATGGTATAGAGAATATCGTGCTGATTAAGCTCCCATGATCGATAACAAGATGGACGGGGCTCAGCAATAAAGAATCGAAGCCTAAATCCATTTTCTTCAAGCTCGTTGGGCACCCAAACATCGAACATCTTCATGTTGGCATAGGTAGGAGTTCACAACCAGGGTGGGTGGTCTAAAATACTTGCCATCATTCTCCCAACACCGCTCCAAGATCAGCCCTAGAACTTCTGTAGGCCCCATTTTTGGCAAATGAACTTAATCCTTCGTCATACATCCAAACACCTCCACCATCTCCATATGCATCTGATTGCTTCTAATTTGGACCTCCTAACCTTGGTGCTCTCATGTTAGGAGCAGCCCTAGTCTGAGACAAAGCAAAAGAAGATGGCTTTACAACCAAGAACAATCTCTTGGTATAGACTCCATATCCATAAAACAGTCCCTAGACTTAGCATCCTCAATTAAGGCTGACCAGTCACTAGATTGCTTCAATGCAGCTGCTTTGCGAGCTCGTGCCAGTGCCACATTCATGCAGCGAATAACATCTACAAGGCCAACCCCATGATTTGAAGCTTGGACACAAAATATACTGATTACATCACACTCCTGGCTCTGAAGGCATCTACCATAATGATAAATAAACCTTTTCCTTCATCAGATCTGAGGACAGCATCAAACTCTTGGTGCAAACATTTCAGCTGTAGCTTGAAAGAGTGATAATTCCATCAGCACCCTTTATGCCTGCCAACATAGTGACTCGTAGAAGATGCTCATATAGTTGCAAGGAAAATTGTGCTTCATGAATACTCTGATATGAAACAGATCCGCCCCTAACAGATTCTCTTCCATGAGTTACATCCTACAACAAGTAAGATCTCAATAGAGACTCTTTGTAAATAAATTTCATCAGGCCTGTTGGTAACACCCTCACTGTCACGAATCGGTTTTGGAGAAACGACTCAGTGCAAGCTCTGGATCTGAGGAATATCCTGCTACCTTCATCTCCCAAGACATTTTCTTCAACATTGCATAGATCTCCTGAAAGTTTTCTTGCAAGGCAAACAGTGCTTCATGAATATTCTGATATGAAACAAATCCACCTCTATGAGATCCTCTTCCATGAGTTACATCAAAGAACAAGCAAGGTTTCAGTAGAGAAACTCTGTAATAAATTTCATCAGGTCTGCTGGTAACAGTCACACTGTCACCTAATCGGATTTGATAAAAATATCTTGTAGGAGAATCTCGAATTTGAGGGAAAAGGGAGAAGCAGTTGTTGCTAGTCGTCGTAATTTTCCAGAAATATCACTGCTACAGAAGACAAATCACTGAAAGCGAATGAGGAATTAAACTCGTCTGCAAGATAAGAAGAAGATGCTCCAAGGCTGACATCGTGGTTGACACTGTCACTGCTATTTGAAGAGGGAATTGCAGCATTCTTCCTGTCTTTTGGCCCACTAAACACTCTGCTTTCCGTTGCTCTGCCTTGCCCTCCTCCTTCATCGAACCTGGAACGAAAAGACGTCATAGATCTGGAATCGCTCCTTCTCACAATATTTGGGCAACTAGTGGAAAGAGCTTTGTTGCAGTCCAACTGATAATACTCTTTGGAATGGAGATCCGAAACAGACATCATGATGATCCAGGATAGAGAGAGAGAGAGAGGAGAGTTTTACCTAGAGAAATTGAAAACGGGAACAAACGACTCCCTGCTCTCCGATCTCGTAGCTAATGGGGGTCCGCGAACCCTGAGCATCATCGTGGTTAAATGAATGAAGGATTTTCCTTTTCCATTAAGTACCTTCGCCAAACGCATTAGAGTTTCGATATCTTTTTCCTTTCTCCCCCAAACGCATCCAGAACACGCTGTAGCAATTTCATTTGTTTCAGCATTTGATGGAGCGCAACAAGCATTCGTGGTTCAGGGCAGGAAGAAAGAGGCGTCGGATGAAGAGGGCAGACAGAGGAATGAATGCGTGAACTAGGAGAATTTCAGTTCCGCGCTCCACTGTAGCTGCCTGTACAGCGCGATTTTGAGGATCCACACCCACCCACGCAACCTCCGGGCGACAGACCTTCATTTCACCATTAATAAATTCACAATCCAGAACACGTCAAGGAGGAGCAGGTGAAAATGAGGTGACAAGGTATAAATTATGGTAGGTGGGCGACAGCTAGTATGTTGAAAAATGAAGATAGCTGGTGGAGGACAGGTAGAAAAGGAGCCAATGCCCAGCGGGCATTACACACATTGACATTGTGAAAAATATATTCACGTGGGAAAACCAAAACTATTATTTGGAAAATAATCAACCTTCCACTCGAACAGACCATAGTTGAATCTAACCGATGTTTAGTTGTTCACGAGTTATGAAAAATGCCCTAAAGTGCTTTCATTTCACTTTTTTCATTTTGAAGCTTCTGGGAAGCAAGGTATAGTGGCCATTGTAGCAAGTATTTTCCACTGTTTTGAGCGCTTATTTTCTCTTATTTTGATTATTTCCCCTCATGATCTACTCGGGAACTCCGTAACATTTTTAATGATTACCATTGGAGAGATTTTCAAGTTATTTTCACGTGTTTCTTGTCTCTGTTCACTCAAAACCTAGGCGGTTTGTACTTCTATGTCACTATTTGAGGGAAAGTCTTACTTATTCGGATAGTGTGGAGCTCTGGTTCTATCCTCTGGTTTTGGAAACCCCAGCCACCATGAATATATTTATCGGAGCTCTAATTTTTCCGGTCACGAGTACACAATGATGTGTTGTTTTTTTAGCAATTTGGGACACGCCATTTCATATGACCGCCATGGGTAAGGTAAATATTCTATTTCCAACCCCTTAATCGTTGATTTGGGTGCTTTTTCTTGAGCTCTGGTCTGTGTCGACATTTCTTGGCTGAGTCTCCATTTATGATGAAAATATTGGCCCTTGCCACGTATTTGAGGTAAAACCCCTTTCTCTGGATATTTTTAAAGCAAAACTTTGGGCTTTGAAATTGATTCACCTAGTTTTAATTAATGGGTCGCCATTTTCCTCTTGTTTGGAGCTCTGTCTACCTGAAACTACTCTCCATTATTGAAGAAACTATTTGTTTTGTTTTTCTCCATTTAACTAATGCATGCTCTGTTTGTATCATGAGCTGGGTTCGAATCTCTTTGATGTGAACTGAGTCATCCTTTTCTTTTCATTTTTTTTTTATGAATATTGAACATATGCATATTTGTACTTTGTTTTTGATAGAATTCCTTTGCTATTCTCCTGTTGATGCCATTATTTGAGATTTTGTGGGTCAGTTTTGAATGCCATGTATTTTCTATTGGATTATTTGCACAACTTTATGTCCGTTTAAAACGAGTTACACATTTCATGCATTCCACCAGGCTCACCCATGTTTTACTTGCACCATTACTTTGAATTGTTAGGGGGTTCACATTATTTGCTACACCATTTTTCCGTAGCTTCATATCTCTTTGGAATGAAGAGGTTGGGTTTGATTCATTGCGAGGAACCTTTGTTCACTGCCATCTTGTATGAATTAAACTCACCTTTGGACATGACCGAGTTGTTGTATGCTTCCCCTTTTAAAGCTCTATCTTATTAGATTTTGATAGAATTTGTGTTCATATGCCAATGTCGAAGACATCTCCCTCATTATTTGATTGCTCCATGCCCTAGAAAACAAACCTTAAAAATGCTTAAACAATGTAAAATGTAAGCTCCAAAATAAAATAGACCAACTGAAACAAATTCGAGTCATGAAACAAATATAATGATTTTATAACTGTATACTGACAGATTTCTCATCAAGCCTTGATGTACTTGCATACTCTGATTCAAGGTAATCAATGGTGTAGGCTTTCAATTTTCCCTTTAATTTATTCGGCTGGCACATCCCTCACATCATGATGCTCCAACATAACTCGGTTGATCATTACACAATTTTTATTTTCGTAATGGGCTCGGATGAGTGCTATTTCTTTTCAACTGTACGCTGAGAATTTGCATCTTTTGACAATTGAAGATTCTGAAATGTAACTTTACATCTGAAATCCGTGATCTGAAAACTTTGAAACTTGACTTTGATATTTGAATAAAAATGCACATATGGGACTTGTATTATTGATTTGATACTTTGATGAACTCTGTAATTGATGGGAAATATACTTGAGTTACTATAACCACTCCTTCTTTGACTATTTCTTCTTGAAAAACTTCAAGTATGCCTTTGTGGATTTAAAAAATTGAAGACTTCTTGGTTCAATCAGATAGTCCATACTCTTTCCCTTGCTGTAGGTTAATTGATTTCTGAGAAATATCCCTTCATTTCAACCATGTTTTCTATAGCTTGCATGATGCTTGGTTCTTATTTTTGAGTACTGAAATGCTTCAGTTAAATACATCCTTCACTTAACACTTGAGGAATTTTATCTTTGTTTGGAGGATGAAATGACAATGACTATTTCTTATGTGGTTGTAACATGACTCTCATCATGAGTACTTTAAGAATTATCTAGTCCATGATGTTAGCTAGGTCCTCTACTCTGTCGAGTCATCTTCACTAGTATAATTTAATTGTTGTAACCTTTAACTTGTGCTTCTCTTTCATACAAAACATGATTATTGAGGTCTGAAAATGTGTACTGCTCTTGAATGTTGGGATCTCTACAATAATTCAAGTGTGTTTGAGAGCTTCACGAGCACTTGTAACTAATAATTTTTAGATTCTCCAAATTGCAAACTCTATCCTATTTGATTTAGAAATCATGTTCATATGTTCCAAATTGTGCCTGCTCCTTTCTTTGGATATGATCCTCTACATCTGATTTATGATATTTTGCACCATGTATTCCTTATATGGTTTCTAATTTCCATGTACATAGTTAATAAAGTCCACTTGTCTAAATTTGTGAGTACAATAGGAATTAAAATCACAATATCTAACCATTGACTTTTCTTCTTTCAAGTACTTGCTGAGGATGGAGAAGAGGAGTGGGCAAGGACAACTGGAAACCAAGCTACAAGAAAAGTCATCTAAATAGGTAGTGATTGATTCCCCTTTCTCTTTTATTCATAACTTTACATACGTGTACTTTCTTTTATGTACTTGATTTTAGAGTTATTCCCATGGCTTGTGTGGGTCCATTGTACTTTTAAATTATGAAATAAATGAAAATATCTTAATGTGATGAGCTGTAATTACTTCCTTTTGCATTAATTTTCATTAACATGGTGTTAAATGAATTATTTACAACTCATACACACTAGGAAATTTTCACTTAATCATAATTAATGAACTCAAAGTAACTTGATAAAATTGAAATGTGAATAAAAGATAGGCATCAACCTACTTCAAAATATAAAATGGATTGTCCCTGTGTAAGCTTTGGTATGTCCATCTTTAATCTTTGTTGTTTTTCCCGTCTGTGTCAGGGTCTTGCATCAGTTCATGATGGGTTGATACACGATCGTGATGGAGATGAAACTTGGAAAGATATCTTAGGTAGATGGTTGATATCCTCAAACCAACATAGCGGAAAATCATACCCTCTTCCCTTAGTTAGGCCCCTTATACCAATCCCTTCAATCTGAGAAACAAAGTTTCATGTTGACCTCTCTCACGGGTGTGAGAAGTGTCAACAACACCTAGTGAGAATAACAGATCTAGGCACATAGTTCTTTAGATTCATTCATGAAGGACACCAATTTCCTTTTTCATCACAATACTTAAAAAGTTACGTAAAAGAGAATAGAGGAACATGAGAAAATAAATGGAAGAATTTATCTTTTATTCCTTTCTTTTGTGATACAAATTTTAACTTCCAAACAACAATTCATAATTGTTACAAATTAGAAATATTGAATATTTAAGATCCATTGGAATGGAGAATCCCTCCCAATTTATGGCCTTGTGAATTGACCCTTCATTTCACCCCGCATGATTCTTCATGTTCCCATTCTATGTTTGACCTTTCATTTTCCCTTAGAAGAGACAAATTAAGTATATCTCTTATAATCTTGAGATAATACTTTTACAATTTACAAATATTATCACTTAAGTTAATAGAACAAAATACCATGATTGCATACAATGATGAATTAAAAGATAGGGAGAGAAGATGAGAAGGAAAGGAGATTGACTTATTTGATGAATAATATCCTTTGGAAGTAGAACTTTCTTATCTCGGGCATGATGATGGAAGTAGAAACCTTATTGAGAGATCTCTTGATGTGAGCTTCAAGATGACCATAAGAATTTCTAATGATGATCCTTCTAAACCTTCCGTACATTCCATTTTCATCTCATTGATTATTTCTTGCTATTTTTATCCAGTTTCTATGTTTAGTAGTTATTTTTCCATACCTACTATTTTGGGTAAATTCACAATTTTACCCTATTTACCATTCTCTCGATACTTCTTACCTGTCTGGAGGATCAAGAATGCCACAAATTTTCCTTGTTTGACCACTTTCTATAAACATGCCCTACCATGGACACATGCTATTTTTAGCAAGTACACCATAGGTGTCGATTGCAATGAAAAAGGTCTTGAAATTATGGGTTTTATTCCAAGATTCCATGTTCCAAATTTTGGATGATTTCTTCATCCGAAAAAAGAGAAATGGATCTTTATTAAAGAGTGAAGAATACTAAGAAAAAAATTAGTCCTCAATATCTTGAAAAATCAACAACTTCATCACGTAAAAACTAGTTTAAATGAAACTAGATTTTTTGAAGACCCTTCCCTCTAAATTTCGGATGATTTCACCGACCGGATCTTCGGTAATTTGAGGATTTATTCATGGACATAATAATTCTAATAAAAAAAAAAAAGTCCTCCATATCCCTAAAAATAGGGACTTCATGGCATGAAAACTAGTTCACAAAAACTATATTTTTCAATGATTATTTTCTCAAATTTTCATGTGATTCCTCCCATTTGAACCTTAGGAAGTGAATAGGTAACTCGCATCCATTTCAATTATTATGACACTCGATTAATTTATTCTTGAAGCTTTTATAGAGAGAAAACTAATCCATGTTGTCTCACCCACAGATTGACAGGTTACATTGTTGCATTGGTCAACAGGATGTGTTGGAATGAGGTGAAAAGTGCTAAACATGCATCATGGAGATTCACCAAGGTTAGAGGATGTAATAGAGGGAAAACCTAGTGTTGTAAACATTGTTGGGTACCAAACTGTCATAACGAGATGGGAGATATGGGAAAGAAAAATTAACCATGCTCTAATTGTTAGCATTAGTTTATTTATAATACATTGTTTGTTGGTGGACAGTTATAACTATCACCTTCCTCTCCATCTCCCGCAACCTTTATATTTGGGGCTCTACTCTTTTGTTAAACATATTGAATACATTATTCTTTGTCTGCTATCATTGGTATCATAGCAGTTGTCTTGTCCTCTGCCTGCGTTGAAATTGCAATGACCAACCTTTATTGGCGATCTACCAGTTTTGTAGCGATTAGTATTCCTGCGTGGAATCTAGACTTGGTCTTGGCGTGTGGATAGTGTGGGAACCCAACGTGAAGCCCTGTTAATTATTAGTAGTAACCTGCGTGGAAACTCTAGAAAATTGCATGGAGTTTGGCACTGAAATTATTTCTCGGTTTTTTTCATGAAAGGAAAAACGTGGCAGCATCAACTTGGAGAAGACTGCTTGAACGTGATGTTTTTAGCATGCAGATCTGATTTTTTTTCTCCTTGGCATCAATAGTATGTTGTACTGGCATGAAGAATCTGCACCCAAAGTGTGTTTACCTGCATTCTGATTGAAATTTTTTTGAATTGGATTTCTGCTATTTCCATAGCAAGAGAATTTATAGACCTATAGTTGAGTGTGGAGATCCACTCTTTGAAGCTATCTTGAACCACCAAATTCAGCTCCAGTACTGCCCTACTGATTTTCAGGTTGCAGATATTCTCACCAAGCCTCTTGGCAAGGTGAAGTTTGATTTTTTTAGGGGGTACATATGTAGGAACAATGTATTAAGGGGGGGAATGTTAGCTTAATTTAATACATCCTATCCTACGCTACATACGGTTACTCCTTAACCGTCCCTGCCTTGTGTAACCATTCCATTGCTTTATATTCTTCTTATCTACTATTTTATTCACACATTGAATAATCATTATTTGATATCCTGCTGTCATTGGTATCAGAGCTTAACTCTTGAAAGGGCCAAATTTTGTCACATGGAAAACCAAGATGTGGATGATTCTTCAGTTTGAAAATCTTTAGGAGATCATTTCTAAAGACAAACGCACCCCCTCCCACGCATACATCGATATGTTGGATAAGTATGAAAAGGCTGATGCAAAAGCATTAATTATTATAACTCTGAGCCTTTCTGATGAGGTTCAACCTCACATTTGGGAAGCGACCACTTCCTCTACAGCATGGGCCACGTTGTGTATGATCTATGAAGCCAAAAATCTGATGACGATGCTGTATCTTCAAACAAAGCTTCACATAATGAGTATGCATGATGGCGTATGAGTCGAATCCTTCTTGTCACATGTGTTTAAGTTACGGGTAGAAATTTTTGCTCTCGGTGAACCGGTGGATGACAAGTTGCTAGTCCCGCTCACCTTGTGAGCTCTTCCTTCCTAGTTTTGGACACTGATCACCACGTTGACCATCACTCAATAGGAGGTGAGTTTTTCCAAACTGGTGAATTATCTCCAACAGGAAGAAGCCATTCAAAATGTTCAAGAATCCTTCAAAGACAAGGCTCTCATCACGAGGCAAAAGCATAAGCCTCGAAAAGGGCAACAGGTCCCCTGCACTAGAAGCAACATCCACAAGTAGCAACCTTCTCAGTGGCCACCACAACGGCCACCCCAGAAGTAGCAAAACAACAAGGTGGATCGATGGTGCCACATTTTCTCCATGAATATGCACACGACTATGAATTATTACAGTCGTAAGCATGGAAAATCTAGCGAAGAGAGCACTTCTGGCCAAGGATATTCCAAGAAATCCCAATGGCGTGCTCGTAATCAGAGGTAGAAGGGTCATATTGCTGCTTAGCAGGATGCCTCCTCTCGATGAAGAGGTTCTAGATGCAACTCATCCGGACATTGTCCTAGTCTCACAGACTTCACAGCCATCAGAAAAGTGTCTGGTTGATTGATTCAGGTGCCAACAAACACATGACTGCAATAAGAAGTTGTTCCATACCCTAAGTGACCGCCCACTAGAGATTAGATCACCATTGCAGATAATCAGGAGTATATTGCGGTGGGGATTGGTGATGTCATCATTCCTCTTGGGACATGAAGATGTACACTCACGAAGGTGCTATATGTTCCAAGTTTGACCTCAAATCTCTTGTCTATGAGTCAGCTTCTTAATCATCGAATGCGGGTCAAATTCTTTGTTTAGAAAGGGGTCAAGTCCTACATCATTTCCTAGGGAGACTTAGTTATTTCTTGAGCATTTATGAAGGGCCGTCTATTTGCACTGGATGTGGTCACTTCATCTAACATTGCTCTCTCTAGCTTCAACGGCGAGTCCACTACACTATGGCACTTTCGATATGGTCATATTTCTGTTGGGGCTCTGCATCATCTCAGTGCCAAGGAAATGGTAAGAGGGATTTTTCCACTCTCTTATTCCTTACTTGTTTGCTCGGGATGTCTTGCATGGGCAAACAACACAGAGGTCCATTCAAATAGAGCTCTTATCATTCTACGGAGCATCTTTAGGTTGTACACACCGATCTATGTAGACCCCTACCAGCTAGCTTCCAAGGTTTTGAATACTTCTAGCTCATCATTGATGATTACTCACGAAAAATGTGGGTATATTTCCTCCGGAAGAAGAGTGAGGCATTTGCCAATTTCCAAACCTTTTACCAAAAAGCCACCAGGCAGTCTGAGAAGCCTCTTCTTCTTCTCCTCTACTCAAATCAAGGGGGGGAATTTGTATCGAATAAGTTCTTAGCATACCTAAAGCAGCATGGCATTCAACAACATCTGACTACACCCTACACTCCCTAACAGAATGGGATTTCTAAGCGACACAACAGGAATGTCATGGAGATGGCTCATTATATGCTCTCCACCACCAAGTTGGAGGATCATTTTTGGGTAGAAGCAGTCTAGACAACAGTGTATCTACTCAACCAGGACACCCATGAAGATCTTGTAGAACAGACACTAGAAGAGGTATGGACTGGTCGTAAACCTTCTATCTATCATTTGAGAGTTTTTGGTTGTACTACATATATGCATGTTCCAGATAAGAAAAGGAAGAAGATCGATCCAAAGACACTGCCATGTCTTTTCTTAGGGTATATTCAAGATGTGGTGTGTGATGAGTCATCCTTTGACTCCCTGCCACACAATGGAGATCCAGTACCAACCTCGTCACATAGATTTCTCACACATCCAGATGATGGGCAAGATGATTCTTCTTAGAGAGAAGAAGAGCTGAGTGGAGACTTATTCGTTGATCTAGGCACACTGGAAAACACATCTTCACATCAACAACAATAGCACCAACGTCTGAAATGGGTCTAGAATACTATTGGGGATGCACACCTGAACTCACTTCTAGGTACTTCTACGGGAGTCAGAACATGAAGTCAAGCTAGACATGAGGTAAATTTTACACTCATGAGTTCAGTTGTTGATAGCACTGAACCTGAAATTGTTCATGAGGCATTAGACCAACCACAGTGGAAACAGGATATGAATGCTAAATATGATTCCCTACTTTAGAATCGGACATGGGAACTTGTCGATCTGCCTCCAGGTAAGAAATCCATTGGCTGCAAATGGATTTTCAAAACAAAATATAAGGTAGATGGTTCAATCGACAAACACAAAGCACGACTTGTTGCAAAGGGTTATGCTCAACAAGAAGGAATTGACTATGACAAGACCTTTGCACCCACTGCAAAGATCAAAACCATCAGAGTTGTCTATGCACTAGCAGCACAAAATGGATGGAAACTTCAGCAGATGGATGTCAAGAGTGATTTTCTGAATGGTGATCTCAAAGAAGAAGTATACATGGCCCAACCTAAAGGGTTTGTAGACGAGCATCAACCACACAAGGTATGTCATCTGATAAAGTCACTTTATGGACTCAAACAAGCACCTAGGGCATGGTATATAAAAATTGATGATCACCTATTGCAACATGGATTCACTCGTAGCCCCTCAGATATAAATTTGTATATCAAGAAGGTAGGAATAGAGATTGTTATTCTAGTTTTATACGTAGATGATCTTGTGATCACAGGAAGTTCTGACAATCTTGTGGATGATGTAAATAATGATCTGAAGAAATCCTTCGACATGACCGATTTAGGGCTACTTCACTACTATCTTGGCTTAGAGATATGGTAGAAGAAGAATCATATCTTCATCTCCCAGATGAAATATGCCAAGACACTCCTGGAAAAGTATGGAATGTCAGATTGTAAACCAATGTCCACACCTATGGAAAAAGGTTTGCAATTATCTAGATTCCAGGATTCACCACAAGTAGATGGCACTCACTATAGGCAGCTTGTGGGGAGTCTCATTTACTTGACTTATACCAGGCCAAATCTTTGCTTTGCAGTGAGCTATCTTGCCAGATTTATGCAGGAGCCGAAGAAATGTCATTGGATAGCAGCAAAGCATGTGTTGAGATATGTCCGAGGTACAATTGACTTTGGTCTAGAGTATCAGAAGAACACTCAGTTCTTACAGGATATACTGGACTCGGACTATGTAGGATCCATTGATGACAGGAAATCCACTTCAGGGTATGTTTTTCATCTTAGATCTAGACCTATCTCGTGGATTAGCAAGAAGCAAACTATTGTTGCTCTCTCATCCACTAAGGCTGAATACCGTGCCACACAAGGAGCTGTGTGCGAAGCGATTTGGTTACATCACATTCTTGCAGATATAGGGATTCCTGAAGAGAAACCTCCCATCATTCACTGCGACAATCAAGGTGTGTTGAAGCTTGTGAAGAATCTTGTTTTTCATGAATGAACAAAGCATATTGAGGTTGAATGTCACTACATTCGTGAACAGGTCTTGAACCACCAAATTCAGCTCCAGTACTGCCCTACTGATTTTTCAGGTTGCAGATATTCTCACCAAACCTCTCTGCAAAGTGAAGTTTGATTTGTTTAGAGGTACATTTGTAAGAGCAATGTATTAAGGGGGAAATGTTAGCATTATTTTATTTATAATACATTGTTTGTTAGTGGACAGTTATAACTGTCACCTTCCTCTCCTTCTTCCACAACCTTTATATTTGGGGCTCTGCTCTTTTGTTAAACACATTAAATACATTATTCTTTTACATTATCGATAATAAGTGAAAATTTCTAATTATGAAAGCATAACTTGAGAGAGGCATTAAGGATAACATTTCTAGAGCTCCATGAGGAAATTTTTAATGAATACATATATGATTTTAACTCCCAATTTCCTTAAAAAGAAAAAGGGAAGGGTCTCAAGACCCAATTCTTCTTGAACCCCCCTAAAATTTCTCTTCATTTCTTAGGACAACAAGGTGTTCCTGTCAAAAAGGAGTTGTGAAAATAAGCACGTAGATCTTTTGAAATATTTGAAAAGTTGATCATGTAAATAAATATAAAATCATTCCAATGATTATTTTTTTTCCTCTTAAATCCTTATGGAGGTCCTATAATCATCTATGGAAGATAAGGTACCTCTTTTAAATACCTTCTGTTTACACCTTAGGAACTCGGAGGCTGAGACTGGTTGCATGAAGAACCATTTCAAGAGCTAGAGTGGGAAAAAAATTTCTCAAACTTTCCCAAAGGTATAGGATAGATGGTGTAGAAAAATGTTCCCTCATGTAGATGTGACTAGTGGTAGGATGTGATTTGATGAGACAGAGAGGGGAAAGGACTAAAAAATGGCTTGCAGAGCCTTCCTGAAGTCATATAATAGTCCGGAGGGCTTAACTAGATCTAGGAAAAAAATTGTCCTCAAGGGATGAGAAATATGGGACATAAAAGTGTGCCCTTACCTCATGTTGACATGTGTCCACACAGTGAAAATGGTGAGTCCCAAAATCTTATCTTGGGAGTGCCTTGAAGATGAAGTTTTGGAGCTCTAGGTAGACATTTTTGGCACTTCTTTATATGAAATTTAATCCAAGAAGCCTTATGAGATGAATGTATTTTGTCCCAAGATATAATTATTCTTGGAAACCCCTCACAAATATCCTTTTTCTCTTGAAATTAGGGCATGTCTACTAAAAATGGGTTGTAGGAAGATGCGCCTAGGTCTCGTGAATTTTTTAAAGTACCATCATTTATAAAACTGAATTATCTTTCAAAATATATTATTTTTGACCTCTAAATCTTTATAGATATTCCAAAATCATCTTTTTAATCTTAGGCACTACATTTAATGCAACCTCCTTCACCTTCAAAACCCACTTTCACATAACTTGATCGTAAACCTCCAAATCTTCCCTAAAATTTCGTAAATAACTTTTAAATATTTTCTTATCTCCTCAGCACCACATCCTTATTAATGTGTGCCTTCAATTCCATCCCGAAGGGTCCACACGTGTCCTAGAAAGGATAGAAATAACATTTTTAGGTCTCCTGGCGAATCTTCCTTGAGAAACACTACATAAAAAGGACTTCATGAGATTTTTTTCATATTTCAAACACTTTGGAAAGGTTATTATAAAATATATGATAATTTTGAGAATGTGGATAGGCATGACACATAGGGAGAACTGATCCAAGAAGAAGAGCTTAGGAGGGTTTACATGCAAAAAAATTAATACTAGGGTATGTTTTTCATATTTCAACATTGATCAAATTGCTTAGTGGTGATCAAAGTTTTTCTCACACATCTTCTTCTAGCACACAATCCGTTAAAAAAATTGTTCATACATTATAATATTAAATTATATAATTTCAACTAGCTACATTTGTTATTTCTCACACTATGAATTCCATGAAATGCTTCATAATATACTTGTCCTAGAAGTGGATCTTACACATTTCCTCATGGTTTATTTCTCCTAAGTTACCTATTTATCATTATAAGAGTGATTCTACACAAGACCTTCAATCATTTCATGTGGCCTTTTTTACTATTCTTCTCATGACATCTTACTCACTAATCTTTTCACTAGGAGACCTCAATAATTTTCTTTGAAATGGTTATATGATCTACAAACACATTCATTGCATCGCTTACTACTTTAATTTCTTGTGAAATTCTCTACCAACATTGGTGAGAAAATGTCTTTCACTCAAATTTATAAGGTCTTTGAAGGGTCTAATGAACCCATTAGTGACTATTTTTATGTTATAATACTATGGTTATTAAAATGAATAATATCATAGCTAATAGTGAGCTCTAGGATATTTTCACACAAATATTACGTACACCTTTGCAAGAAGTTTTTATCTTTAATAAGTTCCCTTCATTTGATCATCTATGTCAAATTCTTAAGGAACATGAGACAAAGCTACTACACATGAATAAGTTTAAATATGCCACTAATTCTTCCTCTATACCTAATGCAAAGTTCCCAATAAAATCTACATTCAAAGGAAAGGATATTGATTATAAGAATAATCCTAAGGAAAAAATCAATTAATCTCATAACCTACTAAGATAAAATTACAAAAATATGAAAAAAGTCACACATTTATCATTTTCCCAACACATCATGCTAAAACAATTATTTGAGTGCAATCTTGTGTCTCTCCCTCCTCCACTTCAGTTAATGCAACCAAGAATCAAATTAAGATTTTCGATCCTAAATCTTAGAATGGCTATAATATATGCATTAGTTATAAGTATCAAGCAAGGAAATTTTATTTAAGATCTTTATTTATTCCAAATAAATTGAATGGGATGGCCCCACCGAATCCCCCATTCCTACTAATGATAATGTAAATCTCAAAATATTCAATAACACATTGCCTAGTCACGACTCTAACAAATCTACTTCTCAAGTGTACAATACCTATTGTACAATACCATCTCTAAATTATTATGATCATCCAATGAATAAAATTATTGGAATTATTACCCATGTACAACTTTATACACCGATTTTTACTTTTGATTACTATGATTTTGATGATACTCTTATATTAGATATTGTATATATTCATGCATTCATCAATCAATTTTTTATTAATAATGTTTTGGTTTCCAAAATCTTAAGGAAAATATACATGCTTTGAAAATCCTTTATCCCCTTAGTTATTTTAAAATTCATATTACATGTCATTCTAATTTTTCTTATTGACATATCATTATACCCATCATTATCTGCTTTGTTACTACTATGGATAATGTGTATAATGATATGTCGATACAAGACACATAAATTGGTACAAGATAAAATTATCCACCATGGTTCCTTGCATTCTTCTCTTATGGGAATTTATTATCATACTAAATTTCTTCACATATAACTAAGCCCCCACTTGAAAATTTTCTCTAGCCATCTTGTCTTAAGTTTTTACCCTATTCCAGCTCATAGGAATGTGCTAAAAAATTATCAAGTTTGTTTCCTATTCATGGGTGTATACCTAAGGTGATTGAATAAATCATCTAGGTTTAACTGAAATTAACTTCCTTCGAGGCCTAGAAAGGGCCATTTTCGGTCATTTTACAACAGTGAACACCCTTCAGAAGTTGGAATGGAAGATTTAAACCATATAATATTTTTGTAAGATATAAATGAAGTTTTCCAAGGTATTTTGGAGAATATATGTGGAAGAAGTTAATTTTAGGAATCAAACAAGAAATATTGGGTCATTTTCGGTAAAGGGAATGAAGGCTCCAATAGTGAACAATAAATTGTTTAGATGATTTTGGGATTTTGAAAATGAGCCGAGAGGTAAAAATAATCAACATAAATATCTTAGAACCATCTACATGATGGATACATAAAATTTATTCTAATATCTATGCATCTTTTTTATAAGCTAGGACACTACAACTAACCCTTCGAATCAAGAATGGAATAGGCCCTAAAAATAAAATTTAAATAATAATTAGCATCTTATAATGGATTTAATGAACTAAATAGGCTATTTAGAGTCAAAATCATATACATTTTGACCCAAAAACACCTTTCCATTCTCTTAGGGAAGAAAAAGCAGTTCTAGTGTCTTGATTTACACTTGGCGGGTGACATCAACATTCTAAATTAGCATTATCACACTTTTGAGAATTCCTTATCAATTTTTCTTTTACCTAACATGAAAATGGGATAAGGGAATAGAAAAGAGTGCTCCCCATCCATTTTTAATCTTCCTAACTTAAACAAATTACTTAAGGTGTTAGGTGTAGGAAATGAATGAGTTAAGTGATAAAGTCCCCTCCCCATGCTAGCTAGACCCCTTGGGAGGATTTTCAAGAAATTTCTACCCCCTTACATATTGTCTCAAAGTTTTAAAGGGACAAGGTGAGAACCAAATTTTTCTCCCCCATGTTGGCCAACTTCTCACAATTCGAGGCTCACCACTATTGCTCCTAGGTTTCACAAACTTGCATTGTAATTTTGTCCCCATCTCATGTACTTGGAACCATGAAACATTTTATATCCATTCATATACCATTGTATTACACTAGCTTCAAAAGGGATAAGGAGGGAAAAATTTCACCCCCAACCAACCAATATTCCCAGGTGACATCGTAAACTGTTTTAGGTCTCGAGTGTCCACTTTTGGATCCTTATATCTCATTCAAAAGGAACCAGAATCTTTCACTTGTCATATTTGAGTGTAAAGAAAAATTATATTTCTATTTTTTCCTTACACCTATTACATTGGTGTAACTCCATGTTAACTATCCTTATACCACAAAATTTGTTAGGTTAAGCAATGAGTAAGGATTTTTTTAATAAAATGACTAACTCTACCTCATTACCACTTAATCATTTTAAAATAATTCAAGCTACTATATTTCCCTCCAATAACCTCAAACTTTACTAGAGATTCTCCTGAATGTTTCCTATACACCCATGCTCCAAAACTAAAAATGTTCATAACTCACTAATTGTACACTTAATTTCCAACAAACTTTACCAATGCACCGCTTCTAAAACCACCTTTAATATGTCTATAAGAGCATTTGTATTGATGATATGTATAATTTACAACATCCATTTGAAATTTTCATGTTGGGAAGTTACCTTTTCACATCTAAAAGTTTTTGCGTTAAGAAAATTAGTATTTACATTATTATAGAAGATTTATGGTTTGGAAAGTATTACGTTTATATGTAGAATAAATTGTTATAACAATAATGTATTCATATAATTGTGTTTTACCCATAAAACTATTATCGAGGAAGTTGTTATTTTGTTTCTATTTATTGATGCAGATCATCAGTGCCAAAGCATAATAAGGTCATATGAGACCAATAAAACATGTTATTATAGATAGTCTAGGTCTAGTCATGTTGATTTCCCTCAAAAACACTCATTCAAATTTGTCAAGATTTGAATAAGTGTTCTTAAGCTTGTAAGAAGACCTAATATGCGAATAATGGCCAAAAATATGTAAGAGTGGATAAATAAGACTTGGAATCCTCATCCCTAAGTGGGATTAGAATAGTTGTATGGATTTCCAAGCATTAATTGGTCTTACCTAAGTTAGAAAGTTATTCAAGCCTTGTTAAGGGTTGTTGAGATAGTTTAGGTGTTTGTTTAAGACTCTATACTTAGTCAAATGTACTGATATTAATAGGTGATTTGAATGAAAGAGAGATAGACAATGGTTTTAGTGATGGAATAATGAAGAATGATGCATGTAAGATGTCTTGGAAGATGTAATTTAGCTCTATTTGAATAAAATGTGCATGTTATAATGGAAGTTGTCAAGGAATACGACACGATAATGGGTGATAAACCCTTAACACCACTTAGATAATGCAAATATCTTGACTATCAAAGTAGAAAGATTCTACAGGTAACAAGGAATGTCGTTATAATTTTTTTGTAAGTCTTGAAAATGTGTAGTTGGGGTTTTATTGTAATTTGTTGATTCTCGAGCTAGAACTAGGGACACATACATCTCTTGATTCCATAGATGAAATTGATTGAAAATTTGAAATTACCTCTATCTCGATATGACCTATAAATCACCTAAATTTTATTGGTTATGTGTATCCAAATATCTATATGACTATATTTTCTAGCTCATAAAGACAGGTTACAGTCATAGGTAAGCACAGATAAAAGAAAAATACATCAACAGTGATAGTATGAACCTATACCATAATGGAGAGTGATACCAAATATATTTTATGTGTTTAAATGATGTTAGGGGTATAATAATGGTGATAATGGCTTCATTTTCAGTATATTCTAAATGTGCGGGGCTTATATGAGTGTTCTAAAACATTATGAGAGGTTACAAGAAGGTTGAATTGGAAAATCAGCCATAGAATAGCCTATGAGAATTCTTAGACACCTTAATCATGGTGAGACAGGTTTAGAACACATGGAACCATGACATGAAACCCTTGAAATTGCATAATAGGTCTTGAACTGAGCTTACATGAGCCAAGAAAGAGCTTGAGGGTAGAGTTCAGAGTTGAGAAAATGCATGAAAGTTAGAAGACATCTTGAATAGCCTAAATGAGACCAAAAATCATTAAACTTGTGTCTTGAAAGTATGAGGGAAATATTTTTGGCACTTTACTTGAGGTTAAGAAGGCTACAAGAGTCCTTGGGATAGAGTTTTAAGATTGCATATTTGAAGGCCATAACAGAGAGTTAGAGAAGCCTAAAGCCTTAGTTGGATGTCTTTAACATGTTCAACCAAATGTGAATGGTCTCATGACTCCATTGAAGAAGGAATCCATCATGCAGAAAGGTATGTATGCTAAGAACCTCATAAGTGGATTTAGTAGCATGAAACAGGTTTGCAAGTGAATATAGGAGTCTTGTACATCTATTAGGCATTGGCTCAATGATCACACAGTGATCACATCAGATGAATGGACATCAAGTAATCCTTATATTTGCATGTCTCTCATCTATGAGTATGAATTAGGTCTGATGAACATCAAGGTGTTAAATTCATAGAAAAGGTGCTATAAACATGATCCTCATAGTAGGGGTTTGGTTTAAGTAAGTGTGAGGAAGTTAGAAACATTTTGTTCTCAAGCCCAATAATAAAGATAGTATAAGATTTTGGTTTGAGCCCCCGTATTGTTTATTACCAAGTTTGTTTTGTCACCATGGCTATATATTAGCTTAATACATTGTGCAAGATATATAAAAGGTAGATAGATTACTATGTGTTAATATTATATTTACAAATCTATGCTAAATCTTATTTTGGTCCATGATTTTGTATCAACGAAAATTATTTTGTGATAAAATTTAGGACCATGTAGTAGAAACATCCGTTTAAATCCCATACGTGAGTATCCCAAAGCATGTAAAAAATATTGTTACTTTGAGCTCATGGAGGAAAGACATGAACTATTAAAATGTTTATAAGAGAAATCGAGCAATTTCTTTGTGTAATGTGACATATATGCATATATCGATTCATTCATTCGCACTAGGTCAAAATTATTGTGTATAGGTTGACGTATAAATTGTTATGAGTAGTTATTTTTGTGATATAGTGTAAAGCGGTGTTATTTTTTCACAGCTAATTCTTCATCCGATTTGTAACTCAATCACTTCACATTTATCTTTCATGCCTCTATAAATGAATTCTTAACATGTGTCTAATCTTAAGAATGTCTTTACAAAAAAATTCTCCACCATGTCACCGATCTATGTTTTGCTATCTCTACATTGATAAAATTTTCCCATCCCACTCTACAATCATGATTAATCTTGTAATTACCACCTAGTATGATAGACGAGCCTAATCCAGCTAACATTTACAATGAAGTATTATCAGTATCCAAATTTTTTTCTCCTTTTCAAGCCAAGCAACACAGATTCAACAAGGAGCTTAGAGGCAACTAAATCATAAATATATGTCATTTTGTAGATGGGGAGGAATCTAATTGTCCCTTTGTTACTTGGATTTGTGGAGAGATGGATAACACCTTAAAAGGATGTGATCTGATCCTAACTATTTTAGGTTGTGCCTTTCAACCAAGGTAAGAGAACCTATTTTGTAACCTTTGTTTATTGAAGAACAATGATAAATCCTTCTTTTGCATGGATTTTATAGAGAATACCTTGGGAAAATATGATCAACACACCAGATCTGACTCTCATGAGTTGTCACTTCTAGATCAAGGAGATATTTTCACAACAAGGCAAAGGTTACTGAAGACATTTGAGACCCTGATTGCTTCTGCATGTTTTCATAATGAGATTATGCATTTGTGTGCACATAGGACAAACAGGGGTGGTACAGTAGGATTAGTTGTTTTTGAATGAATTTTTGGTGGGAGGTGGGGCAGGGTGAACTTGATTCACTAGATCCTTGAGGAATCTTACACAATGGGAGGCTAAACCAACAAAATGCCATAGAATAGCTAGAATGTTTCTTTAACCAGAATATGTGCTTCAATGGAGGCCCAGATCAACACTCTTTCACACAATATTTGAGATTATATCACGAAGGCTCGAGTTAGAAAATCCAACAAAGCATCAAGATCTAAGCCAAATCATGCCTAAGGTACACCCAGAGGCTTACAGAAAATCTCTGTCAACAGATGAAAGAAAAGTGATTTTAAATCATTTATTCCAATCCCAAATGAAAGCTCTTATGAGAAATGGAATTGCAGATGCCACTAAACTATCACAAGGATTGAGGCCTGTGTGATTGGGTCAGATTTTAATACAAGATTGCAACAAAAATAGGAGAAACTACTTGCATACATTCAAAAATAAAACCAACACATTTTTCTCAAGACAACATAGAAAAACTCGAATTTGATTAAATATATTAGCAGGGGAAAGTTTCATAGAACAATCTCAGAGCTTGTCAATGGTTGTACACTTGCAACCACCTTGACACAATAAAACTTAATACAAAAAGAGATAACCTAGTTTCTCATATGGATTCTCAAAAGACAGCTTAGTCAAATTTTCCTCTTGGGAATTTTCTTTGACCTCTAACACTCTGACCTCCAACTTCTAACCATTTGCACAAAAAAATTGTGCCATTTATAACCTTTACAACATAGCCCCTTTCTCCCCAAAAGACAAAAACCTTAAATGCACCAGTGCTCGCCATGATTCTTTCGTGATTCTCATAATCAAATCTATAAAAAGTCACTAGGTGCTCGAGGGGGAAAATTTCATCAAATATATCCCGCTTTCAACTCTTTCCTCTAGTAGATCACTCTTTCTTCAATTTTCCAACCACTTCCGCCCCTAATCTATCAAATATGGCTCCTTGCGTGCTTGGGAGAAGAAAAATGGAAAATCCAATCGAGCATGAAAGTTAGACCATTTTAATGGTGAAAGACGTCTTTCTAGATCTTCCCACCAAACTTAGATATCAAAATTAACTCCCCTCTCTATTTGGTGTGTAGAAAAGACCAAGAAATCATGGAGACTCACAATTTCATACGTGTTTTAAAAAATGCGGGGAAAATTATATTTTAGACTCTCATTTACCATTGATCTTTACTTTGAATTTGGGCCGTCCACATTGGAAGATTTGAACTTAAGAACAAACCCGGGGGCTTCCTTTGACATTTTACAATTTTTTAGAAAAATGGAAAAAATTCCATTTTGCTCCACACCTCTACCCTGGAACAAGCTCCACATGCGTCCAAATGTGATTCGAGTTTAACCGCACTCAATTTTTTTCATTTTACTCTTTTTTGGAAAAGGGAAAATTTTCCTAGTTTTCCCCGCTCTGCCCTCAAAGAAATGAGTCTAACACGTGTCTAGATATGATTCAAGCGGGGCCGTGCTTCCTTTTTCACTTTTGACTCTTTTCTCCCAAAGGGAAATTTTTCGAATTCCCGAGAGTCTCGCACCTCCATCATTAACCAGGGGTAAAACATTGATTATTTCCCTCATCTCGTTGCGGGGCATTTTGAGATTTTAACCCTTAAGGAGGAAAAAATCCAAGTTGCCTCGATGGTATGCCTCCATACCTCATTGGCTTTTCGTACTACCATGTGTCATCTTGGCACTCCTTGAGATGGTCCCAAAAATTTGATACCGAACGAGTGTGAGCTCGCCACGTGTCATGTTCTAGCAAGGTTTTCCTAAACACTTGAAGCTCAATGGAAAGTGCCACATGTCATGCTCGAGAAATCTCCTTTGGTCATTGAAAACTCCCAAGAAAATGCAAAGGGAGTGGATTCCTCCACATGTCTTTATGGTGCAACTTCAAGATGGTGCCCAAAGCGAGACCCCGAATGAGCGAGAGCTTGCCATGTGTCCTATTCCTCCAAACCGTACTAACCGCACAAAAATTGTCTAAGTCTAAGAAAAGAAGAAGAAGCCTCCACGTGTCCTCCCATCACTACTCCAAGGTCAAACCAAAATTAGATCTTCAAATGAGTTTCGTGCTTCCACGTGGAAAATTTTTGAGCTAATGCTTTCCATGAATTTTTTCTAAGTACCCAGCTGAGTCACATCTAACCAAAAAGTGCCACGTCCCCTGTAGATGCAAGGATGCAAATTTGACCGAGAAACACTCATCAAACCATAAAATATAGAAAAATGACCTTTTGAGCCTAGGAATGAAATTTTCTTCAAGGAAAAAAGTTTATAAATGTTATAAGGCTCAAATACGTTCATCAGGGACACATCAATTCATTCTTCTTCAAGTATCTAGGATATAAACATCAAGGGCAACAAATCCTGACTATGGGAAATAGAGAGAACTAGAAAATGTGAGTTTTGAAGGAATAGAGCATGGGAGACTCAAAATACAGACCCTTCTGAGGAACAAAGAAATTAGGAGACAAACATGGACCCATACATGATCGTTGACCAAGGAGCTGACTAAAAATAACAACAAAGACCGAGCAAGCACAACACAGGGAAGGAGAAAATGATAGAGGCCATAAATTAATAAATTTTCAAAGGCACAAATGGGGTGAGACTATTTTGAGCATCAATAAGTATGATAAGATACATTTAAGATTATTTTGTACATTCTAGTTGACAATTTTTCAATACACATACGTATGCATGAAAATATTTCCTCTCATAGTTATCATTTGGTATATGTCATTGAACATGATAGCCATTATGGCCTTAAATGAATAATAATATAAGTGTCGAAATGCATCATCTATTGTTGTTCTACATATTTTCATAAGGATAAAAGGTATTGTCTTCTATCATAAGATTTAGTTATCAACATAAATCTATGGGTTTTCTTCCTCCATCGCAACAACTAGGAGGGATTTTTTCTAGGCCTTCTCGAAACACCTCTTCGTATTTATTCTTGAAAACATTGGGAGCAGATCCAATTGAGTGTCTTATTAGATCTAAAGGACCGACTATTCATTCACAATCTACATTGGTCACGACATCGACTCACTTGACATTATTTGAAGAAACATTGCATGTGCAATAATAATAGAGGTGAATATTAGAGTACTATTTTCGTAATGGTCAAATAAAGTCATATTGAAAAATTGATGGAAAGGATTTTCGACGTGGTAAGTGAGACCCAGCTTATTATTGATTAACAAGGATTTGTGGGATATTGTTGATGGAAAATCAAAGAAACCAAAAATATAGATGAAGCAAATAAGTGGGAAATAAAATACCTGAAAAGATACAAAAATTATTAGATTAGGGCTATTTGATGATTATTTGCATTATATAGACTTGTCTAAATCCTCACACAAATCTAAGCGACACTAAATAAATTGTTTAGCTCATAATCTAGAAGTGCAAGGTGATAGCATTAAAAAAGGTTGTTCCATCTCAATATGGAAGAAGGTGACAACATAAAGTGAGTACATTAGTAACATTCCTAATATTTAAATATCGTAATTTGGTTAACTAAAATTCCTAACAACCTAGTAGCTACTAGGCTTTATTTATGATTTGATATATTGTTATTTTTAGTTATAGAAATCCTTTTAATATTGAAATATTGTGATTTGAACGATTAAAATTCCTAACAAAGATATAGGTTAGTAGGCTTTATTTACATTTGAAATATAAATATTTTCAATTGTGAAAAGCCTTTATGATTGAAATATGATGATTTTAATAATTAAAATCCTTAGCAACTTAGCTTCATTTAGGCTATGAAATACATTATGACATACAAGAGAAGTGAGACACTTCCGTGTTTCTTTTAGAATTGCATCATTGACGCCAAAGATATAGCGAGAGAAATGTTGAAGTTGTTTTGAAGAAACTTATTGATGGCAAAGATTAAGATGTGGAGAATAATATAGCAATGCTTTTGGATTACTAAATGTTTGATCTTATTTAAAAAAATAAGTAATTCGCTCAAAAACATTGATGTGAGATGCTTCTATGCTCATTTAATATTATTTATAAGGTTATGATAAAATTTATGTCTTTGATTTTGTAATGCCCATTTCTCTTAGACCATTTTAATTCACTAGATTAGTTGTTGAAGAAATTGTATCTATCTCCTAGGATAGTTTTAGGGACTGATACTTGATACTTTTATATCCAGATAGTATTATTTTGTAACTTCATTACATGATCATCATGGATGGTGTGTGTGTGTGTGTGTGTGTGGATCTTGTTGACTTTTTGATGTAGGGATTTTTAGCGCTTTTGATTGTTTCTATTATTCATAGATATGTTTACATGATGATGATGTTGTAACATTTATAACTTTTGTTAAATATCTATATGTACTAACAAAATTATGCTCAAGTAGTGTATATGGATGTCACTTGTGATGATTTTTTATTATTAAGTTCATACTTTGATTTACAATGTTAATTATATATGTCGATGTATGATTTTAAAATATTTATTGGATGGATTTTATGTGTGTGTGAAGTGTGTAGTGATGAACAAGTTCAATTAAATTAACACACATGGGGACCAAGGGACCAACACATGAAGGATGCATGGGCCAAAACCCATGGCCACCTTGAGCAACATTGGTTGTGGGTTAGGAAAAGTGGCTAAGCCCTTTTTGATTTTTGTGGTTGTTTGATTTATTTTACTTATCCTATGTTGTTGGCCCCATTTGAAAATTTACCTTGCATTTTTGTAATTTGAAATTTATTTAATTTCTCCCTCTTCCCATGTGTTGATGTGATACTTGTTATGACACTTTTGGTAGGTGGATATCATATTTATGGGTCCCTAAACTCAAGAAAATTATGAGGGGTCATATTTTGGATTTGGGAAAGTATTTGGGAAACCTAGAGACCACCTAACCTTGTCCTTACCACTTTAAATGAGCCCATACCCCAAACCCATCAAGGGTAGAGTGTTTTTGAATATTTATTTATGATTTTGACCTCTTTATTGCTCATTTTCCCTTTATCTTTATTGCACTTGAGTTTTTGTTTGAATTAAATTGTTGAAAAATTTATTGCTTTTAATATTGATGTGAACTTTTGAGTGATGGATGTAAATTTATATTACTTACTTGAATTATCCTTTTGGTCATTTTTTATTGTATTTTGTTTTGTACTCTTGATTTGGGGAATAATGGTTGTTTGACTGACTTTTTTGACAAAATATATTTCCTTAGAGAATGGTATTCACCCTTGGGTGAGTTGGAGTGAGTAGACCTAGTTAGTATCCATGTGGAGGCAAATCTCCATCCCTCTTTTAAAATACTATAAATAAGGAGACAAACCTTCATCCCTACTCATTTAGAGTGATAAGGAGACAAACCTTCATCCCTCCCTCTCTTATTTGGTTTGATTTCAAGAAATTGTGTTCTTGCTTGTATTTGTGATGTCCATTCGTTTTTGGTTGTGTTTGGTTTTGGGCCTATTGGAGCAATTTAAATTAGTTAGTGTTGGTCAAGGGTTTTTATCTCTTTCATGGTTTGTGTGTTGGGGCTCAAGGGACCATTGGTAATTTATCCCATTCCACATTGGATATTGTTGGGCGGTGATAATTGTTTGGATCCTCTTTTGTATTTTTGGATAACTTGTGAAGACCCTCAACGCCTTGTTACATCTACTTAAACCCTTGTTGATGGTGGAAACTTGCTCTAAGTTGTTATCTTGGAAAGTGATATATTGTGAACTAAATGTGTTGTAAATTTCAAAAGATGTAATTTGATATAAAGCTTTAGAAATAGATGGTTTTCAGATTTTATAAGTCTTGCACCCTCACTTTTTATTTTTAGGAAGTTTTCCCATTTTTCAAGTTTTGTAGTTTGCTAAGTTCTAGACTTTGAAGATTATACAGAGGTTTTAAACTTATTTTCTCTTTGTCTTCAACACTTACTATTTTTACTAAGAATGTCGTTCCAAATTAATAAAAATATAAGTGTGCCTTCTAAGTGTTAGATTGAGATGAAAGTTATTGTTATCCAAAATTCACCCCTCAAGGTAATTTTGATAACCTACATCAAATTCTTCAGTCCCAAGCAAGAAGATTGATTCAAGGCCTAAAATCATGTTTTTTGGGGCCCCTTCAGCTTCTCTCTAACTCTCCCATCCAAGAAAAACTCCCAACAAGTTAGAAAAAAATTGAAAAATGCAAAAAATAAGGTCACAGGATTGTTTTAAAGCATTGCGGGTCCGAAGGGTGCGGATCGTACAGTGCGGGTCGTACCAAGGTTTGTCGTACCAAGTTCGTGGCTGAAATACAAAGAAAATCGGCTAAGTCAGACATTTTTTTCCCGTGAAGTCCGTGGGACAGATTGGGACGTTAGTACATGTGGGACATGAATTGGCCAATTTTTGCAAGTCACCAATTGTGGGTGGTGCAGAGATTTTCATCCGGACAATGGGACAAAAGTACGCGAGATGCGCAAAGGTGAAAAGGTCACAAAGGGGGACAAGGAAGCCCGAATCAGCTGATGCAAAAGACTGTGTCCAAGATAGCCGGGAAACACAGACCTGATTTTTCCGCAATATCCGCAACTCAAAGGAAAAGTCAACGTTTGACTCCCGAAACTTCAAACGGCCATAATTTTTGACTCCGAGCTCTGATTTTAATAAAATTGGACTTCTTGGAATGAAAGTAAACATATTTGGCTCCAGTCAGTTAATGTTCATTCCTGTCAAATGACAGAAAACAACTGCAAGACCCAAAATAGCTGCACGCACTCAGAAGGCCATAACTTTTGCATTTCTCAACAAAATCACACAAAATTGGTACCGTTGGAATCATGGCTCTGAGCCCGACACATAAAAATCAAGAAATTCTAGATTTTATGAGAAATCGGTGGGGGGTTTTCATAAAACGTGGCGGGTTCATAACAGTGTTTTATTTGGTAGTTAGGAGTGCAATTAAGAGGCATAGTCATCATTCTTTCTTTGCTTTGCAAAGACTGGGACAGTATGGAGAGCCTTTTTCAAGTAACACACAATCATTTCACTCCATTTAATGCCTCTTACAAGTGGTTGAAGGACAGATTTTGGGATTTCCATTTTCCCCTTCTCTCTCTTCTCATTTTCTTATAAATTTAAGTGTTGGGCTCATTGTAAAGGGGGTAGTTTTTGTAGCAAAGCTCTGCCAAAATTACTTTGTGAAGCCAATGTGCTGCAATGCCTTGTTTTGGACTCCTTACATGGTGATCCAGGGCCTTATCTTGTAACCAATTGAACTGTGCATATCATGAAGCAATAAAATATAAGTTTGTGGATGCATCTTCCCCTGCTGTGTTTTCTTGCATTCTTCTTTCCCCTTCAACCTTGATTACAAGAATATTGTGTCTATTTTTATGTTCTTGCAAGGATCCATTATCATTGTGTATGTTTGAAATGTTGTTGTGAATGCATTTTGCTAGATTATGGAGAACTATCATCACCCCTTCTAGTGTGCACTTTGCTTTTGTATCTCATGCATTGGAAGACTACTCTCACACCCTCCTTTTCTGGTGTATCACCACTTTAGTGTAGGATTTCATTTTATGCATTCTCTCTCCCTGGTCCCTTGGAAAGTTAGATTAGAATAGTTAGTTTACCTTGCATTAGAGTAGATTGTGGTAGGTAGTTTAGGAGCAAGAACCAGCTTTCTCTGGAGGTCTATCTCAAGTAGATATATTTAAATAAAATAAAAGTATTTGGCTCCAGTCAGTTAATGTTCATTCCCATCAAATGACAGAAAATGCCTGCTAGACCCAAAATAGCTGCCCGCACTCAGAAGGCCATAACTTTTACATTTCTCAACAAAATCACACAAAATTGGTACCGTTGAAATAATGGCTCTTATCCCGACACATAGAAATCAAGAAATTCTATATTTAATGAGAAATTGGTGGGGGATTTTCATAAAACGTATCCGGGTTCATAACAGTGTTTTATTTGGTAGTTGGGAGTGCAATTAAGAGGCATGGTTATCATTCTTTCTCTGCTGCAACTCCTGGGACAGTATGGGGAGCCTTTTTCAAGTAACAAAATCATTTCAATCCATTTAATACCTCTTACAAGTGGTTGAAGGACAGATTTTGGGATTTCCATTTTCCCTTCTCTCTCTTCTCATTTTCTTATAAATTGGAGTGTTGGGCTCATTGTAAAGGGGATAGTTTTTGTAGCAAATATTTGTAAAAATTACTTTGTGAATCCAAAGTGTGCCACAAGACCTTGTTGTGGACTCCTTGCATGGTGATCCAGGCCCTTATCTTATAACCGATTGAACTGTGCATATCAGGAAGCAATAAAATATAAGTTTGTGGATGCATCTTCCCTTGCTGTGTTTTCTTGCATTCTTCTTTCCCCTTCAACCTTGATTACAAGAATATTGTGTCTATTTTTATGTTCTTGCAGGGATCCATTATCATTGTGTATGTTTGAAATGTTGTTGTGAATGTATTTTGCTAGATTATGGAGAACTGTCATCACCCCTTCTAGTGTGCACTTTACTCGTATCTCACACATTGGAAGACTACTCTCACACCCTCCTTTTCTGGTGTATCACCACTTTAGTGTAGGATTTATTTTTATGCATTCTCTCTCCCTGGTCCCTTGGAAAGTTAGATTAGAATAGTTAGTTTACCCTGCATTAGAGTAGATTGTGGCAGGTAGTTTAGGAGCAAGAACCAGCTTTCTCTGGAGGTCTATCTCAAGTAGCAAGTCCCACAACTTGGAGATAGTACCCATGTTATCCAATCACATTGTGAGTTCAAGTATATGCACTTGTATGAACATAGGGGTGCTGTGATTCGGTGATAACATTATTTATTTGGGTTACGTTTTTTCAATGTGATTTCATGCTCCAAATGTTTAGTTGTTTTCGATCACCTAAACTTCAAGGATATGAAAAACTAATATTTTTCTAAAATTTTCCTTTGGATGTTAAAAAAATTTAGGAATTAATGTAAATGAGGTTTTTTAAATCTTCAAGGTGATTTAGAATGCAATATATAGGAAACAATTTATGAAGAACAGAGCAAGGATCAAGGAGATATGAGCATAAATGGGGTTTTTAATGGAGGGTTTCTAGAAATTTTAGAATCATAACAACATTCCTGCGGAAATGGAGTGAAATAAAATATGAAAAATTACTTTAAAATGGTTAAGTGTTGGTTTTATACTTACCCCTCCTCACTAACCTGGCTAACTCATACCTTAACTCACCTTTGACCCTTCTTGCATAACCCAAGTTAAGTGATATAAGAGAGTGGGGTTAAAACTTTCCAAATGGGTCTTAGGTGTCCACTTATCCATTACAACATTTAGTCAAGGAAAAAGTGACATCGGGGTGTCAAAATGTTACATGGGTCTTATAACCTTGAAATGGGGAAAGGGAATGCGAGTTATGAAGTTAAGAAAGCATTCCTAGTGAGAAAGATGAAGGTCTTAAGTGATGAAACTTGATCTCCTCATGTGGTGGCCCATTATAGTGTCCCCAATGTCCCCTTAGAAATGGGGAAAATGGAAATCATCATTTATGGTTATGATGAGGAGAGGGCCAGGTCTGAGAGGTGATTGGAAAACATGTCATAACACTTGAAGATGTTATTTAAGTGACAAAAGTCTTATCCTCCATGTGATGGCACATTCTAGTGTCCCTTATGGCCCCCGAGAAAAGAGAAAAAGGGAAAAAGGGACACTAACCCCTAAAAATTGTTCCTATCGTATGCCCATCATGAGGAAGGGTCCAAGTTAGGTTGTAAGTGCGAGACTCATTTATAACACCTCAAGTGACAATTTAAGTGACACAACCTCAAGACATGAATATTTCACCATGGTGGCACATTATTGTGTCTCCCATGTTCCCTTTGATTTTGAAATATGGAAAAAGGTACATCATGACATTATGGGTCTCCAAGTGCGTATTTTCTACTTTTGGAATCTTACCTTCACCAAACATTGCCTCAAATAGCCATCTGAGTCCATTTTCTCAAAGACAAGAGCTAGAAATAGACTTAAAAGGAAGAAACTTATATGGTTTTGAGTGAAAAATACAAATAAATCCTTTTTCACATCTTTTAGGACTTGTTTATTCCTCTCTTTGGAAATTCATGCCCCTTTCCAAACCTCGGTCTTGAGTAGTTCCTAGAAGGTCAAACGCCACCGAAGATAAATTTGCATTTTTATCGGACTAAATATATGGATCATATAGAGGGTTTATTTTTATCCATTTTTTCCTTTGAATAGCCTCCTAATTGTCCTTGGAACTCCCATAATATTTAGTTGAATTTTCACTAGGATTGAAGGTCTTCATCCGTACTTTATCGGAAAACATCGAAAATCTATTCCTTAGAATATATTGAAACATTTTTCACTATGAAGTATGCATTTGTATATTTTTATGAGTATCCGATTGATTTCCAAACGATCTTGAGGCTCATGATACATCCGAAACAATCCAACCGTATTTTCACTACTTTTAATTCCTTATACCATGTTACAACTAGTTCGTTGTTACATAACTTGTTCCTAAACCTATATTTTCTTGCATATTTTTGTAAACTACCCCCAATGATTACATTTATCTTCCCCACACTTCTTGGATGTGTTATATTTTCCTTGTACAGTCATTGAGGGTGTTCACCAGGTGTAAGAAGGACAATAATAGCCCCTTTAGAGCCTCTAGAAGCACTTATCTTCTCTTATATCTAGATAACTTCATAAATCAATTTTAATAACATCCCCTACACATTAAACACTCTTCAAAATCACATTATAATATTCTTCATTTCCATTATGATGGTAACAAAAGGACTGAGATGGTGGGAGGAAAAGTTTCCATTGACCACGAGAAGGATTTTCAAAACGTTTCTTAAGTTGTCATGGTATAAATTTTAAATTTTTCATGCCGGACATTTAGCATAAAAATAAGTTTTTTTACTAAGTGTTTTTATTTTCACCTTAGATATGGAGCTCTATAACGAGTTTTTTCGTTCTTCCTCCACTATAATGGACTATACATCTCCCTAAGCAATAAATTATGTGTTTTGTGGTTATTCTCTACCCTAGCCTATGTTTTAATTGCAATATTAGCTCTCTTTTTCAATTTTTGTTTATTGTGCATGTTTTAGCTCCTTGCATTATTTTATTTTTGTTATGCTCCATGAGAATGGAAATTTAAATGTTGTTATGGATTGTGGCACTCATCTCTACCCTCTCCTCCTTCATTTGTCTCCAATTTCCCTCATTTGAAAGTGTATTTCTCATTTATATAATTTCACCCTCACTAGCTCTCTCTACTAAATTCTTGGACACGGTTATTATATAATTTCCTTCCTGAAGAAGATAAATATCAAAATATTACATAGATACGACATGGATATATTTCACAAAAATTCTAGTATGTTACCCCATGCTTTCATTATTGGTCACATCATTCTATTTAAAACAATTTTGTGAGTTAAAATTAATTACAAAAAGTATATATGTTTTAGTATATTATCTAATTATTTTCTTATAGTGGGTATAGGTTTAAGTTTTCTTAAATCTATTTTTTAACAACCATTTCCTTATTTGAATGTAAAAGAATAAATTGTTTATTAATGTTTCGAGTCCTATTATTTCAATTATAGAGTTGGTCATATAAATGTTATGTTACCTAGTGGCATCAGTGTTTAATAATCATAAATTAATTGTATAATATTGATACCATGACATGTATGTTAAATCTATGAGTATTTTTTCATTCTTATTATGTCAATAGTCATTCAATGTAAGTTTCGTTGAAAAAAGGTTACGTCAATTGTCCCGAGTCAACAATATGAAAGTGTAATTTAGGTGAATGTTAGGAATATTTTGATATCGGTTTTGGTCAAGATTGTAATGGATAAATTATGTTATATTCAAACATTTGATGAAAATGATTTCCACACATGGAAATTTCAAACAGAGCTATTTCTAATCAATAAATACCTATGGGATATCATTGATGGTAAATAAAAGAAACCAACACATGTAGATGAAGCAATAAAATGGGAGAGGAAAGATTTAAAATTTACAATGATTATTAGATTGAAGCTATCGATTCTTATTTGCATCATATAAACTTGTAAATATCCTCTCACACAATTTGGGAGTAAACAAATTGTTTGGTTCACAAGCTAGAAGCACAAAGATAGAGTTAAAAAAATGTTTTTGGTGTTGAGATGGAAGAAGGAAACAACATGGTGGAGCACATTAGTAATTTTGATCCATCTCAAATTAGTTAGCTGGAATTAAAAATGATGTACTACTTACCGAGGATGCAAAATATGTTTTACTTAATACCATGCCAACTAGTTATTTTAATAAGGTTTTTACATTATGGAAAATTAATCTTCGTTCGAATATTTGATTTCTTCTCGATAGAAGAAGAAAAAATAGAAAATAAAATTGAAACAAAAAAAAATGCATCGTATGGAAAACAAGATAACATATATGTTAAAAGGAGATGCAAATCTTCTTTTAAGCAAGGATTGACTTCTACAAGTAAACATAAGCGGCTTGTTTTTACTATCATGAGATAGTCGATTACTTATTCTTGAATTAAAAGAAAATATTTTCTTGATGGTAAATTACAAGAAAATTCCATGGCTGTTGATGAAGAAGAGGATAATGAAGAAGAAGAAAAATGTGTACATATCAAAACTATTAGTGATGAAGACTACTTATACTAGAGGTTGGATGCATGAGGTTATAGAGTGATCAAAAACCTCTCGTTATTTGGTAGCGATGGGGCTGCATTTCTATTATGGTGACTTATTTTTTATATTTTTAGTGTGGTATAAAAACTAAGAATAGAGGTTCATTCTTGTTCACTTGTATCTATTATTACTCCTTATACAGTCTCCTAATATAAACATATAGTGAAAAGATAAAAGCACATTGAAATGCTATATCATGATACTTGAAGAGGTTTAACATTTATATGTGTTCCTCTTCATACCTAGGTTTTCGGTAAAGCATTGTAAAAGAATTTAAGGTTATACATATGGTTCTTGTATGTGTTCCTACACTAGTTCTATCAAATGAGTTCTCTCGTAGTGTATGGTCGATAAGAATTTTATGCATTCCTTCTTCTACCTTCATTTCAAGTGTCTACCAAGATCCCGAGTGATAAGAGGTGAGAAAGCTACATAAGAGTGTGATTGTTTTTCTCCCATGTTCACACTAAGGGGGAATCTTAGGAAAATATCATTTCTTATATTATTAGAGTGAACATTATTGTTGTATGTTAGTAATTTGTTATAACAAATTATTTAATATTGTTACATAACACTATTAAGTATGTACTCGTAACTACCTATTTATAATAGATTTTTGTTTGCATAATCTCTTGGTTAGTAGGAGATAGCAAACTTATGTATTTATAATAATGGTATTGTGATAATATGGAGGATTATTGTTATGTTTAATTCATTCAAATTACATGAACTTGGAATGATTTGAGTAAAAGGTCCACCATCTTATTTTTTCCAAAGAAAGAGAGCACATTCCTTGATTTTTTTAACCCATCGATGAGAATTCATGGACAAACCGGGACATAAGTATCTTGATCTTAAGATATGAGATTTGTATCCTTTGGGGAGAAGTGACAATTAGAGAAGCCATTCTGTTATTATCTAAGAACCTTGATCACTTTTTCTCCTTTAATGTACCTCAATAAAACTCCATCTAGAATCTTCCTAAAATCAACTCCACTTATCAATTCATAAGGATTGGATTGAACCTAATATTCCATTTCTTAACTTTATTTAAACCAAAAGAATATTGAATTTTGGATAAGAATATGGCCATACTATTTGTCCAACTATTTCCTTTAGATTAACTTGATTCTTATTTTCCCTCCTCTTCTTCCATGAAATAAGAATAGTATTTATCACTTTTATCATCCACAACCAACTATTCACGCAATACCCTACCTCCAAATAATTTTGTGGTCTTGATAGTCACATCATATTCTATAATTGTTTTCACCCATCCATCTCTCTTATCACTAATTTCAGATCCCATTATGAAATATCTCGAATGGGATGTGAGACTAATAATTTGATGTGGTTAGATGTGAGGATACATTTGAACCTTTTGAGAGATATCATGATGAAAAATACTTTCTTTTCTAAGTTTTTGAATATCATCTCATAATATTGCAATTTCTAACTAAATACATACACTAATTATTGTAGACCTTCATCATTTTCTAGAATCAACACTTTGTAAGAATACTAGCTTTGGATCCATAGACATAGAAAAACAAGTCCTTTGTATACTTTGGGTTGATGAGGGTTGGTTTTTGAGAAATTTATTCTTTGATCTTAACAAAATTACCATTTCCTTTGTTATTCCATTTGAAATCGCCATATTTCTTGAGCATCAAGTTGATGTTTTTGACTTGTCCTATAAAGTTAGGAATGAATTTCCTTAAGAAATAAATATTTCCAAGGAAATATTGTAATTCCTTCTTGTGATCTTGTAATGAAAGAGATAAAATCACTAAGATTTCCTCCATGTATATAGTAGGACCTTATTTTAAGACTATGTAACCAAAGATTTTTCCTTGAGGGATATCAAATATGCATTTCATTGGGTTGATGGACACTGTAAACTCTCTACACCTTATAAACACTTTCAAAAATTGTTTCATGTGATATTCACCTACTCTTGAGAAATCTATGATATCATGAAAGAAAATTGAGTTGAACTTATTTATGAATCCTTTAAATGTAATATTTATATCCCTTTGAAAGGTAACACCAATATTGGTCAACCCAGATGACATTTTCCCATAGGAATATTTCCACTACTTGGTTGTGAAAGTTATCTTATAATGATCTTCTTATTTGAAAATTATTTAGTTAAAACCAAAATAGCCATTCAAAAATAAAACCTTTCATCCCCATTCATTATCTACAAAATTTTGTCAATGGAGGGAAGAGTATAATGCTTCTTGACAGAGAGGCTCTATTTAATCCTCTAAAATACACACAAATCCTCGTTTCTCAATTTTAATATCTTATAGGGAATATGGTTGCTACCTAAGAGGAATAATCAATAGGACATACGATTTTCAATTATATGAGCTTCATAATTATTTTCTCATGAGGGGATATATTTTGGGATTTATAGTCCTCTTATTCTATTTACAGGGTCAAGCATTGGGATAAGGGTCTATACCATGTTGGGAAATATTTGGGTCAAATACGCTGAGATATTCATAGATCCATGAGAAATATTGTAATGATTTTGACATAAGGAGATAAAATATTATGTTTCAACTTCAGCACATAAATTTACAAGCAACATATATTTTTTCTTGCGTGATGATGTTTCATTAGTATTCTTCCTCATTGTTTTGAATTTATTATCCCTTGAACCTATCATTACGAATGGGAATGTCTTCAAGTGTAACAAGTACCTTAGGTAATCTGTTTGTTTTTAACTAAATGACATACTCATCATAGCTTTCTTATAAGCTTTACTATAGTTCTAATGAGATTTCTACTTCATTTTGAAAGAATTCAACTATTTTTCTCATCATCTGTCAAAAACATGCCAAATTACTTCATTATTTGGAATGGATGGTCTACCAACTATCTTGATATGTTTCTCGTTACCTTAGATGAGATCCCTAGGTGGAGAAAAAAATGATCATATAGTCATCATATAATCTTCCTGTACATTCAACTTACATGGAACCACTTGAAGGTTGATGGCATCAAAACTTTCCATGATTTCCCATGCTTTATGCCTATAATCTTTTAGAATATTTTTCGTAGTAGCACACTTTCCTCTTAATTGGTATACAACCAAATTAGTGTCTTTAAACACTTGCAGATATTTTATTATCCTTTTCTTTGACATAAATACTCCATGAATTAGTGCTTCATACCCCGCCACATTGTTGTCCAAAGATGAAAACTACAATATTTTGGGAGAAACTAATTTCTTACGCATTAGAAAAATTAAAACTACACCTACTCCTAAAACCATTAAAGAACATATTTCACAAGATGGAAGCATCATCTTCTTCTTTATATAGCATAGGGAAAAAACATCTTCCTTATGGATATAATAAGTACCACGAACAAATTATTTAGTAGTGCCATATGGATCAAAATCATAATGATATTTTTCCCATTCATCTAATAAAAGGCTAGGAACTAAACCATGTGGGGTAATTATTTGTATATAAATTTATTCATTATATTCACGTTCTTGAACTATTCTATAGAGTCAAGGGAGTATGGTAATAGGACTCACCGTGATATTTTAAAATAGGCTTAGCTCTAATGGAAAATCTTGTTTCATATATGGTCCTTAAGAGCATGTGAGACCAATCAGAAGATAAGTACTCACCCACCGTGGTTGTGATATATTTGGATAGGTAGAGGTAAAACATAGGAGGTAAGTCCATAACTAATGTATATTAGGTGATGGTCAACTTATGACAAGAATTAATGGTTACTTAAAGGTTCTTTATGAGTCCAAATATTTTGAATTGTCAACTTGTAAAATGCCATTGGAAGTAGGCTTGTACTCCATGCCTGAAATTTCAACTATTTCCTTGGGTATTATAGAAGTACTAAAACTATAATATATCATATAATTATGTAGTATGTGTTTTCCAATAATCAAATACATATAGATTGATATTATCCTATTAGGTGTACTTTTTCATCCTTTTTTTGGCATAAATTAACCCCTAAAATTTACTTCTACGTAATTGGTTTAGTTTGTGGAGGATAATTCAATGCTTCACACTATAAGAGATCCCTATGAGACATGATGGATAGGGTGTACACTTTTTCATGTTCATAATTGTCTTCTTTGGTTGAACTCATAAATGTTTAGAGGGACACCTAGAGACTTATTCATTGAAGTTACTACGGATTTTTTCTTGCTTTATTAATCATTGGAAGAGGTTCTCTTGGAGTCAAACCAATTTCTTTGGTAGGGTTGAGTCACAATATATGTATTTATTTCTACCCATTCTTTATTCCACCATAAATTATTTTCCTTTGAGGGTTGACTATATTGTTCTCGAGGGGATAGAGAAATGGTTCCTAACTTCCTCTTCTTCACCATGTATTGTTTACGATATTAAGTTTTGGTCTACTTAAGATCTTAGTTATTTGGTTGACCACACAAAACTCATCTGGGATTAAAAACATGAGATTATCCTCAAGGATAGTTTCTTGTTTCATCTCCACATTGGGACTTTCCATTTCAATTAATGGTTCATGTTGATTGAAATAATTATGTACCATTAGTGTATGAACTTTGACACCATTCAAGCAAGTGTTTTAATTATGTGGTTTAATGCATGTAAAACACCACCTAAATTATTTTATTAAATTACTTTTCACTAGGACAAGGGATTTAGTTGTGCTAGCTATAGGAATTTTTTATGTAGGAGAAAGATTTTGATAGGGTAAGTTTGGATTATGGCCTTATAACATACTTGTCTAATTACTTTAGCCATATATTTTATTTCTATATTGACCTCTATATTATTGATATCCTTGATTAAACATGTGATTAAAAGGATTCCCTTGATTAAAACTTGAGTAATTTCTACATTTTTAAAATTTTTTGTCTCTCAAGGGAGATAATTTTATTACATAAAATATTTACTACGGCTCTAAGGTCATAATTACCATCTTATTTGTGGGAATAATGAAATGTGGATGTGGATGAGGAATTAATTAGTTCTAGGATAGGATTAAGAGAAGGCAATGTTTTTGGGGTAATTATAGAAAAAGAGGTGTAGGAAGACTAAAATATATCTCAGTACAGCTTGTATTTCATAATGTTTATCTCTAATAGCTATTTTATATGCATCAGGTAATGTTGTCACTCCCATATATTGAGTCATTACAATAATATATTTTAAGAGATCTTAAGAAATACAAGAAGCACCTTGGGGAGTTGGTTTTAGAAGATTTGGAATCCTATTCCAAGTCCTTTGAAATCTAAGTTAAAAACCTCCATTAGTTTAGTAGGATCTCTTTTGATATTTTTCATTTGTTCCAATAAATAAATGTTGTCTTCCTTTTATACAAATTGTCACCAACGTAGTTGTTATCACAAAAAATAGCACCCTTTGTATTGCATGAATGTGTGGATGGGAAATAATTGTTTTTGGGTAACATTGGATTGTCTCTCAAGTTGTGAGACGTTCTACTTGAGAAAAACCTCCAAATAAGACTTGTTCCTCTAATTAATCCTATTGCTAAACTACTTATAAGGAAGGAAATGTAGTTATTTACCCTTATTCTAAACTTCCAAATGACCAAGGAGAGAGAGAAATGTATGAACATATGGGATAGAAAAAGTGATTCTTTTTCACAAGCCAACAAAACAAATGGGATAGAAAATGGTTTCATTCTCCAAGATGTGAAAATGCTAACTACGAAAGCATACCTTGAGAGAGGCCTTGAAGATGACGTTTCCAAAGCTCTTGAAGTTAGTTTTGATGAATCCATAGATGATTTTGACTCAAAAGGGGCTTATGAAGAAAATGGGATGGGTATTCAGATTCAATTCTTCCTTCAAACCCCTATAATTTCTCCTTATTTCTCACGACATTAGGTTTTTCCTACCAAAAATGAGTTGTGGAAAGAAGCACCTATATCTTGTGAAGGATTTGAAAATTTCATCATGTAGAAAAATATCAAATATTTCCTATCAGTAATTTTTTTCCTTTTCAATCTTTATGGATATCTTCAAATAATCCATTAAATATTAGGTACATGTTTTGACTGCCTTCTCCTTACATCGTAGGCACCTGTGAGCTTGAGCTTGGGTCACATGATGAACTAATGAAAAGTTAGAGTGGGGAAATTATTTTTCCCAAATATATTAAAGTAATGAGATGTATTGGGAAAAAAAAATTCCCTCGTGTGGAAGTGACAAGTGGCGGGGTGTGATTTGAAAAGGAAGAGAGGTAAAAGGGCTAAAAAGTGGCTTGTGGAGCCTTCCCGATTTCATATGATGGTCCAAAGGGCTTAACTAGAGATAAGTGCATTTTTTTTTCCAAATGTCCCAAAGTGATGGGACATATGGGACATAAAATTTCACCTTCACCACATGCAGACATGTGTCAACTTGTGAAAATGGATAGGTCTGAAAGCTTATCTTGGGAGAGAATTCAACATGAAGTTTCCAGCTCCAAAGAAACATTTTTAGAACTTATTTAAATGAAATTGAATCCAAATAGCCTTATAAAATGAATATAATGGGTCCGATGATCTAATTATTCATAAAATACCCTCACGAATATATTTTTTTCTCAGGACTGCATGGTATTTCTACTAAAAATGGGCGGTGGGAAGATACGCATAGGTCTTGTGAAAAATTTAAAGTACCATGATTTATAGAATTGAAGTAGCTTAAAACTATATGTTATTTGACCTCTAACTCTTTATGAATCTCCCAGAATCACCTTTTGAATCTCAAGCACTATTTTAAACTATAAGATCCTTCACCTTCAAAAACCCACTTTCACTTAACTCTTTCTTAAACCTCCAAATATTCCATAAACTTTCCTAAATTTCTTGAAATATATTCTTATCTCCTCAATACCACTTCCTGATTAATTTTAGCCTTCAAATCTATCCTAAAGGGTGCACATCCATCCCATAAAGGCTATAAATATCCTTTCTATGTCTACTGAAGAATCTTCCTAGAGAAGAAATGCATCGAAAGAAATTCATGAACTTGTTTTTATATTTCAAACTCTTGGGAAAGGTTATTAAAACATATATGATCACTTGTATGATGGGGATATTCATGAAAGATAGGAAAACTAATTTGAGAGAAGTTCTAAGGAGGGTTTACATGTAAATAATTGACACTAGGGTATAGTTGTCATATTTCAAAACTGAATTTTTCCTTTGAAAAAAACATGAAAAAAACCAACAAAATCCATTATCCTTAGTGGTGATCATATTGCTTCTTACACATATTCTTCTAGCACACAATCCCTTAAAACCCTTATTAATACTTTATAATCTCAAATCGTATAGTTACAACAAGGTATATTTTTCATTTCTCACACTATGAATTTCATTAAATGTTTCATAATCCAATTATCCTAGAAGTTTTATCTTACCCATTACCTCATTCTTTTTCTCCTAAGTTACCTATTTCTGATGGTAAGAGTTATTCTACAAAGCACCTTCAATCGTTCTATGTGGCCTTTTTTACTATTCTTCTCATGGCATCTTACTCACCAAGTTGTTCACTAGGATCCTTAAATAATTTTCTTTGAAATGGTTATATGATCTATAAGGACATTCAATGCACTCTTTCACTACTTTAATATCTTACAAAATTCTCTACCAACATTGGTGAAATTTTTAATTTTTCTCATATTTGTATGGTCTTCAAAGGGTCTAATGAACCCATTAATGAATATTTTTTATGTTATAATACTATGGTTATTAAAATGAATAATATAATAGCTAATAGTGAGCTCTAGAATATTTTCACACAAAGATTTCTGCTCCTTTGAAAGAATTTTTTAATTTGTGATAAGTTCCCATATTTTGATCATATATGTCAAACGCTTAAGGAATATGAGACCAAGCTACTACACATGAAGAATATTAAATATTCTATTAGTTCTTCCTTTGCACCTAATGCAAAGTTCCCAATAAAATCTAGATACAAATGAAATGCTACTAATAATAAGGATAATCCTAAGGAAACAATCAATTCCATCTCATAACCTACTAAGATACAATTACAACATATATGAAAACAACTCACACATTTATCATGTGCCCCACTTATCATGTTAAAATAATTATTTGAGTGTAATCTTGTGTCTCTCCATCCACCACTTCAGAGTTAATGCAACAAAGACTCAAAGTAATAGTTTCAATCCTAAATTTTAATGTGACAATAATATATGCATTAGTAATCTCACCAATTGATGTATCAAGCGCAAAAATGTTATATAACATCTTACTAATTTCAAATAAATTGAATGGGATGACCACACTAAATCCCCGGGCCTACTATTGATAATGTAAATCTAAAAATATTCAATAACCCATTTCCTAGTCATGAATCTAACAAATGTACTTCTTAAGTGTATAATACCTATTAGACAATACTATATCTACATTATTATGAGCATCTACTAAATACAATGATTAACATTATTACCCATGTACCACTTTCTACACCGATTTTTACTTTTGATTACTATAATTTTAATGATACTCTTCTATTAGATAGTGTATACATTCATGCATTCATCAATTATATTATTATTGATTTTTTTGGTTGACATACATCATAAGGAAAATATAAAAGATTTCAATATCCTTCATTCCCTTGGTTATTATAAATATCAAATTTCATGTCATTCTAATTCCGCTTATTGACATATCATTCTACCCATCATTATCTATTTGGTTACTACTATGGTTTTAATCCTAGTTTGTTACATTTAGTTCATGTGACATGTGCTTAGGTCTCCTTGGTTATGCACCATTTTATTTTTCCCTTCTAATTTGAACTAATGTGCTAAGTTTATTCACAAATGACAAATTGTCACCATTCGCAATATTCCTTCTAAGGTTCCTCTTCCCATCTTATCTCATCATGATTCTACGATTCTTCATATGTTTATTTATATCGATTCCATTACACATGTTTCATATTATGGATCTATTTCTTCTAAGTCTCTAGATTATTTATCTATCACACATATTAATCTTATAGTTCTATCCCTCCTAATTCTTCTAACAAGTCTCACCAAATTCACACGACACCTATTGGTTCTCTCCCTCCAAGGAATCTTCATAAATATTATCGTTTCTATCTCATCTCTCATGGTTTTCACTCTTTGATTCCTCCTCATTGATCTACCCCATTACACACATTCAATCATGGATCTATTCCACCATTATTTCCTCTCCATGTTTCTATGGAACATGAGACTATTATGGAACCACTTGTATATGAAAACTCTTCATTAGCGTAAACGATGCCCATAACTCTCATTTATCCTTATTCAAATTCTCTTCTACATGAGGCCCTCATCGAGGATCTCTTTTACTTCCCCTCACTCTTATATATAGTTATGTTCAATATTACAAAACATTCATATATTTTTAAAAATATAGAACCAGGACCTATACACATATTTTGCATTATTATCACTTTACATTACATATGTTGTTAGTCACTATGGTATGATAGCATATCATTTTTAGTCTTAATACACATAATTCACTAGGTATATTTAGCTTCATGCAAGAAACATAAATTCGTATAATCTAAAAGGAGTTGTCATGGTTCCTTTCATTCTTCTCTTCTGGAATTTATTCCAATACTAAATTTCTAGCATGTAAAATATTAAAACATTTCCATGACAACTAAGCCCGACTTGAAAGTTTCCTCTCCCGGTCACTATAAACCATTCCTCTAGCCATCCTTTCCTCATTTTTAACCTCATTCGGCTTAGAGGAATGTGCTAAAAATATTATCAAGTGTGTTTTATGTGCATGGTTATATGCCTAAGGTTATTGAATAAGTCATTGATGTTCAATGGAAAGTAACTTCCTCTGGAGGCCGAGAAAGGGCCATTTTTGCCATTTTACAATAGGTGAACACCCTTTAAAAGCTAATAGGGACTATTAAAACCATCTAGTATTTTTGTAAGATATAAATGAAGTTTTCAAATGTAGTTTAGAGAAAATATGTGGAAGAAATTAATGTTAGGAATCAAACAAGCAAGATCGGGTCATTTTGGGCAAAGGAAATGAAGGATCTAATGGTGAAATATAAATTGTTTGAATGATTTTGGGATTTTTGAAAGAATTTGGGTGGTAAAATAGAAATTTATTAGAACCATATACCTTATGGATACATCAATTTAATTCTAAGATCTAAACATCTTTTTAATAACCTAGGACACTACAACCACCCCTTCGAGTCAAGAATGGAAAAGTCCCTAACAATTAAATTGACAGATATAATTATCTCCTTATAATGTATTTAACGATCTCAATAGGATATTTAGAGTCAAAACCATATAGGTTTTGACCCCAAAACCTTTCCATGCTCTCCGGGTATGAAATGCACTCCCGATGTCTTGATTTGCACTTAGCGGGTGACATCAACATTCTAAAATAGCATTTTCACACTTTTTAACATTTTTCCTTTTATTGTCCCTAAGGTGATAAAGGGATAAGGGTACACCAGAATGTTCTCCCCATCAATTTTTAATTTTCTTCACTTAAAAACATGACTGAAAGTGTTAAGTGAAGCAAATGAATGAGTTAAGAGATAAAGTCCCCTCACCATGATAGCTAGACCTATTATAGGATTTTATATAACTTTATATCCCCTTGGATTTTCCCAAAGTTTCAAGTGGGACACCAACTTTTTCTCCCCATGTTTTCCAACTTCTCATAATTTGAGGCTCACAACTTTTGCACCTTTGTTTCAAAAATCCGTATTCTAATTTGTCCCTATCTCATGTAATTAAGACCGATGGCACATTTTCTATCACTTTCGATACTCTTAGATTTCACTAGGTTTGAAGGTGGAAAAGGGCAAAAATTATCACCACCCATCCAACTATTATTCCCTGCCACATAAAAAAGCCATTTTAGGTTGACCATTTTTGCTCCTTATATCTCATCCACAAGGAACAAGAAGCTTCCACTTTTCATGTTATAGTGTAATGAAAATTTATATGTCCTTTTTCCCCCTTTAACTTCTTTCACTAGTTCAAATCCATGTTAACAATCCTTCACCACATTTAAGTTGTCAAGTTAAGCGGTGAGTAAGGATTTTACAAAAAAATTACAAACTCCTCCTTCTAACCACTTAACCATTTTTAAATGATTCAAGATAATGTATTTCCCTCCCAAAACCTCCAATTTTTAATAGACATGTTGCTAAACGTTTTCTATACTGCAATGCCCCAAAATCGATAAATGTTTGTAATTCAATAACCATACTCCCAATTTCCACCAAAATTTACTAGTGCACTCCTTCCAAAAGTACCTTCAAGATGATTGTAAGATAATTTTCATTGATGATATGTATAATTTAGAAAATCCATTTGAAATTTTCATCCTGGTAAGTTACCTTTTCACATTTACGAGTTCTAGAGAAAGAAAAACTTCAAGAAATAGAGAAGTAGGTCCTAAAGGAAAACCTAAACTTTTGAGACCATTTGTGTTCGTATCCAACATCCGAGAATACCTATGTATAAACAATAGTAAGTGTGCACTACTTCAGATGTCTAAATATTGTAACTTTATGCAAAAAAATCTTAGCACTCGTAATACTCCAAACAAGTAAAAACCATCATAAGGTGAAAAATGTGAAAACATACTAACAATATTTGTCCTAGATATGAAGTATAGATAAAATAATAAAGTCTTGCAATTAAGATATAATCACTTGTATCATCTCACATTTCTCATATCTCACTACTTTGTGACACCGTGGAGTTTAAGTATTCAGGTATGGAGCCAATTTCAACTTTGATCACTTTGAATACCCTACCGAGGACCTGAAAACTTATAATTCTTGGTAGGCCTCATGAACTAGTGGAGGAAAGTATATTAATAAGTGGACTATTAAGAGTAATAGGCCATGCACTATATGTTTATAACATTGAGCTAGTATTGACATGTACCTCACATTACGATGTTGATTCTATAATAATTTTGGTAATGGAAAGTCAATCCTCGCAGTTCTCACACTGAAGGGTATTTCTCGGTGTTTGTAAATTCCCACCAAAGTAGAAACATGGTCATCATAACCAATGAGTTTAATTCACGGGACTATATAAGGAATGATTCATATATACAAGACATATCACTTTATTCATGGCTCTTAAAAGGAATAAATCCCTCTCATATTCTCAAGAACACATGTCAAGGAGTTAATTTCATGAGGCCGATTATGATTTCATTGTTCTACTTTGCAGACTTATGGAGGAATAAATAATGAAAATTTTCCAAGATTGGATGGCTCAGTTCATCCTCATTACTAATGAGTGATATAAGGTGGTGGATTAGGGAAAATATTTAGTAATAACATCCATTGAAAGTTATTTTGGTTACCCACCACTAAGAAGTTTACCATGAATGTTTACCACGTATATGCCCTTTCTCTAACAAGACCTTTGAAAGGTTTATCTGTTTCCCTCAAAGTGCCTCAAAAGTAACCTACCTACAAGAAGTATCTGTAGTTATCTCATAGTGATAGAAATTATCACTATGCTATGGTGAATGATGTATTCACCATGTTCATCATAATGTTTCTTGAAGGAAATACAAAGTGAAGGATTTCATCACAAGAATTTAAATTTATTGAAAAGTAAGGGATTCACTTCATCCAATTCTCTACCTTAACTTACATTAGCGTTATAGCCTTCAATATTTTCCCTTGTAGGTTACACGGTATCTCGAGGGATAAGATCATTATGTTTTGACTCTAATGATAACTAACCAATGTTCATACCAATTTGAAGAATTCCAAAAATAAAGGTGTGTCATTTCCGATATCTCTAGGAATATAATCATGTAAGAATGTCACATATGCAACAAACATTAAAGCATATTTTGTTGATCTCAATTTATATTTGTACATATCATGGTCTGACATTGTTATTAGGAAGAATTAAAAAAATCACCTTTTGATTTCTGCATCATGTGCCACAAATTGAGGACTATTGGTCCAACTACACATATAACTTTGAGGTCGAAAAAAGACTACATGTGGATGACATCAAACCTAATGATATAACTAAATTTTGATTGGTTTATGGATAAAATAAAATATGATGGCTCAAACTTGTTTAATCTTGAATACTAAGTGGAAAAATATTCCCTTATTCCTCTTGCTCAATGGAACATTAGAGAATCATGTGATATCAAAGAGAGGATCATGGATTTGATCCAAAGATTAAAATAATGGTTGAAGTTAAAGAGAGATTCCTTCATTGATTGAAGTGGTCATTTATCTCTAGATAGGAAAGTTACACATACTTCCTCCTCAACACATATGAGAAATCAATAAGCTCATCTCATTCAGCACAAAAATCTAAGAGGAAAATGGTGGAAGAAGAATACATTTAATTATTCCCTAGGACACCTCGGAAGAATGAAAAAACTCATTGAAGTTCCCATCAAGCCTCTTGATCCATGTGAGAATGATCCATCCTAGTATTTAATCCTTCATCGGTATCTATGTATATCTTTCTCAGTTAAAAAATATTAACATCCTGAGAAACCTGTTGTTCCTTACCAAACACCCAAAATTTACCTCATGCATTAATTTATATCTACTCAAATAGAAACATTACCATCGATTCAATATTTTATTGGAATTGAGTCAAGAATAGTGTAATAACCTACAACATCTAATTTTTGGGTCATCTCAAAGTTCATGAAAGCCAAGCAGAGAAATAAAGCACAAGTATCTTCTCGTTTCTTGAGTGGGGCCTCAAGATCCTATTATGTGGAGGTTTCCTGGCCAAAAGTTACAAAACTTATGGAAGAGATGAATTAGGATGACTATGAGTTGACCAAAATCTCCTTGGGGAAATCCATGCATGGAGGAAATGCACACGTGTTTAAGGATTTTGGGGCATGCATGTTTTCTATGAATGAATAATACAAACAAACAAACAAACAAACAAAGGAGAAATTGGAGGATCATGTGAGAAGTATCACTATCTATGTTCAATATTTCTTGGAACCCAATGTAGTGCCACACCCTCCTACAGATAATATCTTTCCCATCAAAAATTTTGATCATTGAGTGATCAATAGAGCACAAGGATACACAATGTAGAAAGAAATAACAAAAATGGGTGGAGAAGATTATTGAAAAGGAAAGGTGTTCTTTCTGATATTCTCTGTTTGTTTGAATTTTTCCTTTCCACTTTGCTTCTAAAGTGAAAGTGACCAAGGAGGAGATTGAGAAAGAAAAATCCCATTGGGATAGTGTGTTTCCATTGGTATATGAAATGAGAAATCTTGATTCTCACTCCTTAGTGAGAAAAATGTATTCACCTCCATTTCTTACAACTTATACCCCATTTGGTCTCACATAATGACTGTCAGATATGAAATGATAAATCTTGTTGTCTCTGATCTTGGAAAGTTTCAAACATAATGCATGGATTCTCATGTCACCTCTACTAAATGAAAATTTGACGGTGGAATAGATCCTTAATTCTTTCCAATATTTTCTCAAGAAATAAGAAGGAGATACCTTCTCATTCAATTAATATACTTAAGAATCTCTCACAAAATTTTGAGGTTCAATCTCTAATACTGTAAGATATCATCAAGTCTAGTTCAACCAATGCAAGACCTTTAACAGTGATCCCAATACTTGGATCAATTCTTTAAGTTTCATTTTTATTCCACAAGAAGATAAGGTAAAGCATTATGGCATCCTGTTTCAAGATAAAGAGTTTAAAAGTGAGGAAATCATTCTAGGTGTTTTCCTCAAAATTCACTGGAGGCCAGTTCTTCATCGACAGAAGCTTCATCTTCATCTTCATAATGATCATCCTCTACTTATGCTTCTCCTTCCTTCTCTCTCCATGTTCTAATTCTTCATTGGGAATGTAATTTTTCACTATTTTGTCTTATTCACTTAAGTGACCTTTAATCATACATTGTAAGAGTTATTTTTCATTAATAAGAAAAGGATCACTTTCATTCCCTAGGAATATGAAAGGTCACAAGTGATAAGAAATGTGAAAGGTCATGTGGGGGGAGATGAAAAGTCACATTGTAAATATATAAATTTAAATGACTTCTCCATTTCAAGGGGTTGTCAATTGTGAGTTTCTAGTGGATAGCTTTTTCTCTACTAAATATAAGTAAGAAATTACTTTTTCTATTTTTCTTGTCTATGTTTCCTCTATTTCTTCCATACTCAACTTTGTAAACATGGTGATCTTGAAAACTCAAGAAAGGGATTTGTATCTCGTGGAGAAAAAGTTAATGGAACTTTGTGTCTTTAGTATTTTAACGCCATTATTGTTTGCATGGTTGAATTCTTCTAATTGAGTGTAGATCTACTCCAGTTAATGTTGTGAAAATATGTAAGTTCTTATTCACAAAATTAACCTCCCTTTAATATATTCTTACTCCCCTTTACCTATGTTTATAAGAAAATTCTTCCCTTGTACTAAGTATAAGAAATTTTCCATAGGTTTAGTGGAGTATTCCATTGTGATACTCGACTTCATGGCCACTTGCTGATTTTTTTATACATTTAATAAATAAGAGCCTCACCATTACCACGATGAGGTACTTAGTCCCAGATTATTAGTGAAAATCACTAATTTCCTTATGTAAGAAATTAGTTTTCTAAAATAATCCCTCCACATTATATGATTTATTTTCTTCGTATAGTTACTATCTACATCGTCATTATGCTTAATTATATATATTTTATATATGCTATTTTTTGAGATAACTAGACTAACACACATGTCTTGTTTATCCTTACAATCTCTTTTACTACTTATATTGATCTTATTAGTGTTTGACATTAATACTTTCTACATCATGTCTCCTAGTTTCTTTGTATGTGGCTCGAGTTCCTTTCTTATCTTGTGACACCAAGGATGTCCCATGTTTATGGATCTATGCCTTCTTTTCTGACATTTCTTCTCTAGTATGCATCTTAAGTTCCTTTATTGTCTTGTGAAACCATGGGTGTCACATGTTTGTAGATATAGGACTTGATGTTAATTTTTACTTGATATTTCTCTTGTTTTTTCACTTGATAGTTATTTTCTCTCTATTATAAATATATTAAATATGTAATTTGTTGTTATTATTGTTGTTCTAGTTTCTACTACTACTTATATTTACCTTTTTATTTATGTTCCCTTCTTTGTGCACCATGTGTGTAGACACCTATAATTTAACCCAAGAAATTTAAATACTTAAATTGCGCTAATTATCCTTTCCCACAAATTGATGGCATATCGTCAATAAATGCTCACTTCTTCTATCACTGTTAATTATCTACATTACACTAGTTAATAAACCCTTCCATCCAAAAAAAATACACCAATTAACAACCTTCCATTAATTAATATTTCTTTCCATCTAGACTAATTAATTATTATTCATTAATTAGCTTCCTCTTCCATTAAATTAGTAAATCATCATTTATTTGATTAAATCCCTCTCATAGTCTAAATCATGATAATTATTCCTCTAAAAATCTTTTATGAGCTTCCTCACTTATTAATTAATCACTTCGGTAAATTAATAAAGACTCGAAACCCCATGGGTCACTAAAGGACAAACTAAACTCTCCTAAGGTTGACTCAACCCTTTCTAAACCTCCCTTATCCACAACTAACCGAACCTCTCTATTTATCCCACATGAAGAGGGATGTAGAGATTCTTATATCCATTGGGCTATATAAGAATCCCTCCTCCTACCTTTCTATTCACACCTTACATGTTTATAGCTAATCTATAGGCATTTCATCTTAGAGCATCTTTAATTTGAGGTAATAGCCTCATTCTTGCATTTAATCCATCCAAGATTTTGGTTCATATGGAGATAGTAAAAATGGTCTTGTAGCCATACTTAAATGATATTTCATTCCAAAATCCTTGAAGATCAAACAATCAACTTTGATTTCCATGGATCTATCTAGGTTCATTTAGTATTTGGTGATCTAGAAAGTAGAGATTTTAATACTTAGCACATTAGTTTGATTCATATTTCAAATTTTTAATGCATAATGTTGGTGTTTAGTCTTTTTAGCTCTTAGAATGATGATATTTGTTTGGTTAGTTCATGTTTTGAAACTATTAAGGTGTTAGTTTCAATTCTCTTTACATAGCTAACTAATACATTGATACATATGGCACGCCCGGTGGGACTTGAACCTTAGTCCCTTAACATTCTAGTTCAAATTTTATTGTTATTTCAAGTTTATGACTAACCCTTGATATACACATATGGGAAATAATGTTAAATTTCATAGGATTTTTCTACTATTACATGTGTAGGATCTCATCTAGAGCTTTAATTCTAATGGGTTGTTGTCAATTTTGAGCTAAGATACTAAAATTTGGAGTATTTTGAGATTTTTGTTATCATTGGCCATATTTTGACTGTAGGATAGGCGCAAGTACACAAACCCTGGAGTAGGAACACTAAACTAGGCATAGGTACACATTTTGAAACACACACAAACTCTTTTCTCATACTGTACCTTTGCTTCAATGTCGAAACCCGTCAAGATAACACATATACCCTAACCCTAGCATAGACACCCTAACCTTAGCACACACATTATGTGTTTGTACCCTTCACACACGTGCCCATATCCTAACGAGACATCTCTCGGATGACGTGAGGTCCACTATCTGAGTTTCCACACTACCTTTTTTCTAACCCTAGTACAAATGCCTATACCATAGCGCACATGCCCATACCATAGCCAACATGCCCATATCATGGCACAGAATCTCTCAGGTGGTGCAAGCACACTGCGGATCTAGATTTACATAGAGGGTCGGTACCACTCTAACCCACACATAGGTGCTTTGGTCCAAGTTGGCATATTAATTTCAGGTTTCTAAAATTTTGTTCCTAAAGTGCTAACATCATTACAGGTTTTATTTTTGCATGGATATGCTAGACTAGACATTGGATAAACCTTGCATGTTTAATTATAAGAGTGAGGTTGTGTATGCTCTTCCCTTGCATCTTTTGGGGTGATCTTGGGAATCGAAATGATTCTTATGTCTTTTATTGCTTTTAAAATGTGTTGAATTTCCAAATTGAGAAAATATATATTTCGTGTTTGATTTAAGTGTTTCCATTTGTTGATTTCTTGAATTTTGCGTCACATATGCTCTTCCCTTGCGTCTTAGGGTGATCTTGAGAATCGAAATGGTGTTTATTGTTTTCATGGAAAATTATTAATCATTGTATGCGTAACCAAAATGCTTGTAAAATAAAAGGTGGCATTAAAACAAAATTAAACTACTAATATAATTTCCATTTAGGTTTCCAAAATATGTTCAAGAAAACCACTTCCAATTTAAAAGGATAAAAAAATAGACCACAATCATCACATTGTATTTGTAGGTTTGGATAAGGGTACATCCCATCTGCTTAAAACTAGGACATAACCCCTTTAGCATGAGCTTTAAGCTACACCAATGGGTGTGGTCCTAGGAACCCCAAAGTAGTCCATATAAGAGGGAACCTTATGGATGAAACAGAAGTGCTCAAAGACAACCTACTTGACTAGTATTACTGTTTTCTTAACTTTTCCCCCGAGAAAAATTGATTAAACCCGACCCACCGCACAAGAAGAAATGTAAGAGACATTTTCATCGAATGAGCCTAAATTTCAAATCCAGCAATCGAGGTTATAGGCAGGATTTATAATGGAGGAGCAAGGTCAAATATGAGGCCAAATGACACAAAAGAAAACCAGAGGCTTAGAGGAGAGAAACAGAGAAAGGCTCAAAGTCTTTGGGCTTTACAAATAATCCAGAGTAAGCCCAAATTGGTTAAGTATGGAAGAATCAATGGAAGCTTCCACGTGCCTCATTGGCACTTATCCAAAGGTTAAGTCTAAAGAGGAGACCCCAAACAAGTGCCAAGCTTCCACGTGTCCCAGAGTCAAAAAGGGATAGAGCGGGCCCAAAATGAATAAGTATAGAGGACCAACGGAAGCCTCCATGTGTCCAAATAGTGCACTTTCAATGGTCAAAGGAAAAATCAATTCCTAGACAAGCACCAGCCCTCAATGCGTCCGAGTCAAAAATAGGGAGAAAGCTAGTCATTGAAAATTCTAAGCTCGGAAAGGCCAGCGAAGACTCGACGTGTCATCTTGATGCAAGACCAAAGTTGGGTCTAAAGAGCGGTCCTAAAATGGGCACCATTCTACAATGTTACCAGGGTTAGAGAAAAGGTGTCACTAGCCATTGAAAAGTTAAGATGGGGTAGAGCCATCCGAGGGCACCACGTGCCTCAATGGAAAAAATTCAAAAGGGACGGGCCAAGGGCCGGTCTCAAACAACCACAGTGAGCTCACTACATGTCCTGGTTTGAGATGGGATAGAGCCAGCCCAAAATGACTAAGTATAGAGAGCCATCATACGGTGCCATATGTCGCATCAACACAATTTCAAAGGCACAACCCAAAATGGAGACTCGACGAGCACGGGCATTCTACATGTCACATAAGGGATCAGGCTCGAATCGGATAAGTACATAGGGTAAGTGGAATCCTCCATGTGTCTCGCCAATGCAAATTCAAAGGTAAAGTCTTAGGATAGTTTCCAAATAAGCACGAGGCCTCCACGTGTCTCAGGTCAGGCACAACATCTCTCGCCAATAGGAGGGACTCAAGAAAAACACAAAGGAACACGAGGGAGCCCATGGACAATGCCATGTGTCTCATGGGTGAAATTTTAAGAGTGAAGGCAAGGGGAGAAATATCAAACAAGCACGGAGCTGCCACACGGCCCCGTATGAGTAGACTCTTAAATACCGCAAGTCACGTTAATCACTTGACCCAAGGAACTTTAGATGGCTATATATTTTGATTTGGAGCTTTGGTTTGGGCAGACAAGACTTTTTGAAAGATCTCGACCTCCTCTACACCGTGGAAGCATAAAATATTATTTTTAATAGGCTTTACTGGGTGAAAAATGGGAAAAAAACTTTTCACGCAATTAATATGTAATCTGATTGCTCTCGACAATCAAATCATATTTGATTTAATCTGTCATTCTTCTTCCCTCAACACGCCAAATAGACAATCAAGGCAGACTTGACAAATTGTAGACGGATTTGCAGGGGAGCATTTAGGTTTGGTTTTGAGCTTTCAGAGTAGGATTCAATGCTCTTGTGAGAGTGGTTGGAACAGAGTTTGAATTCTTCCCTCCTCTCTCTCTTATTCTTCCTATATATTATAAAAGAGGGGCATTTTCTAAGGGTTGGTCATTGTTTCTCCTTTGCCCCCCTCTCTCTTTCTTCCTTAGGGTAGAATGTAGAGTCTAAGCCTCCTCTCAATGCTCTAAATGGCATTTTCTGCCTCTTTCCCACTAAAGATGTACTATGTGAACTCATGGAGCAATAATAAGTGTTTTGTGATGCAATTTGTCCATCCTTCCTTATTTTATTGTCTCTTCTTTCCTCTCGGCATTATAGGGTATACTTTGTGCATATTTTTGATGTCTATTAAAGGTTCTCTGGAGCTATGTTTAATGGGTTTTAAGTGGTTTTGTATGTGAAATCTACCTCTGGTCTATTATGCATCTTGTCCAACCTCTCCTCTCTACTCACCTCTCTCCACTTCAAGCAATCGGATCCGTGACTAGCCACTTCCTTTTTGGTGTCATCACTGCTTAGTGTAGGCTCTCTTTCACCCTCTCTCTCTCTCTCTCCTTTCTTCCTTGGAATTATTAGATTAGGATAGAATAGTTTTGGCACCTGCACAGATAGTTTTTCATAGGTAGATTAGGAAGAAAGAATTGGCTTTCTCCCGAGGGGCATCTCAGTTTGCAAGTCCCACAGCTTGAGAGATGGTCTCATGTTGCGCAATCACACCGAATGCCTCACTTAGCTATGTGGAATTTTTTGGGTGCCGTGATTTTGCACTAACATTTTTGGCATGCCCAGGGGACACTAAGGTTAGATCTCTCGTCTTTCCAAAGTGTCTCATTATCAACAAAAAATCATAAGCCACTATGTGACCGCACTAATAGTTTTGGCATGCCTAGTGGGACACTGAGGTTAGATCTCTCATCTTTCAAAGGTGCATCATTATTAACATTAAATCATAAGCCATCATGTGACCACACTAACATTTTTGGCACGTCCGGTGGGACTGGTTTGAAGCACCTTACCACTTCATCTTAGTAATTTGGTGTGTTCCTATTAGGATTCATCCTTTTGAGGCACATCTGGGTGAATCCATCTAGTCAAACCCATGTTTGAAATTACGAGACCTTTCCTCATCAATTTTCATCCATTTTTCTTCCATCTATTTCATCTTCTACCATTCATGAAGTATTGCAATCATGACTTCATTTCCCTCATGGAATTCACACCTTCAGCAGTGCAGTTCACCTCCAATGTATTTCCCAACTCCTCTATATCAGCATTATGATCCGATCCAGAACCATTATGCTTACCCATATGAGCAGTGTCAAAGCCATTTTGCCCATGAAGCTTATCAAGAATAAGGGGATGTATATAATGGTGACGGTTATGTGGAGAATATTGGTTTGCTAGAAAAGATTCAATGCATGGAGGCCACCATGATGCAATCAAGGGCTAGAGCACAAATGAAGGCATTCGGAATGTATATAGGGCACCTTGTCCATGGGATGTCCCTATGCCAAGACATTGCAATCCTGAGGAGAAGATTGACTTCATTATTGAAATGTTTCCCCAGCTTGCGCAATGGACTGAGGAGATTGAGGCTTATAACTTGGACACAAGACAACCTTGTCAATGGGTAACTCAGTCACCAACTCCTTGTTCTTCATTTTCTCGTTCTTAGAATCCATCAATTTAGCATGATCAACAGTCAAGATTCCCATCTGCTGCCCCAAGTGTTGATTTCCCTTCTCCATTTCCTAATCTTCCATCTCATCCCAATTGTTCTACCCCTTTTCTTCCCAAATAGTCATTCCCTCTAAACAAACAAGAAGTTCCACCTCCCTCTCCACTAAAAACAATAGTAAAAATGGTTGAGCCCCAACATACCACTTCTCTTGTTTTCCAAAGCCCATGTTGTGAAGATACTCAAGAATCTAGTCAAGGAGAACAATAAGAAGAGGATCCCAATAGAAAATAAATGATAGACAATATAAAGAGTTGGGATTCCAAATTTGGGTTTACAAAGATCCCCTTGATGGTTAAGCCTACAAAGGAGGTCAGGGTTGAAGAGTTAGTGGTGGCTGAGGCTGAGTTTGCACAAGGACAAGAGGAAGAAGATCAGCTATCTATTTTCTCTTAATGCAGTGTCCATAATAAAATTTTGTCTAAATAAAATGTTGATCTGATCCAAGCTACACAACCAATTAAGGAGGAGGAACAACCAGATCCAAGTCCCATTAAAGAGGATCAGCTAGGAGAGATCAAATCAGAGTTGAGGCCACTTAATGAAGAAAGCATCATTGAATATTTTTTGCTTTCATTTCAAGGGCCTGATTTGATTGATGAACCCATGATGAAGGAGGACCATAAAGTTTCAGAGGCTCTAAGTGCAGATCGGCCACAAACGAACCTTCATTTCCTCCTACCACTTCATCCCCTTCAATATATGATGTTGAAGAATATTTTAATCTTTTAAAACTCATGTTTGAAGAATAAGGGAACCATGGTGAGCTAGTTGCAAATTAGGAGGAAACCATGGAGGAATTAGATCACATGCAACAGGGAAAACTAAGAGGTAGATTGCCCATCGACTTGGAATATTTCCTTAATGGAGAAGAGACGAGGAGATAACATCATTTTCTCCTCCATCAACCACCTTCTAAGCACATGAGCATGCTGCCATGCAGGAGAGCATCATGTTTCTCATGTCTCACATGATATCCCTCTGGAACCAAGGTTGGAGGATCTTGATCTTCCATGTTCTATACAAGAGGAGGAAGGGAGGGAGCTAAAGGATGTCATCACCTCTCTCACACCATCCACCCAGAGAAGTCAGCGAAGACTCCATTTTTGGATTTGAATTTCGTAGAGAAATGGGCACATCTAAAGCATTAGACTGTTCCTAATCAGGTACTTAGCTTCATTAGATCCAAGGGAGAAGCCAAAACCGTATATGCCCACTTCAAGGCATGAGGATGAGGTTCAAAGCACCAAGGGTCACCATCAACACCTCTAGGAGTCCAATACCAATCAACTTGAGGAGGTATTTTTGGTTGATGTAGATACCTTGATGATTTGGGTGGAGAACCACTTATAGTAAGTTTTTCACTCATACAAGTAGCCATATTCAGTGTCAAATCATTTGCATGGCTGCCCATTTTGAGGAAGGGAAGCTACTTCTCCATACCCATTGTAGGATTTGTCTGAGTCCCTTTTCTCTTTGGTTAGTGTAGGAGTAGGTTTAGGTTTGTTTTCAACAGAATAAGTTCTTTTGCACACTTTGCATGTATGAGTTTTTCTTTGTACATAAGTTTTGTTCGCATTGCTCTGGAGGTACCATGTGTCAGGTCCTTCAGAATTAGCATCAGAGAGACCCATAGTTTCGTGTACAATTGCTGATTTCAAATGAGACAAATGCAGAGCAACTAAAATCATGTTTGAGAAAATCTATTTTTGGGGCAGGCTTAGGGTCACCAAATGTAAGAAATCGGGGAGTCCATTTCAGGGACAAGATCAATACTAGGCTATCATTTACGAACTCCATTCCCAATGGATGCAACAACGCTATTGGTCTCTACATCTAGCAGGAAGATGTCCCCGTGAGTCACAAAATTATTATTATCTCAATTTTTCCCCCCAGAAAAATTGATCAAACCCAACCCTGCACAGGAAGAATTCTAAGAGGCATTTCCATCGAACGAGCCTACGTTTCAAATCTAATAGTCAGGTTACAAGAGGGCTCTAAAATGGAGAAGCAAGGTCAAATATGAGGCCGAACGACACAAAAGAAAACCAGAGGCTCAAAGGAGAGAAACAAAGAAAGACTCAAAGTCTTCGGGCTTTACAAATAATCCAGAGCGAGCCCAAATTGGTTAAGTATGGAAGAATCAATGGAAGCTTCCACGTGCCTCATCGGTCGCTTATCCAAAGGTTAAGTCCAAAGAGGAGACCCCAAACAAGGGTCAAGCTTCCATGTGTCCCATAGTCAAAAAAGGGACAGAGTGGGCCCAAAATGACTAAGTATAGAGGACCGGCGAAAGCCTCCATGTGTCTAAAAAGTGCACCTTCAAGGGTCAAAGCAAAAGGAAATTCCTAAAAAGTGCCAACCCTCCATGTCTCCGAGTCAAAAACATGGACAAAGTCGGTCGTTGAAAATTCTAAGCTCGTAGACAGTGCCAATGAAAGACTCCACGTATCATCTCGGCAATGAAACACCAAAGTTGGGTCCAAAGAGCGGTCCTAAAATGAGTGCTAGTCCGCCATGTAGCCAGGGGTCAGAGAAAAGGTCTCACTAGCCATTGAAAAGTCAAGATGGGGTAGAGCCAGTGGAGGGTGCCACGTGCCTCAATGGCACAAATTCCAAAGGGACAACCCAGGGCTAGTCTCAAACAAGCGTAGGGTCACCACGTGTCCCAGTCCGAGATGGGAGAAAGCCGGCCCAAAAAAACTAAGTATAGAGAGCTAGAGGATGCTGCCACATGTTGTTTCAACCCAATTTCAAAGGCGTGACCCAAAATGGATACTCAGATGAGTGCAGAGCCTTCCACGTGTCCCAAAAGGGAGCAGACTCAAATGAGCTAAGTACAAAAGGTAAGCGGAAGCCTCCACGTGTCTCGACCATGAAACTTCAAGGGTAAAGTCTTAAGACAGCTTTCCAAATGAGCGCAAGGCCTCCACGTGTCTCAGATCAAGCACAACATCTCCACCAATAGGAGGGGCTAAGGAAAAACAAAAAGGAACATAGAGGATCCCACAGACGATGCCACATGTCTCATAGGTGCAATTTTAGGAGTGAAGGAATGGGGTGAAATATCAAATGAGCATGGGGCAGCCACGTGGCCCCCGTATGAATAGACCCTTACATACTATAAGTCATGTTAAGCACCCGACCTAAGGAACTTTAAATGGCCGTATCTTTTGATTGGGAACTCAAATTTGGGCAAGAGAAGACCTTTTGGAAAGATCTCGACCTCCTCTACACCATGGAAGCATAAAATATTATTTTTAATAGGATTTGGTGGGTGAAATATGGGAAAACCTCTTTATGCCATTAATATGCAATCCAATTTCTCTCGACAACTAGATCATATATGATTTCATCCGCCATTCTTCTTCCCTCAACATGCCAAATAGACAATCGGGACAAACTTGACAGATTGTAGGTAGATTTTTAGGGGGCATTGAGGTTCGGTGGTTAAGCTTTTAGAGTAGGATTCAATGCTCTTCCAGGAGTGGTTGGAATAGGGTTTGAATTCTTCCCTCCTCTCTCTCTTATTCTTTGTATATACCGTAAAAGAGGGGCATTTTCTAAGGGTTGGTCATTGTTTCTCCCCTACCCCCCTCTCTTTCTTACTTAGGGTAGAATGTAGAGTCTAAGCCTCCTCTCATGGCTCTATAATGGAATTTTCTTGCTCTTTCCCACAAATTATGTACTATGTGAACTCATGGAGGAATAAAAAGTGTTTTGTGATGCATTTTTTCCATCATTCCTTATTTTATTGTCTCTTCTTGCCTCTCAATGTTGCAAAAGGTATACTATGCATATTTCGATGTCTATTATAGGTTATGGGATTTGAATTTAATGCATTTGAAGTGGTGTTCTATGTCAACTATATCTCTGGTATGTGGTGCATCTTGTCCACCCTCTCCTCTGCTCACCTCTCTCCACTTCAGGTAGTCGGATCCGTGACTAGCCACTTCCTTTTCTGGTGTATCACCACTTAGTGTAGGCTCTCTTTCACCCTCTCTCTCTCTCCTTGTCTCCTTGGAATGATTAGATTAGGATAGAATAGTTTTTGGCTATAAAGGAGTAGCTTTTGGCGGTATATTAGGAAGCAAGAACGGCTTTCTACGGAAGGGCATCTCAGTCTACAAGTCCCAAATCTTGAGACATGGTCTCATGTTGTGAAATCACATCAAATGCCCCACTTAGATACGAGGCCATTCGGGGTGTTGTGATTATGCACTAACAATTACCATTTGTGAGATTTAGCATCACAAGTCGTGTGTATCGTGAACCCATGTATAGTACATGATGGATGCATTTATTGCCTACTCTTGTGATTGAAGGGGGTAAAATAAAGCTGAGATACTCCAATAATTAGTGAGTGTGACTTTTCTTGGTAAATTGAGCTCATTGTTATATAACTTGTGACACCTAGTTGATTAAACCACCTAGGAATCCATCTTTGACCAGGAGCCAATGTGGACCATATCAAAACCAATTTGAGTTGAGAGCTATCATTCATCACGAAATGTGTGAAGCATTACTTTTTCTTTGTTTTTAACTTTCCCTAAGGTGAGGTGAAACTCTATCAAAGTGAGGCCAATAGTTTTCAAAACAATTCATCTACTTCCTTCTCTTTCCTTTGATACTTTGTTGATTAGAAGAAGAGTGACTACCCTTGTGTTGTTAATTGATTGTATTCACAACTTTTGTGTCTTTTACACTCATCCATGTTTGTGGCTAATTTTTGAATGTCTAAAGTGTGTGGAGACATTTTTATATCATTGGTATCCTTTTTTATCTTGATAACCAAGTCAAGATTGACATCATAGTTAGGATTGGTTAATCACTTTGATTCTCCTTTGAACGGTTACCTTGTTTCTATTATGTCGCTACAATTTGGGTATTTATGTCTTGTTTCTTGTAAACTTGACCTAAATATCTATATTATGGGTTACGCTTTATAAACTTTAACAATTCCTAGGTATACTATTTCTTTAGCTTGATTCCAACTATTACCTCGATCCTTAAAAGTGTTAAGTGTTACCACCTTGTGCATGTTATATCAATATCTTCTTGATATCAATACCTTACTTTCTCACAAAGTTTTCTTAACATATCTTGGTGAAATTATTGTATCACTCACAATCATAACTCCACACGTTTTGGAATATAGGTATTGATTGAATTTGGGATTATTCCTAGTATACTTTGTTTGGAAGCCGCGTTAACTTCTTGTTATTGCTTATGCTTTGTTCATTTTTTTGAACTCGACATAAGTAGGGATATTTTTTAATCATCTTACGACACTAACTACCCTTTCCAAAAATAAATTTAGGAAGTACTTCATTTGATTATTTTTTTTGAAACTCAAAATTGTGTGATTGATTCTCTCTTGGCTCGTTTATTTAAAAGTAATCATTGTGTCATATTGGTTCTTTGACATTCATAGCATAGCTACATTTCTTGACATTCTTTTTTCACTTAGGTTTGATAAAAAAATATTTGAGCACATTCATAGATACCTTAGTGAAAGTATTACATGTCATGGCCCATAAAACAAGATTAGGGTTCAAAAATCAAGCTTTGGAAGCAAGACATACACAAACTTGGGAAGCCTCAAACAAACAAGGGTTAAACCCCTTTATTGGCCATGATCTTGGGCCTTTATTCTCCATGGAGAAATAGGTAGAAGAAATGATAGATCATAGCGGTGACAAGTTGGAATCACCACATGCGTAATTCGATTTTGACCCCCTTATTGGATGAATTCCTTTTTAGAAGAAAGGATAGGGTACTAGCACGATTTTTGGAGTTATGAGCCAAAATGCCTATCGAACAAGAGATAATCCCACCTAAAATAAATGCTAATGCAAAGGAGTAACCTCTTATTAACATGGATGATATCTTAACACATGGAAATTCTTCTACGTCTAACCAGGGAAACGATAATGTAGTGGAATATAGAATACCTTTCCTTAAAGTACCACATAAAGTCATAATAGAACACAAAAATTTTGAACAACCTCCGCAACATGAAGAAGAAGAGGAACCTCTCAAAGAAGAAGTCACTATTCAACAACAAATTTGTAACCTTAGTCAAAAATTATCTTTGTTAACATCTCATGTACAAAAAGAAACAAAAAATAATGTACAAAAGACAAAACCTAAGGTCAAAATTAGTGAAATTCAAATGGAAAATCAAGGAGGAGACAATACGGAACACAATCGTATATATATCCCTACTTCTCCTACCAAAGAACAATTACTCACACAAGAATTGTAATCTATGAAAGTGACAATTACAAGCCTCCAAGAGAGTACATTGTAGAATAGCAGAATATATCAATACGAAGACCTATGTCCCTATCTCTTTGATAAAACTATGATGCTTCAAACCTTCCCTAAAAAGTTTGACCTTCCCTAAAAAGTTTGACATGAAAAAATTTAACAAATATAGAGGGAAATGTGACCCACAAAACCATGTAAAATATTTTTACATGGCATGCCAAGAAGTGGCATACAGTGATAATTACCCCATATGACTCTTTCCAAAGAGTCTAGGGGGAAATCCTGGAATGGTTCACTCGTTTGTACCTCGTGGGTCTATTTTCACATGGCTTGAATTGGTAGAAAGGTTTGTATGACATAAATATGGTAGACTAGTGTGGCACTAAAAAATTCCAAAAGAAATATTCACTAGCTTCCTGCAAAGATGGAGAGGGATACCTAGTCACTTCCCTTATGCATTCCCTAAAAAATAGCTGGTGAGTATCTTTGTTCCCAATCTCAACCAAAACATCACTTTTCATCTGCAAATGCATTATGTTCATACCTTTGAAGAGGTTATTGAAAAGGGAATTCAAATAGAGAAATCCCTTATTGCCAAAGGAACCATTAAATCACACTCTAAGGATAACCAAAATGCAAAACCCACGGAAAAGCCAAAAATATTTAACAAAAACAAGAACATGGTGGGAGACGGAATCATAGATTCCAAATGCGTACAAATGGTTCAAATTGGTCAACCTTTTAAACTAACCAAAGGACCTATTCAACCACCACCTAAACGTAGAATGTTCACTCCTCTCAATGAGCCTTTTTTAGCCATATTGAAGCAATTGGATGCAGCTCACATGGTGACTTATCCCACAACACAATCCTTTGATGGAAATTATCTAAAACCATCATGGTACAAAGAGCATGACTATTGTGAATTACATCATTTCAAGGGAAACAAAAAAGAAAAATGTCTATGAATTCGTCAATACATTCAAGATCTCATCGATAACGGGAGATAGAAGTGGACACCCAGGAGAAAAATCAAACCGTAAATGAAAAGATGGAAATTTTCAAAGAACCAATCCCTAAACATGGTAAGTTAGATGAGAAAAATCCAGATCGAGGAGAGTCATCTCGAGTTACAAAGAAGTGAATTATCTATATACCAAGAAGGATAATAACCATTATGATTCACTCAATGGATGTGTCCACTCTTCTAGTGACTATGTGAACAAAATTTGAATCAAGGGAAAGGATTGTGCTACTGATAACAAGCCATGCCTCGCCTCATGATTCTTGAATCCTCTCTCACAACCCCACAAGATGGTAGGTACAACCTCTTAAAACAACTTAAGAAGACATCTCACAATATTTTAATCTTGGATCTTTGAAAATATCAAATGTACATAAGGACATCTTGTACAAAACTCTTCAGCAGCTAGGAGTTCAACTAGAAGTAGACCCTTCACATCTTCAAGCCGCAGAGGCAAAAATTGCACAAATTGAGTACATCTCCTTTAATTATAGGGATAACCCTATTGAATATCCAACATATAATCTCCCCCTATATATTGAGGTATTCGTTACCCGCCAAAAGATAAAATGGGTGCTTGTGGACAATGGATCAGGGATGAATATATGCACGTTGAAATTAATTAAGAAACTGGGACATACAAAAGAATATCTAGAGTCCCAAATAATTACCATTACCACTTACGACAACATGGAAAGGGGATCAGATTGTACAATCACATGAAGTTTCATGTCTTGGACTTGGAATTTCCATACAATATGCTTCTTGGCCGACCATGGATTCATGCCATACAGGTCGTGTCATCAACGTTCCATCAATGCATCAAATTCAAACATGAGGGACACATTGTCACAATACAAGGAGATCTAGAACCCTTCGCTCACTGTAGGGCTCTCAATAGTTTTGTGCGTAAGGGTTCCTATACATGTCCCTCTACTTATATATTTGTTCCTCTTCTATCTAAAGCCATAGATTCATGGTTAGATTCATATTTTCTAAGCTCTTGCACCCGTGAGGCTTCTACATCAACTTCTCAATTTGATTAATGAGAGATGAAGTTTTTAATATAGTTGTGGACAGTATAATGTGCAACAAGATTTTTGGTTTCAGACCTATCATTGTTGCCTAAAACTAGAGGCTCACCCAACTATCATTTCAGATGACCTAGAGATGAGCAAAATATTAAATCATGTTTACCTCGAGGATTGCTCGTTGAAGAGAAATTGTTGGACCCATCTATGACTTGGTCCCTGAAGATACTCACCAACTTGCTACCAAATTCCTAAGTATCGAAGTCTAACCAAATGATGTATTCCATGGGCTACAAGGGTCTAAGATGCGGAAATAATGCAAAAGGACCGAGAGAACCAGTTGTTCTCCCACATTTCAAGAAATAAATATATGTTATTGGCATTTGACCCTATGGATTGCACCCCAATGATCAATATGCCACTTATTCTGAGCACAAAGATAGCTCTGATTATTTAAACAACGACACGGATTCCCATTATAGCCAATACAAGGATCTTTCCTCTAAGAATGTATTCATGGATATTGTTGTCCTTACCATAACCCCTACTGAACGTAAAATTGACCTTCTTTACCCTTACCTTGACGAATGGGACCAACAACATCATGTACCACTGGATCTCTTTGAAAATTATGAAGCCATTGTGGATTTCATGGGCATTCGAGATACAATTCCAATTCGAGACCATAAAAAGGTTTCTACATTGACTTAGATACCTGCACGTACTTTGAAGAGGAAGCTAAGATTTGTGGTCAACAAAACTTGAGAAAAAGTGAGGGAAAAAGTTCCAACGAAAATCCTTGAAAAAAACAAAATTCCAAGTCACACAGTGAAACCTTTTGAGGTGCTAGTTGATGAACAAGTGAAAAAATCAATGGACAATAAAAGTCACCACACTAAGGGTGAAAATATAGTAGATACACCCTTCGAAGAATATCTAAACCTTCCTCCCGATCTTACACATATGGAGGATTTGTCAAAAATGCTAGTTGAAGAAACCATTGATGTGAATATTGGAACAGAACACAATCCAAAGATAGTCAAAATAAGAGCTTCACTCTCGGCATGGGAACATAAAACATACACCATGCTTCTGTGGGAATTTGTATATGTATTCACATGGTCCTAAAATGATATCTTTGGGCTTAGATCAAACTTGGTAGTGCATAACCTAGTAGTGCATGCAGACGCCAAGCCCATAAAAAAATCTCAAAAAAATGCATCCATGGGTGGCTCTTCTAGTTAAAGAAGAGCTAGAAATATTTCTCAGGAAGGTTTCATTTGACCTATTGATTACTCGGAATGGATATCAAACATAGTCCCCGTACAAAAGAAACTGTCAGGATCAAAATTTGTATGGATTTTAGAGACATTAATAATGCATTTCTAAAAGATGATTTCCCATTTCCTAATATTGATATGATTGTTGATTCAACAACAAGATATGAAATTTTATCTCTTATGGATGGCTTTTCAAGCTACAATCAGATCCAAATCACAGATGAGGATCAACACAAGACAACCTTCATAACCCCTTAGGGGAATTTTTATTATCAGGTAATGCCCTTTGGCCTTAAAAATGCATGAGCAACCTATCAAAGGGAAATGACCATGATTTTCCATGATATGATTCATGATATCACGAGAATACTATGTAGATGATATCCTCAGAAATCCAAGAATAGAGTAGATCACCCCGAGATTTTATGTTGTATCTTTGAACACTGCGGGAATAAAGAGTTAGATATCTTAAGAAATGTGTGTTTGGCGTATTATTAGCAAAGTTGTTTGGATTCATTATATCATGAAGAGAGATTGAGGTACACCCGGATAAAGTTACCACCATTACTGAAATGCCTCTTCCAAAAAACATCAAACAAATATGCAACTTACAGGAAAGATCCAAGCTATTCGCCACTTCATGTCCCAACTTTTTGACAAGTGTAACTCATTCACTAACCTAATTAAAAATGATGTTGCCTTTATTTGGGGACTAGAGAAACAACAAGCCTTTGCCTTGCTTAAGAAATACTTAGCTAATCCACTTTTCCTCATTCCTCCAACTCTTGGTGAGTCATTCTTGCTATATATTTTTCCTACTGAATTTTCTATTGGTGTGTTTCTCACCCAATATGACCTCGATAGAAAGAATACGTTGCATACTATCTCACTCGTACTCTCATTAATTATGATCTCAACTAACCTCGATTGAAAAATCCTTCTTGGCTATAGTTTTTAACTTCCAAAACTTCACCATTACCTATTAAATACTAAAACCAAGCTTATATCCAAAGTTGACCCACTCAAATACTTGTTGTCAAAACCCTCCCTTACAGGAAGAATGGCTAATTGGATCATTCTACTAAGTGAATTTGACATTGAGTATGTACATCAAAAGTTTTTAAAGGACAAGTACTCACCGATCATCGTCAAGAAAAGAACCATTACTGTGAATGAACCTATAAGTATAGATCTTCCAGACGCTTCATTAATGTATATTAAGGAATCTATCATGTGGAAAGTGCAATTTGATGGATCTTTTACTTTTCACGGTTCGAGGGGTAGGTGTGGTATTAATTACTCCTTCAAGCAACCCTATACCTCAAGATTTTCACCTTGTTTTCCTTGTACAAATAATATTGCGGAATATGAGGCACTCATCACTAGGATGAAGCTGGAAATCAAATGGGATATCCATCATGTTAAGATCATTGGTGATTCACAATTGATCATCAAACAAGTTAACGATGAATATAAAGTCAAGGATGAGAAACTCATCCCCTACAAGAAACTAGTGGAAACTTTGAAAGAGTATTTTATGTGTATTACATTTGAACATATTCCAAGAGCACAAAACAGACTTCTGTAGATGCTATGGCAACCGTAGGTTCTATGCTACGAATTCCACTAGAGAGAAATGATATGTCATTATTTTTGAAAATCTACACCATCCATCATATGACATGCCAGAATCATGTTTTCCTTGTGAAGTTGTTGGTCCCTATTCCCCATGGTATGTACACATCCACTCCTATCTTAAGCATAACACCTTCCCTCTTGAAATATCTTTTTCTAAAAAACAAATCCTTATCCACCAAATAGCCTATTACACCCTCTTAGGAGATATGCTCCATCTTCGCGGCTATCATGGCAATTTGTTGTATTTTCTAGAGGTAGAAAAGATAGCCCAAGTGATTAAACAGTGCATGAAGGGGTGTTTGGCACCCATTTAAAAGGAAAGGTTCTAGCTAAGAAATTATTGGAAGTGGGATATGATTTTCCTACTATGGAAATGGATTGTTGGAACTATGTGAGGAAATGTGTACTATGTCAAAATTATGGAAATTTCATCCACGCGTCGTCACAGCCATTGCAACGAATCACAACCCCATGACCATTCTCCAAATGGGGACTGGATTTAATAGGAAATCTCACCCCTACCTCATCTGATGGTCATACTCACATCATCACAGCTACATAATATTTTACTAAGTGGGTGGAGGTTGTTCCTTTGACTTATGTTACAGGAGCTTAGATTTCAAATTTTATCATGAATCACCATATCTGACGATATGGCATTCCTACAGCCATATTTACAGAAAATGGAAAATAATTCAAGAACAAGAAATTCAAGGACCTTTTTCATTGATTTCAAATAAAATTTAAGTGGTCTATGCCATATTATCCACAAGGTAATGGGTAGGTTGAAGCCAATAACAAAACATTGGTTCAAATCACGAAAACGATGGTAAGTAAGACATGTCGCAATTGGAATTTGCAAATTCACCCATCCCTTTCGGCTTATAGGACCTCCATTTGCACTCTTACTAGTGCAACACCCTATTCCCTAGTATTTGGAACAAAATCCATCATCCCGTTGGAAATAGAGCTTTATTCCCTAAGAATATCTCTTAGGGATTATCTAGACAAGGATGAGGATTACAGAGTGGCAAGGCTAGCAGAATTAGAACTCCTAGATGAAAAGCGCATCCGCACCCTTAACCATTTCAAAGTGTATTAGAACAAATTCTCCAGAAATTACAAACAAAGGATCATACCTCTTTAGTTTGAGGTCAGATATTTGATCATGAAAGAAAATAAGTTCAACACAAGGGTAGAAAGAGAGAATAAAGGAAAGTTCAAACCGCATTGGCTAGCATCTTACATCATTTTGGACAAATATGGTAGGAAGAATACAAAATTTCCCATCCTAATGGTGATGACCTCCTTGAACCTATGAATGACATGCACCGTATGTAGTTCTATGCTTAAATATGGCGTAAAAATCATAAAAGAAAAGCGAAAAAGAGTAAAAATGATCAAAATAAAAAGAGAAAACAGGTCATCCATATGTGAAAACCACAAAAATTTGGCACGTTGGATAGGTCCCTTATTGAAAACCAGTTTGCGGCACCTTGGGAGGATTCATTGTTCACAAACATCTTACATCTTGCATCTTGAGGGTAATTTTACATAGCCTAGAGCTGGTTTCGTGCCTACATCTAAGATTCCCGTGAACCTATTAAAGCCTTGATCTGGATTTTTCTCCTCTTTTTAATCTATGAAGGGATGGTCTTTGCATATTCTCCTCTAACGTTGGGACACTTTTGTGACTTCACCTTCATGTTTATAAGCATGTGGCACCTGCCCTTTTATACTCTCCATATAATGCTAGGGGCATCCATGTTTCTCGGTTACTTGTGCATAGCTTCAAAAAACCTTAGAAAATCCAAAAAAAAACAAATATTTTTGAAAATCACAAAAACATTCAAATATGTTCGAAAATAGAAAAAACATTCAAATATGATCAAAATCCAAAATAATAGAAAAACACTAAACACAAGAACAATAGAAATTTGTTTCACAAAAGCACAAAAACAATAGAAAATTGTTTCACAAAATCATAGTAATAGTAGAAAAGTGTTTCGTGAAACAATCTTGCGAAACATAACTTTAGTTTACTTACTTTATCTTGTTTCTCTATTTTTAGTGTACATTGTCCTCTTGTATAGTTGTTGCTTGTTTTTACATTTGTATAGTTCATTTCTTAGACATACTTTGACAAGATTCATCTTTTCTTGCTTAGATTATATTCATTCTTACTCGTACATATGCATATTTTTCTTGCATGCTTGTAAATAATTGTACATAGTTGTGTTAATTTGTATTGGTTGGCATTGTGTATTTTGTTAACATTTGCTTGTATCTATTTGTTGCATGTACATAGTTTTGTTATCACATCATCATATCTCCATCAATATCATCACATCTAACATCATCTATACATCATATATAAATAAACAACTAAGTATACATCATACATGAATGCTAAGCTAAATCTATCCCCCACACCAATATCATCCTGTCGGTTCATCCACTAATCTAGAGCATCACATATACAATAAAATTGATATCATCTACAGATATATCATTTCAAAATCATACACATTTGATACAAACATCTCAACTATCATCATGATACCTACAAAGTGTGAAATAAAATCATATAACATCATGACACATCCATAATCCATGTAATCAATCATCAAAACAATAAATTCCATCATCTCATAACAACTATGCCACATCAAAATGTCCATGTATACAAGTATAAAATGTTTGTCTCATAAAAGATATACATCATCAATACAAAATAGTCCATCAAAGGGCACAACTCATAAATTCCTTCATCAGAGGCGTACATCAAAAATGCTATACATTCATAAAAAAATAAAGCATTCATCAGAGGCGTACATCAAAAAATGGTACATCATATACAACTGTTAAGAATGATAAAACGCCTTCATAAGAGGTATGTATTTAATGATACAAATACAATCAATGACTACAATGAGGGACATGGCTAACTAGAACCCTCAGAAAAACTGGCTGGTCTGTGTAATGGAGGAGGACGCATAACTTTTTTCCCGCATGGTCCTATAGGCTGCCCTCATGGCTACTCCACTGATTCCTGCAGCCTCTCGATCTTAACGATCCACTCAACTTTTGGCTATAAGTAGGTGCCGTTGACCAGCTAGAACTACCTCATAATAGAGCGACCGATAATAGGATGTTCTACCCTTCATTGTAGCCAAGTATCAATGAGTACGGGATTTCACTTCTGCCCCATCAATTTATCGAGAAGATGCTACCTCTACTAATAGTCGTGGAACTTCGTGTTGACTCGCTGCTTGCTCTACACGAAGACAATCTCTCAAATATCACCGGGTTGTAAATGGGTCTAGGTCTCATATATGAGGCTCGTCCACTTGAGCCATTTGAGAGGTCATCCGGTGTATCTTCTAGAAGTGTATGGAACCACCTCCTCCTTGTCATCCTGGGCTCTAGCATTGTCCCACTCTATTGTCACAACCGAGAATATGAGATCGGGCATGATCTCTCTCCACTATTAGTGCCGCACCTACTATCATAAGCCAACTAGTTACGCCTTAGCTAACCACCCCGAGCTAGAGCTAAAATCATAAGCACCACCGGAGCCAATCCTTTTGCGTGTCCATGGGCATGTCCTTGATCCCGTAATCTAGGCCTTGAACCCTATGCATGACCACGTGCCTATGCCAGGGCCCCTTCCTATCCTTGTCTTAGCGCCTACCGCCTCCATCTAGGATTACATGACTGGAGCCTACCTAATGTGTCACTGCCCATCAAAAGGATCATCAACATGAGATGCACATGCGTCATCATCATCACTACTATAGGATACCTTAGGTGATGCTTGAATCTCATTATCCAATTTTACACACATGGCAACATTGGACAATGGGGTCCTATCATGTTCAAAATGAAATAATAGTGCCAGGAACCCACCTCCGGTTATTATCGAGATACAATAATTAAAAATAATTCCTAAATTACATATGAAGAGATCACCTAGCATCGAAAGGCACCCAGTTGATCTCAACTCAGTGAAGAGTTCGGGTCGAGTTGATAGAGAACCTAGTGTCAAATTGATAGTCATCTCAAAATCATCTCGGTAGAGTCTCTCAGTTATAAGAGCTCGATGAGATCTTGTTAATGTAAAATATAGCTAGTTGAAAATTGACGAATGAAGGGAACTCTATAAGGATCTCGGTAGAGATCGATGCAAAAAGATATGAAGGCCAGTCAGGGAAAGCTAAGTTAACATGAGGCCATGTCTAATCCATTAGACAATGCTTGACCAACCACTTGGGAGAATTATCTTGTTTGACCGAGATGATATGAGATTATGCAGATATGATGATGAGGTCATCTGGTAGTGTTTGAATGAAAAAATGTTTGCAACCAAGCAACCAAATACATCTCAATCAAAATCTCATAGCACTCTGTGGAGAGGGTCGCTTGAAGGAGGCACTACACGTTCTTCTTACAACACACAATCTCTCTGTAAATTCTTCAACATATCTTCATCTACTACAGGCTTGCATTTCTAAGAAATCCCTTGCGGAGGGCAAGCAAATCCACTCTCACATCAATGGTAGGGACACACATTTGGAAGACGCACACTACTACCAAATAAACTTATCTACATGTATGACAAGTGTGGAAGTTTGATGGATGCTCGCAAAGTCTTCGACGACATGACTGAACCAGATCTCTTCTCATGGAATATGATAATTACAGCTTACAGAAGGCATGGACATCCTATAAGCATTCAAATTGTTTCACGAAATACGACAAACACCACCCCGATCACTTGAACATTCGTGTATAGCTTGGCCAATGGAAAAGAATTGATCATTTGAGGATGGAGCTTAGACATTTTAGCATGGGGCACTCAGTCGAGCCGGACAAGGTCATGAGCATTCAAAGTTTTTGTTTGGTTCGATTGCAAGTCGAGAAGGAAAAGTTGGGGTTCAAATCCATGCTAAGGCATTGGCTTGGGAGAATTTCATCCCTTCGCATCAGGTGGGACTTTGACGATGGCAAGCCATTGTAAGATCCCCGCATGGGAAATATTTTAGTATATTGCCAAGGTCGGAAATTTGATGATGGCAAGCCAAGTCGGTATTTCCGCACATAGGATATCTTCATCCCATTTTTCATGGTGGAAAATTTGTAGTGGAAAGCCAACACAAGGTTTCCGCATAAAGGGGGTCCCGAGTTTCATCTTGCCAAGAACGTGGAAATTTGAGAAAACATCGCCAAGCATGATAAAACCATGGCAAACCATAATCGGATTTCCACGAGTTGGAGAAATGAAGACCGATTGCTAGGTGGAAGTGCTATGGTGGAGTGCCAACATGAAAGTTCTACTCGTGGGATATTTTCAGCTCTTTGCCTAGTCGGGTGGAAAAAATCATGCCTCAACCCCGCACTAAAGTATTCATGAGTTATTTTCTTAAAATGGGAATCCGGGAAGCCTAATGCCAAGTGGGTTTTTGTGGATGGCAAGCCAAAGAAGGAATTCTACACATGGGAGATTTGGGGTGGTATGACCAAGTCAAGAGTGGAAATTGGGAACCGACTGCCAAGGTAATGAATGGAAAATGGATTCATAAGTCCGAGATCCCACTCATATCCTGCAGACTTCCTTGATACAAACACCATGCCAATTTGACTTGGAAAAGGAGGATTTGGCATCAAATTTTTGGGGATATTCAAGTCGTTTGAACCAAGGCAATTCAAACTACTTTTTCCACACATAACCTATCAACTCGGCTACGTGGCGGTCCCGAGTCACTCGGAAGGTAAGTCGGGGAACGTGGGAATGAGATGGTTGAAGTGTTTAATAGGATTTGACGTGGTGGTCGCGACCTAGCCAAAAGCGAGTATGACACGGAGATAGGTGAGGAGCTCATTCAAATTAAATGGTAGAGTGATCAAAAATGTGTTAGCTAAGTGTCGGGTGAAGGCCGAGGATCTCAAAATCTACGTACCCACGTGCCTGGAAGTTGATACAATTCCAGGGCTCATTGATTAATGCAAAACTGGGAGGCCTGCTCAAAATAATTTTACAATGGTAAGCTTGCAGAGCAGCAAGAATGCCGGGCTAGGGTATTAGTGAATACAATATATATATTTTCGCTGGCATTGTTCAGACCTTCCTCGGCCGAGCATTCGGTGCACAGGTGGAACTTTTCTAGACTCAATGAGATATAAGGCAGGCTGAGGTAGCGTTACGAGACCACACACTGAGTTCATGGATGAAGCCGAGCTAAAATGGTAGAGTTCGATCAATTTTGGGGTCGATGCAAAACCAAGAATCTCATTTTTCCCAGGAAACATGAGTTTGGGTTGCTCGGAGTGGTGGCATATGCATCTAAGGAGCTTAGGGATGCCAAGTCCATGTTAAAACTCAGTGAGTTGGCTTGTTTCATTAAGCCGTGAAGCGAATGAGTCTATGTACATTTGGGCTCTGATGGTTCGGTGGTCAGTGAGAAAGCTCCCACGCACAAGTAGCGGGCATGTTGTAGTATAGTACGAAATTTTTTTAGCACTTCAACAAGGCTCCAACTATGTTGTTATCTATTCAATATCGAATGCATCCTCAAATTCTCGATTTTCCTTGCAAGATATTTTTATCAAAATCGATTAAAAGTATACCTAGATCGATGCGTCGAAGATGAGAGTGTTACGAGGAGACTGATGAAATTTATTACAAAGATTCTCTATTGAGACCTTACTTGTTTCGATGTAACTCATGGAAGTGAATCTCAAAGAGGTGGATCTGTTTCATGGTCGGAATATTCATGAAGCACAATTTTCTTTGCAATTATATGAGCATCTTGAATGAGTCACTAAGTTGGTAGGCATAAAGGTTTCGTTGGAATTATCACACCTTATGTTGCTATAGCTGAAATATTTGCTCAAGAGTTTGATGTTGTCCTCAAATTTTTATGAAGGAAAAGGTTTATATATCAATACGGTAGATGCCTCTGGCTACTAGGAGACATGATGTAATCATTATGTCTTATGTCTCTTGAAACATGGGGTTGGCTTTGTAGCTGATGTTCGCCGCATGAATGTGGCACTAACACGAGCTCGCAAAGCACTTTGGGTTATGGGTAACGCAGTTGCATTGAAGCAATCTAGTGACTGAGTTTAGTCGAGGGAGGAAGGAACTCAGATGTGCAAGATGGTAAATATGAGCTCGGTACATAGACATGTGAGAGTCCGAGTTGAGCCAACCAAGTGCTCAGGTCGACATGAAAACAAATCCAGCCGAGTTTGACCAAGAGCTCGTGGGGACACACTTGTCCTGATATTGATGCTAGGAAAACTTTATAGATTTCAATACGGTAGAGCTCCTTTGAGTTGGAAATAATTGGCTCAGGAAAGCGTGAATGACAATTCAGGGAGCTCGTGGTGTTGTTTCATGGAGTTTGAATGTGGAATGCATGTGAATATGTGGTCCAAAACAAGAAGAAATAACTCTATCTGTCAAGCTAGAGCTATCACAGAGAAATCAATCGATTGAGTGTTGACAAGGCCACGTGACGTGATCCTAACAATTTTCATAGCTCGAAAATCATTTCTAAATAGTGCAACATGCAGGAGTGAAATAATTTAAATTCATTGAATTGTTTAACCTCTGTGGGTCACCAATGTATTATAGAACAAAGCCACGAAGTATGATTTAGAGTCAAACTTTTCATATTGTGGAAATGTTGGTACCAAGTCGAGATAAAGGCTAAGCTCGCGGGTGTCGAAGTTTAATGTATTTGTAGTAGCTTTCAATTTCAAGCTTAAAGCTTCATGTTCACGATGCATGTAGGTGGCTTGGTAATTCTGTAATGGCTCGATTTGGAGTTTGAAGCAAGACCGTAGCAATGGCATTTGTGAGGTGAGTCTTAACTTGCGTCGAGTAAGGTTCATAGGATCTACATACATTTTGGCTTAATGAGAAAGATATACAACTCACCAAGGAACCCTATGCATGAGCATCGAGAAGAGATGGTGAAAGACGAGTTGTGGAGAATTGAGTTCATTTTGATTAGCTCACAGGTGTTCAAAAGCCATGACGGTGGGGGTAAATTGGCTCCGGTCGAACTTATAGAGGATGAGCATGTAGAGAATGAACCAAGCTCGTGGAAAAATGGAACTCGGAAAGGATAAAACTAACCAATGGAGCTTGGTGACTTCGTGGGGAAGCTCACATATGTTTCACGAAAGGCAATGTGGAATGCATAAATGGCCTCGAGTTAACCAAGGAAAATGATAAGAATCAAGTTTGATAGCTCACCATTCGAAGGACTCAATGCAAAAGAGCTTGATTGCCAAGGCAAGGAAAGAGTTGGTGTGGGGTTCAAAATCGAGTGCAACACCGAGTTAGAGGATTCGAAACTCACCGAGTTGGGCTATGTGTAGACTCTATCCACATGGACCCCCCTCCTCTTCAAGTCAAACGGGTCAACAGGGGGTCCCGACATTATGTTAATTAATTTAATATTTTAACTAAAATATTTTAATAATAATATTTATTATTATTATTTAAATATTTTATTTAAATATTCTTTTAATTAATTGAGAAGACTAGGTCATCAGGCAATTAATGACCCATGATGGAACCTTCTCAGGTAGTTCAACTAACTGTAATAAATACATCATGGGCCTTTAATTTAGGAATGTAATTATGACATTTCCTCTTCTTTCTCACATATTCTTCTATAAATGTAAGTTGGAAGCTCATTTCAAAGGGTTCCAACATCAGACAAGTTGGACAGTTAGATATCCTAGGTGAGTGTATGTTTTTAAGGAGTCCTCTCTCTTCTGCAAGTTGTCCTTGTGTGTTGAGAGAACTTTCAAGCCTCCTCTTCAAGACTGTAATGGAAACTATTGCCTCTTCTAAATGTATGATGCATTGTGCATGTTATTGAAGCAATAAAAGTGTGTTTTGTGACTAATCTTGGTCCTTTCATCCTTCTGTGCTTCTTTGTACCTTTCTCATACTTGCGGGTACACTTTGTGCAAGTTTAAGTTTCTATTGTAGGTTCTCGAGTTCGTGCTTATCGAGTGGTGGAGTATTGCATGAAATTGAATTGTGGTGTCTATTCACCCTTCTTGAGTTCATCCTTCTTCACTGGGAAACTGGTATATTTCTCGGTCTAATAAGGTTTAACAAAGGGAACACATGTCTCTTAGTTTTTGGTATCCTGTACCCTCTCTAAGTTGTAGTAGGTGAAGTTGACCATGGTGCACACACCCTCTTCAAATTAACCCTTCCTAAGTCTAGAAACACCCTTTATTTGGTGCATCACCATCCCTAGTATAGTTTCATTTATGTAAATCTCTTTCCCTAAAACCCCATGAAGATGTTAGCATAGGATTAGATAATCATTTTTGTTACACTAGGAGTAGTACATCACTTAGTTTAGGAAGAGGAAGTCAGCCTTCTCTGGAGGTTCACTTCAAGCCCAAGTCCCACAACTTGAGAGGTGATTCCATGTGTCCCAATCATACCGAACGTCCTATTCACATCCTGGCCATTCGGAAGGTGCAGTGATTTGGCAACAACAAATACCTACTCCCCATGCCTCATCTGATATAGTCAAGCATTGCAGCAAAACAATCACATACCGTGCCATATACTCTAGTGTGGCACTGGTCTCTAACATGTCGGGAAGGGTCCCAAACATGCAATAACACCTATAAGAAGCTAGCCCTGGCTCAGGCTACTGTATACATGGCCCCATGGTCTGCCTCTCTGCATCACGATGAGCATACCACATATCGGGCTGAGGAACGCTCTGAACCCTATCCGGTTGTCGACGACATCGGTCTACCCTATATATCTCAGTAATATAGCTGTGGCTGCTAAGAAGAAATTTCTATACCATACGGACGTAAAGCTCTAATCCATCTTCGGGCCACTATATGTGTCTATAGGGCCTCTAGATGATGTCTCTCTTGAGCAGCTCATCAAACTCTCGACGGTAGTAGTAAATGCTACATACATGGCCTCATACGTCATTTTCCATGGAGACCCATGCCATGAATGTCAACTCCTCCGGTGCTTGGGTGTGCAATGCACCTACGGGGTACTCGATCGCTATATGGTCCCAGGACCATATTTGTAGCAAAGACGTCGGCCCCACCATCTTCTGACGGTGGTATGTAATAAGGTGCAAATCCCAGTAGTATCACTTGCCACTAAACACTCCATGTAGTAATGAGATCAACCCCATCATAAATGATTTCCTTGTCTTATCGATGAGTAAGAACCCACTGATAAGAGCCATCAAGTAAAGTGGTCCTTGGTGAAGAGTCGATCAGCTATACAATCATGTAGAGACATTGTCATACCCTTATGGGGTATCTCATCACAACCAAATAGGTCACTAATTGCCACAGTAATCTGACCAAAATCGCTCGTATACTCAATCATCGAGCCTACAATGGGAACACATAAAATCTGCCATACATCCTCCAGTGTGATGGTCATCTCTCCTGTGGGGAGCCTGAAACACTGGCTCTCGCTATGCCACCACTTAATCGAGTGGTCACTAGACCATGGTCTAGGGTAATCGAGGGCATCTCGTGCCACATAGCTTAAACCAACAGCCTCCAATATTATTGCCATCGCGCGACGGTCTTGTGTTGCATGTTTCCCTCCATCTCGCTGTGAGTGTGTCTCTCTCGTGTTTGTAATGTTGGCAACCACCTTTGTAAGAAAACATGGCGTTTGTTACACACTAACAATTCTTCTAGGTACTTCTATTGTTCTCCTATCCTCTCGCTAAAATTTAATTTTTCTTCTAAGTTTCATTTTCTGGCATTTTCCCCTCTTATTCATCTCTTCAATGTTCCCGCACCCCCTTTTGGGCATGTGCGCACCTTGTGGTGTGTGGGTCCCCTTTTTGGCATGTGCACGCATCTCGCCTCAGGGGTGCTTGCATTATGTTTATCCTACCTACACATACGTGTAGGAGTTTGATGTTCACATGTGTGCTAAGGTTTTGGTTCATGCATGTGCAATGTGCATGTACATAGACACACATACAATTTTTGGGATGTATGCACACGTGTGCGCACATTTTTAGCACCTACACCCCTGCGCATGCACGCCTATGCTATACCCTACTTCTAGACTCCTAATTAAGGCATTAATTATGACATTAAATGTAAAATTGATGAAGTAGGTCAAGCTACTCATGAAGAAGCCATTGTCATGCGTTTTGGGCATACTTTTGAACTTGATTAGCATGTGTCCTACGGGCTCATCCTCTCACCATTGTCCTCATCACTATCGGGGTCTCATGGTAAAAATTTGGTAGCGATTGGTAATAAATGAATTGGTCACGATGATTTACCCCCTCGGGTGGGGTATATTAAACCATTCTCACCGGTCGTGATGCCTAGAAGCCTATTTTGACCGCTGTTGTTGCTCTAACTCTTCTTCTACTCACCGTGAATAATTATTTTATTTAAATAATTATTTTTCTTTCATTTTTTCGTCATGTTGGGGCATTCTTTTCCATCTGTACCCCTTTCTTCTCACTAGGACAATTTTATTTCTCCTAGGTGATATCCTTTCTTCTACACACTCCATCGAATAATTTTTTTATTAAATAATTATTTTATTAATTTTTCTATTATGTTGGGGCATTATTTTCCGCATGTTGCTTCTTTCTTCTCCCTAGGGCATTTCTTTTGCGTCTGGGAGATTCTTGATTCTTCAACATTCTTCTATGATTCTAACCCATTTAAAAATTAAAAAACAAAAAATATATATATCCATCCAAAATCTAAAAAAATTCAAAAATTCTTCAAAAAATCCTAAAAATTGTAAAACTCACAAAACTAGGTAAACTAGCTCATAGTGGTTGAAACTTGTGTCTTGCGCATGGTATTATTTATGTATCTTTCTAGAAATTTCACATCTTTTCAAATCAAATGACTCGTAAATCATCAGATTTACAACCATTTACAAAGCTAGATTGCTTGCTTCATTAGTACTATGGGGGACATATCGTTGTCGGGTCTTGTTTGATAGAGCATTGTGCTTTGTAATTGGACCCAGTGTCCTTCATCATCTTCCCTTACATGTATCCTTACTCGAGGCATCATTTTTAACCCTTGTTGCCATTCATGAACATTTGGGGATCTTCAACTTGATAAAAATATTTATACAACTGTCTTTCCCATTGTTGGTTAGAATATGTGTGTTCGTATTTATTTTCCCTATTAAATGATCTTTTTGCTTCTCATATTGCATTTCTTTTTGTATGTTGTATTGAGTGGGTGTTTCAGCAATGGAAAAATATTTGTAGTATGGATTTCCATGTCATCCTACTTTTGTTATATCTTTATATTTTTAATAAGGATCGATGACATAGATTTTTGGCAATATGATGACAATAAAGTTGTGTCAATACATTGGATGAAAGCTTTCTCTTATCTTTCCATCTTCATTCCTCCTCTACATCATTCTCCTATCAACACTATTCCTCTTACTCACTAGGGGCATCCTACTCCTACCCATTCTTCTATTTCCTTTCTCTCACATTTTTCGATTGTCAATCAACTTCTCTGATCACCCCATCAACACTTGAGGGTGCACCTCTCACTTCTACTAATATTCCTTCTATGTTTTCAAAATTTATCTATCTACTATCTTCTAAGTGGTGCACTTGTGCCACCCAAAAGAGGGGAAAATTTAGACACCTATAATTTAACCCGAGAAATTTAAATACTTAAATTTCACTAATTATCCTTTCCCATAAATTGACAACATATCATCAATAAATGCTCACTTCTTCTTCTATCATGGTTAATTAGCTACATTACACTAGTTAATTAACCCTTCCATGAAAAAAATACACCAATTAATGACCTTTTTTAATCAATCTCCTTTCTATCTAGACTAATTAATTATTATTAATTACTTATCTTCCTCTTCCATTAAATCAATAAATCATCATTTATTTGATTAAATCCCTCTCATAGTCTAAATCCTGCTAATTATTCCTCTAAAAATATTCTATGATCTTGCTCACCTATTAATTAGTCACTTGTGTTAATTAGTAAATCCCCACAAATTCCATGGGTCACTAAAGGAAAAACTACACTCTCCTAAGGTTGAATCAACCCTTTCTAAACCTCCCTTATCCACAACTAACCCAACCTCTCCATTTATTCCACATGAAGAGGGATGTAGATATTCTTCTATCCATTGGGATGTATAAGGAGGCCTCCTCCTACCTTTCTATTTACACCTTACATGTTTATAGATAATCTATAGGCATTTCATCTTAGAGCATCTTTCATTTGAGATAATAGCATCATTCTTGCATTTCATCCATCTAATAGTTTGGGTCATATGGAGATAATAAAAATGGTCTTGTAGCCATATTTTGATGAGATTCCATTCCCAAACCCTTAAAGATCAAACAATCAAATTTGATTGTCATGGATCTATCTAGGTTCATTTAGTATTTGGTGATCTAGAGAGTAGAGATTTTAATACTTAGCACATTAGTTTGATTTCTATTTCAAAGTTTTAATGCATAATGTTGGTGTTTAGTCTTGTTTATATCTTAGCATGATGATTTTTGTTTAGTTAGTTCATGTTTTGAAACTAGTGAGGTGTTAGTTTCAATTCTCTTTTCATAGCTAACTAATACATTGATACACCATAGTTTTTAACATATACACCTCATTTTTTCATCTATAGGTTCTCCAAGGTGGTCACCTCTTCTTAAATCTACACTAACTATAGAATCTTAGACATACAAAGCATTAAAAAACATATTTTCTTTTGAACCACATGCTAAAATGGTTTTTCACATGTACCTCAAAAGAGGGGGCAGTCATAATGGTATATTCTACATTTACAAGAAAAATAACAACTTCAAACAAAATTTTTCATAACGAAAAGGTACGAAAAATACTTCAAACATTGTCTTTTGGTTAAAAAAAAAAGTTCAAAATTGTATAGAAGGGTAAAGACCGTACAAATGATCTTGACTATACTATACATTTTTTATCGGGGAAAAACAATAATTTCCTATAATCCTATATTAATCAACCTAAACATAGGTTATATGAACAATATCATACTCGAGATGAAATAGTTCACATCAAATTATAGGAGACATGAAATATTTCACTCCTCTTTGATACTCACTTACGGTTGTAAATACATTTCTTTTATGGGAATGGGTCTCCTTTTCTATTTATATTTCATAATATTACATACTCTTACTTATATGTATAGCACATGGGGAGACATGGGGTCACTCATATCTTTATTCAAAATACTAAGACATACGGCCTATATCCACACACAATGGTATTGTACATAAGGTTATGGAGATTATCAAAGCAACTAAGTTATTTATAGGGTGTATTTCCTTTCCTAGTATTAAAGGGAAGATATCTGAATTATTAAGGACTTTTATACATTATCTTCTTCCTTCACGAGGTGAAAGGGTACTGTTTCTTATCCTTTATCTACCTTTCCTCTCATTGCTCTAGTTTCTCCTCTTGCATAATTTTGATTGATCACCACAATCCTTCAAAAAATTTAAGCAAGAACAATCAAAATCTCCAAATCTCCAAATTTAAGCAAGGAACATGAATCTCTTCCTTAAAAAATCAAACAGGTGTACCCTATTCATATTCTACATCTCTTTATTTCACTTTATTCAATTTTAGATTCTACATTCACTATTGAGTTACAATTTCATTTTTTACTATGGGCATTGACTAAATCTATGTTACAAGTTTCATCATGGAGAATGTTAGGATACCTAAGGTTTAGTTTGACACATGGTAAATATTTTCTATGGTAAAATGTAAAAGAGTGTGGTATGTGTGGTAAATGTGAGGTGGAAATATAACTACCTTAGTTGTTGTTGTTGTTGTTGTGTGTGTGTGTGTGTAAATGGAGTTGAAACAACTCACATAGCTTTGTGTGTTGTTATATTAACTTCCTATATTTTAGGGAGGTTATTCCCTATAAATTAGAAAGTGTGTAATATGCATATGTAATGAAATTATTGAATATCATTCAGATTATTATATATAACTCTATGTGATCTCTATAAATTTAGTGGATCATTTTTATTTGGTATCGTAGAAGGTTCATTGTAATTGAGAAATACTTTGATTCGCAGGGACAACTGAAATTCCATCTTAAAGTTTTCTGATGTATGAAAGATTGGCATAAATTAAGCATTTATTTTTACTAAACACGTTTACAAAATAGGTTGTAAGTTTATTTTTATGATCTAGGTTTTTGTAATATTTATTGGGTTTGAAGACGCTTGAGATATGATTGTACAATCAAAATTTTAGAACAACCCAGTTCGTATTTTTTGAGATAACGTGAAGAAATTTTGTTGTGAAATTCACACAGAAATCATCAACGATTCCTAAGTAATCACCAACGATTCTTGAGAAATCACTAGCGATTCTTAGTACCATCGTAATTTTATTTGAAACTAGCTTTCTATCACATTTTACATTTTTCAAAATAGATATTTGGTTCTCAAGTTATCAACAAATCATCGAAGTGAGTATTTTGTCATATTATTTTAGCATATAGAATATTTCATAAAAAGAGTTTTCAATGGAGACATCAGTAGCACCAATAGATAAATTTATAAAAATAAAGAAAATTTTCCTCACAGATGCATTATCACTTGAATGTGACATCCAATATATAATATGTCAAGATAAAATAATTCGAGAGAATTTTGAAGCAAGAAATGAAAAAGATATTGAACTGAGTTAACTCAATAAAAAAATGTAAATGTTTCAAAGAATACAAATATATAATTAGCCTCAAATCTAAATCCAATTTATCTAATACATTCACTTGGAGGATGGAGGCACATGAGATTTGAGGACAATCAGGGTCCTCTAAATCGCTAACGATAGAACCACACACAAAGGTTTGGTGACATGTGTGTTGGTAGTGTGATTTCAGTTTGTCTTGATGTGTTTTTTAAGTTGCGGTTTTTAGTTTTTCTATTTGAAGTGAGATATTTTTCCTATGTCATATTCTAAAGTAAATATTTAATGAGAGTTAATGGATGTACCTGGAACATCATGATGTGGTTTTTTGTAAACCACTTGAAATCCATCGTCATTTGTGGTTTGTGGTACACCACTAGAAAAATCACCTTTCTCAGTTTTTGGTTAGCCGTATGAAAACTATTGCCTGGTATGTGATAATCCAATGTAAAATAAGATAATCACAAAAACAAGTGTAATAGGTTTTATGTTTTTCCCATGTTCAATCTAAGGGGGTAAATGTTAGGAAAACTAAGTTTTAGTTCTAGCCATGGTTAATATTTTCTATGGTAAAATGTAAAAAGTGTGGTAAATGTCAAGTCAAAATATAACAACCATAGTTTTTATATTATTGTGTGTGTTTAAATAGGTTAGTAAATGGTTATTGTTGTTATATAAAACAACAATAACATTAATATAATTTGTTATGTGAGTTGAAACAACTCACGTAGGTTGGTGTGTTGTTATAGCCACTTCCTATATTTTAGGGAGGTTATTCCCTATAAATAAGGAAGCTTGTAATATGGAGATGTAATGAAATTATTGAATATGATTCAGATACAACCCTCTCTACAAATATGATGTATCATTTTTAGAGCATCCCAACACCAATAGATCTAGACAATAGAAATTTTGAGAAAATAGAAAGTGTTTCTACACACTCATGAATATTTTTCCTTTAAGCATGTAAGTTTTATTTCATATATAATATGGGGAAAATGTAAAAAAGTAACTTTTTAATTTACCGTTTTGACAATTTTTATTACAATTATGCTTCTTGGCTAAGAAAAATATCCAAATCCTAATCGACTCATTATAGCTTTCCATCTGTTTTTATAACTTTCTTCTTCATGCACATTTATGTGTCAAAACTTTATCAATAAAATTTAAAAAATAAATATTCTTAAGATCTTACCACCATTTTCTAAACTTTAGATTTTATTCATCTCTCCCATCTGAAATCATATAGTTGGGTCACATTGTATAATCTCATCCTAGTTGACATATACGGTCATGCACCAACACATTCTCCAACTCTATTTTTAATCAAGTCTTATCTTTCGTGTACTTTTATCAACATCATTTTTCCTTATCATAACATTTTACCTTCAAAATCTATATAAGCAAGTTAATCTTACCTCATTTACTCATAATGAAATAGTTTGGCATTGTATTGACATAATCTATTGTAAGACTCAAAAAGGGAACTTAAGGCCTCCTAAGTCTTCCTAAATATGGTGCACATATATTAGGAATCCACGAATATAGTGTTGAAGCAATTAAATAGGTCAAATATTATATCTTGTCTCAAATTGAAGCACTCCTAGTTCATATTTCTAATCCTCAAAGCAAGAATACAATCCAATCAAGCATGATCAAAGGGGTTCAAGTAGCCAACGATCTAAATCAATATATATCACATGATAAGTGCATAACTATTTGTGGTTTTAGGAATCTTCAAATTAGTGCTGAGTTAGGTGGTGGATGGGGTGCAAAAAAACCCAAACATTAACCTTCTTATGGAGTCTTCTACTCATGTTTAGGGTTTTGGAATGATTTGGCTAGTTACTGAGATGATATCGATGTTATGTAAAACGAGGGTTTGATAATGAAGTGAAATTCCAAACCACCTAAGGACAAATAAAGTTATAAATACCAATTATAATGGCATACAAGACCATACAAAAGGGGAAAGATCATATTTTACATCCTAACCGAACCATATGGTCATGCACTGTGAGGGTTTCAATTCATAGTTTCGTAGTTAATATTTTCTAGACTCTACACTTACAAATTATCCATTATATCTTCCCATTTTCCTCATGAACAATTGTGTATAGATAAGTATCTATCTCTCTCTCTCTCTCATGTATTTGAGTGTGTATGCATGAATTGAAATAACCAATAGGATATTATAATTTGGTACAATTAATTTTGGAAGAAACTTTATCATAATATTTCCTTGTTTCCCTATTATACATTACTTTTTATTTGTTGTGTATTACATAACATTAATAAAATAATATTTAAAAGGTTTTAAACACAAACATATTATAATTCAAATGAACTTCATTCTAAATTTGACATAGGATGGAGTTTTCCATTTAGATTTTATAATTACAGCTTGGTATGTTGAATATATATTCACCGGCACTTCACTTCTCCTTCTTACCTTTAACTAGAAGTATTTCTTGAAATAAAGGATTTTTTTACTTTGGATTGATTCTATATGAGTTAATTTCTTTTATTTCAATGTTTATATTAGGTATAGTATCACACATAGTATCTTAGGCCCATTTCTTTATGTTTCTACGCTCCTAGATTTCTCTTAAAAGAGGGTTTTAGGGAGATGTGTTTATATTAACTAATAATATAAGCCATTTTCTAACTAGTTCCTTAAATAGTTTATACAGAGATAGTAATATTCAATAATGGAACTTTGATTTTTTTTTTTCAAATAACTATTATTAGGTGAGCTATTGAAACTCATGAATACATGATTTAATAGCTAGTTGAGATTATTTCTTATCTTCATGACATTACGAGATATAGCTATTGATGCGTAATCAAAGCACCCCTAAATTTCTGCAACTCGATAGGTTGAACTTTCAATGTGATTACATAACATGGAAATTTTTCCAAAGTATGGTACTTTACGATCGAGAAAGCTCTCCAGATCAAGGTTTGTTCCTATTCCTCTGTTTAGATGCACACATTCAAATTATAGAGGATCTACTCTAAAACCTACTCTAACTTGCCAAGGAGATAGGGTTAAGGAGATGCAAGAAAATAAACCTAAATTAAGAGAGGCGATGCACCAAAGGAATGTTGAACACCTGCATTGAAAATCAAACAAAAACCATTAAAAAATTAATACAACTACCATGCACAAATAACTGTGGATTGCAATAAGAGATCAAGAAGAGGAAGATGTAATGAACATAAGGGAGGGTTGAAATCATCCACAGACTTATTTTATTGCTCCAAAAATTTGATAAAATCCATTACAATGGCCAGGAGGAAAGATTGGATTTACATTTTAGATGGAAGGTTTGAACTCCACAAGATCACTTACAGACAGAAAAGAAGGGAGGGTGCTAAGCCAACATGTCCAACCTTTAGAAAAATGCCCCTCCTTACAATATATAGGAAGAATGAGAGAAGGAGATAAGAGAATTTCAAAATCCTACTCCAACCACCCAAGACATGCATTAAATTTACCTACAAAAATGATGGGTTCTGCTGGAAAACCCATGGCTCCATGTATTGTTCATTTTTGGGAAAGAAAGGAAGCCCATACCATCATTATTAGGGTAGGTGGGAAGCTTGAAACCTTCAAAAAAGGGGGAATTTATTTATAATTTTTAATAAGTTAGTACCACTAATTTAAATAATCAAGTATTAGTTGAGTAGAAGACACCGAGATCTTTCCAAAAGTCCTTTCTTGTGCAAATGAGCTCCCAGTCAAAAGTTATGGCCATCTGAAGGTCGAGGTGTCATTCTACAAAAATGGCGGGTTCTTGATCTAATACTTTCTGACTCTGAAATGCATGCAACCTCCAAAATCCTAAAATTCAAACTTTCAGACATTTCCATTTTGGAGATTGAAACACTTTGTTCATCCACCAAATTTTCTTGAGATTTTCGAAAGTCTAAAACCTGAAAGTTAGAAAGTCTGAAATTTCAGACTTTTGGAATTCAATTCAGACCTTGAGTTGCTATCTTTATATTTTGGGGCTTGAGAGTTCCAAAAGTCTGAAACCTGAAAGTCTGAAAGTCTGAAATTTCAAACATTCATAATTCAGAATTTGAGACATTGAGTTTTTGGACCTTTTTCACTTTGTTCACCACTCAAAACTGGCCGAGAATTTCAAACCCTGAAACTCTGAAAGTCGAAAGTATGAAATTTCAGACTTTTGGACTTCAGGATTTTAGACTTTGTTGATCCCTTTCCCATTCCTAATCACTAAGAGCCCCAAAACCCCAAAACCCAAAAGTCTAAATGTCTGAAATTTTAGATTTTTTGACCTCAGGATTTCGGACTTTTAGGGCCATTTTTCCAACTTCATGCTCGAGAACTCAAACCTTGAATCCTGAAATTTTGAAATTTTAGACTTTCAGAGTTTCAAGTTTCAAAATTTTTTTCCATCTTGAGTCCCTGAAATCCACCTTAGCCTACCTCCGAAGTCCAAAATTTGGATTTCGAACTTCTTCTTTTCCCGAAATCTCTACAACTAGTTCAAGCCTGCTTCAACCTTATTTTCTCACCTCCAAAATGCAAGCGTCCATGAATGAATCAACTCCTCCATTTTCATTGTGTGTAAGCTCCTATTTTCTAATATTTCCCGGCGAAAAATTTGATAACAATATCCTCTCCTTTCTTGGGATATCCCATGTATTTTCTAGGTGAGTCTAAAATTTTTAAAACTTATTTATTTTTTTGATTCGTGATGAGGAAAAATGCAACATTTTTCTAAATAGTAAACATTCTTGTTATCTATATTTACAATTTTTTCTATGCTATTCAATTTTTAAATCCATTGTTAGAGTTATTGCATATATCATAGGGGTTGATGATATAATTTTCTAGTTATTAACAAAATAGTATTCAATCAATATTGACTTATAAATGGTAACCCCATGAGCTAGTGATAGTTAACTATCAAAATATTCATATAATTTAAAATTTAAAGAGAAATTTATTAACCATTATAATTAAAGCCTCTAATTAACCAATAATTAATTCTTCATTCAATGAAAACAAGACTATAGTAAAATATATTTGTTCACCAATATTAGTCAATAAATATTAACATAGTATACTACATCATGGTCAAAACATAAGTTTGCAAAGAAATTTATGGGTAAGTGCACCAAGTTGGGGACCAAAAAGTGGACAAAAACCTAAAAACATCCTAAACACGTACGTGTTTTATTTTCTTAGGTCGGTAATTACCAAGCCTAAAACGTGTACTCGTTATAACACGTACACATTTTAGTTGAGGAAAAATGCATACGTGTTTTGTATAGTATGGACTATATATGTGTATTTGGGGGCCTATACTTACATAAATAAATGTTCAAGTATAAGATTTATTTTATTATTTATTTATACTTTTATTATTTCTTATACTTTAAATTTATTTTAGTAAATATAAGAAATTAGGGTCACTCTGCACTGATGGAAGTGGTCCCATGGCTCCAACAGTTATAATCTATAAGATAGTTTTTCAAAATCTAATCTACTCAAGACTTAACTCATTTTCATGATTTCAGCAAGGACGTAAAAATTTCAAGGCATATATATTGTAGTCACTCTTTGTTTTGGGAAATCATATACTCATTTTGTAGGTTTTTGGAACTTCTAAATTGGATTTTGGCCCTACCACAGCTTGAATTGGTACCAATTTTTAAATTTGGTCCATAATTCACTTTAGTGACCATGAATCAACTCTATGATGTTTGTCTACTTCTTACTAAAATGAGATCTTGACTTTGTAGATAGAGGATTTCTCCTTGAATGGGATTCTTGTCCTATGGCCAAAATGATGTGATTGTAATGTGCCTCCTCCTTAATGTTTGATCACACTACTAGGAGTTTAATGAGTTTTTATGAATAGTACTAAGAGAATTGCATCAAGTAAAATTAGATGATTTCTCATTCTTAGAAACATGGTGCTTCATATAAAGATGATCATTCCCTCACCTTTCCTAGCTCTAAAATTATCCTTTCATGGAATCAAATTCACAATTCTCATACATGTTTTTTCCAATATGTCTCTCATGGAGACAAAATATTCCTTCATGCTTCACACATGATATTCCTTGATAGTTAGATGACATTACTAACTCATTTTACCTTGTTCTAAAGGGTGTTTAATTATCTACAAAATTACCGGTAATAACATTTTTAGGTCTTCAGAGGAAATAATCTCTCATCAAATCTAAATGAGTTGATAAATCATCTTAGACACTATTCCCTATAAAGTGAAATACACAGAATGATCTTATTAGGACTTTCCTTTGGGTTAGGCTTTATGATTTAGTGTTTAGGGTTTAGGACTCAGGGTTCAGGGTTTAAGACTCAGGGTTTAGGGTTTATGGTTTAGTGTTTATGGCTCATGGTTCATATTTTAGGGTTTAGGGTTTAGAGCTCGAGTTTAGGGTTCATATTTTAGGGTTTAAGGTTTATATTTTAGGGTTTATCACTCGGGGTTAAGGCTTAAGGGTTTAAGATTTAGATTTTGGGTTTAGGGCACAAGGTTCGGGATTTAGGGCTCATGGTTCGGGGTTGAGGTTAAGGGTTTAGGGTTTAGGGTTTAGGGCTCGAGGTTGTAGGGTTTATTGTTTAGAGTTTAGGGTTGAGGTTCAATGTTCATGGTTTCAGCTTAGGATTAGGGTTTAGGGCTCAAGGTTCAAGGCTTAGGGTTTAGGTATCAAGGTTTAGGGTTTAGGATTTGAGGCTCGGGTTTAGGTTTTAGGGTTTAGGGTTTAGGGTTTAAGGTTTAGGATTTAGGGCTTAGGTTTTAGGGTTTATGTCTCAAGGTTTAGGGCTCGGGGTTTATGGTTTAGGGTTTAGCACTCACGATTTAGGGTTTATGGATCACTTTGTTTAAGGTTTAAAGGTTAGGGGTTAGGGGGAAAATTTTAGGATTTAAGGCTCAGGGTTTAGGGTTTAGGAGTTAGATTTTAGGGCCCAAGGTTTATAGCTTAAGGTTTAGGCTCACCCATTCACTCACTATAATATTTTATGTCTTACCCATTATTATTAGTATTGACAGAGAGTATTCAATTAAAAATGGTTCATCTATTTTGTAGTTAGAACATTGAAAGGGATTCATCACGATTTGATGCCTTTCATCTAATGGTATTTTGAAGGAGGGAAATGTCAAATATCCAAGAAAACTTGATACAAATAAATGTTACCGAATACATCTATCTTCTTTTCCCCATCGCATGGGAACTATTTCGATCCACTGCCGCATATGTTTTGTTTCTTACCCATTCTTATCGGTATGAATACATAGTATTCAACCTAAAAGGGTTCATTTATTTCTAGGAAGAACATTTGAAGAGAGTAATCACAATTTGGTGTCTTTCATTTGTTGATATTTTGAAGGAGGGAAATTTCAGATATCTAAGAACAATTTAGTACAAAAGAAACATTTTTATGCTGTTTTTTGAATAATTATTTCTGTCATTGCAGTGGCCATGAACGAAGGTTTCATTTGAATAATAAAGCTTGATATGTCAGGGTGGTTGTGTAAGCTAGAAATTTGAGAGGATAAGGTTCAAGTTTATTTTCCAATATGCATTACTCCAATATTTTAAAATGTTACTCTAGATATAATGACATTCTTATTCAGACACTCAATGATTCCTAAATGTCTAATCCTACCACAGACCCCAGTAGTCCTAGATCCTTGGGTATAAAGAGACATCGTTACTTGGATTCCATTTATAATGATAGAGATATTTGTAAATTCATGTTATGACCTCTAAATCTGTATGAATTTCAAGTTGTTTAGAAATCACATCACACCCTTCACTAGGATTAATGACTAACCCTATCTTTTTGAAGGTGCTTTTGAAAGGATCCATGGGTTTATCATAGTAGGAATTATCGATGAATGGAAGGTCACTAATTGGTAGGCCATTTGACTCCCATTAACTAAACAATAAATATTTAATAGGGGATTGATAACTCCTTTGTGTTCTTAGCCATTCCCAATTGTTATGCTTATTTTGAACACTTCAAGAAGTTCTGTCAAATTTACTATCCATTCCAGTAATAGAAGAGCTTTCTCTTTCTCCAGAGGAGAGGATCTGCAAGTAATTCGGTTATGATCCTACACCTCTGCATTGGTATACTATCTGTGTTTCTTCCATTTCCTTTGAGATTAATTTTTGTGTTGCGATGGTTATTTTTTCCAGCTTCCAATGGGTCATCCTAGCTTGTATAATACCATACATGGAAATATGAGAAATGTGAAATTTGTTTCAGAGTGTAAAGAAATTGACATTCAAGAACGTAATTATATGTGGGGAGAAACAAGTTTGGCAGAGATGTGTAATATGCATTGCAAGGCACAAGGTAGATGTCATATCCATTTAGTTTCTTGTCCCACCTCTCATAAACAAGGTAGTTGTAAAAGAAGACTCAATGATGGTTGTAGGCACAAGACTAGGAAATAATGTCCTAATATTGATATTCAATAGATGAAATCACTCGGAAGACCTACTGGAAATATATGAGGTTTTGAGGTTAGAGATTAGTGCTTTGAATTTAGTGTTTAGGGTTCGGGCTCATGGTTCAAGGTTTAGGGTTTAGGGTTTAGGGTTCAGGATTTAGTGTTCAGGGTTTAGGGTTTATTATTTTGTTTTTAGGGTTTGGGGTTTATAGTTTAGGGTATAGGTCTAAGGGTTAACGGTTAAGAGTTTAGGTCACAAAGTTCGAGTTTAGGGTTTAGTGTTTAGGGATAGGGATTTATGTTTTAAGGTCAACAGATGTTTAGGGTTTAGGGTTTAGTATTTATGGATCATAATTCGGGATTAGGGTTTATGTTTAACTATTTAGCATTTAGGTTTTAATTTTTAGGCTAGCTTTATAGTTTAGGGCTCATCGTTTAGGGTTTAAGGTTTAGGGCTTATGGTACATGGTTTAGGGTTTATGGTTTAGATATTAGATTTTAGGGTGCATGGTTGAGGAATTATGGCTCGGGATTAAGGTTTGAGAGTTACAGGTTTAAGGTTTATGGGTGAGATCTCGGGCTTTGGATTTAAGGTTTAGGGCTCACGGTTTAAAGTTTATAGTTTAGGGCTCGAGATACGATTATAGGGTTCAAGGCATGGGGTTTAGGGTTTAGGGATTATGTTTTAAGGTTCATGGTTTAGGTTTTATGGCTCAAATTTTTGGGTTCGTAGTTCTGAAGTTTAAGGTTTAGGGGTTAGGGCTTAGGGCTTTGGATTTAGTGTTTAGGGTTTAGGGCTTAAGGCTTAGGGTTTGGGGTTTAGGGTTTAGATTTTAGGGTTTAGGGTTGAGGATTTACTGTTGAAGGTTGAGGTTCTATTTTTTTAGGGTTTATAGTTTTGGTTTAGGTCTTAGGGTTAATGGTTGAGGTTCGAGGGTTAGGTCGCGAGTTTAGGGTTTAAGGTTTAGGGCTTAGGCTTTAGTGTTTAGGATTAATTGTTTAGGGTATAGAGTTTAGGGGTTGGGGTTTAGGGTTTAAGGTTTAGCATTTAGGGCTCATGGTTCATGGTTTAGGCTTTAGGGTTTAGGGCTTAAGGCTCAGGGTTTAGGGTTTAGGGTTCACGGGTAAGGGTTGAATGTTTAATGTTTAGGGTTTAGGGTTTAGGGTTTAGGTCTAGGGCCTCAAGTTTAGGGTTTAAGGTTTAGGATTTTGATTATAAAATTTAAACGGTAAAATATTTAGGCTGAATGCTAAACTCATAAAACATACCTATCTACTGACCAGATTATACTATAAAAAACTATCTCCTAAATCCTTACTAGTGGAGTTGTGAGACTAGTTCCATAAGGTGTAGAGTGACCCTAATTACTTATATTTACTAAAATAAATTTTAAGTATAAGAAATAATAAAATATAAATGATACTAAATGATACACTAATAAGAAATAATGTTCATACTAGGCGAACGTCTTCCGTTATAGCGCATACACATTATAAAGCATACGTGTTTTTGTTATCACCGAATCACCGCACCCCTGTGCATATATTTGAACTCACGGTGTGATTGGATAATATGGGTACTATCTCCAAGTTGTGGGACTTGCTACTTGAGATAGACCTCCAGGAAAAAGTTGGTTTTGCTCCTAAACTACTGTAGTAATCTACTCTAATGCGGGATAAGCTAAGCATTCTAATCTAAATTTCAAGGACCGGGGAAAGAGAATACATAAAATGAAAGCCTACACTAAAGCGGTGATACACCGAGAAAAGGAGGATGCAAGAGAGGAGGTACTCACAAATGCTGCCCACTGAAGGAAATCATGGAGGACAATGAGGTAAAATTTTGAAGCCCCCTCCATTTTATGTTTCATTGATCATAGGAGATAAGTGGTGCATAATTGCATGATCGATTCTGGGGCCAGTAGTTTAGTAATGCCCAAGCAAATAGCTGATCAGCTAGGACTCCAATATGAAGTCATCTCCAAGGGTGTAGTGCAATTAGATGGGACAGCAGTGACAACGGTTGGAATAATCAAAGGTTTGAGCCTCACACTGCATGCATGTCCTAACGTAACAGTGTTACAAGATGTGTCAGTCATAGACCTACCACCACTCTTTGCATTATGCTTGTCAAGAGACTTCACTGCTAAAATTGGAGGCTATCTTTCGGTGGATTGGTCACACATGTTGTTCAGAACAAGATATGGAACCAAAGCCACAATCAGGTCTGAACCTATTGCGAACTTCCATATTGAGCCTTACACTCCAAGCCAAATCAATACCAATTGTTCAGCGTTTGATCAAGAAGATTATCCAAGCACTGATGAAGCTGACACCAAGGTTGGAAGCATCCTAGATTTGACTCTTGATGAATGGGCAAGCAAGGTGCATGCTTTTGATCCTTATCAAGAAATAGAAGAATCTGAGCTAGGAGTTTATTGTTTACATGAAGAGAATCAACCTCTCCCCAGCATCACCAAGCCAGATCATAAAGACAAGAATGAAGTATGGCAATTGTTCTTTGATGGGTCAAGGAGTAGACAAGGTGCAGGAGGAGGAGCTATGCTCATTTCACCACAAGGTATAAGGTATTACTCAGCCTTCCGTTTCCAGTTTTCCTGTTCAAACAACACAGCTGAGTATGAAGCCTTAATTCATGGACTGCACTGGGCAAGGAAGAAAGGCATCAGGAATTTACAAGTATTTGGTGATAGTGAGCTGATCATAAACCAAGTCAAAGGAAAAAAAGCGCTGCCAAAAATGATCTGTTGAAGAACTACAAAAATCGGGTATGGGATCTTATTGAAGATTTTGAAGCTTTTAGCATCATTTCCATCCCAAGAAAAAAGAATGAAGCCGCTGACAGGCTAGCAGCAATTGGGGCTGCATTTGATGTTGTAGAAAGCATCAAAAGTGAGAAAACTCAGCCTCATATCAAAGTGGTAGTGAGACCAGCTGTTCCGGATAACAACACAAGTTGGCAAGTCTTTGAGAATGATCAGCAGATTGTTAATTTCCTACAAGAAGAAGCTGAGTTCTCCATGAGAAATCAAGACAAGCAGGAGCAGCAGTATGGCGACCAAGTGATGCAGCTTAGGACTAACAAATTTCCAAAAGGCCTCATAACCTTGGAGTCAATCTTCAACCCGAATGATCAGTTCCGGAAGGAGAAAGTGAGCATTCAAGTAAAGGGTGAAGATTCAGAACCTATCTTAGTAGATGAAGGAAAGACATTGCAAATTGGCAAAGTAAGTACTCCACAAGAGAAATCTAATTTTGTTCAGCTTTGTCAAGAATTTCCAGATGTCTTTGCTTAGACTTACAAAGATTTAAGAGGTTTCAATCCAAAGTTGGCACAACATACTATTGAGTTGGATCCGGAATCCAAGCCTGTCAGGCAAAAGCAAAGGCCAGTGAATCCCCATATTGAACCTCTCATGAGAAAAGAGTTAAGCAAGCTCATTGAGGCCAGTATCATCTTCCCCATCAAACACTCAAGTTGGGTTGCAAAATTGGTGCCGGTAAGAAAGAGAAATGGAGAAATAAGATTGTGTGTGGACTTTCGCGATCTAAATAGAGCATCACTCAAAGATCATTATCCACTTCCATCAATGGAACAAATATTGCAGGTTGTAGCTGGTTCAGAAAGGTTTTCATTGCTAGATGGATATTCAGGCTATAATCAGATATTGGTGAAAGAAGAAGATCAATTCAAGACGGCCTTCACTACAAAATGGGGCACGTATGCTTACAAGAAGATGCCATTTGGACTGTCAAATGCCGAGCAACATTTCAGCGAGCTATGGATATGGCATTCAAAGGCTTAATCAACAATATAGTGCTGGTATACCTAGATGATATCACTGTCTTCTCAAAGAATGCAGCAGACCCTCTCTTTCACCTTAGACAAGTATTTCAGAGGTGTAGAAGGTTCGGAGTGTCATTGAATCCAAAGAAGTGTGTATTCTTGGCACATGAAGGCAAACTGTTGGGCCACATTGTCTCTAGGGAAGGGCTAACAATTGATCTTGAGAGGGTTGAAGCCATCCAAATGCTTCCATTACCACACCACAAGAAATCTCTCCAAAGCTTATTAGGAAGGATAAACTTTGTCCGCATATTTGTGCCTAATTTTTCCACTCTTGTGAAGCCACTAATAATGATGTTGAAGAAGAGTCGGCATTCAAATGGATAGCGAGAGGCAAAGAGAGTTTTGAAAGCATCAAGCATGCAATATCACAAGCTCCAACTCTTATCAACCTGCATTTCTCAAAGGACTTCATGTTGTATGCATTTGGAGGATCAGATACAATCTCAGCTATCTTGACACAGCTTAATAGAGAAGGTTCAGAACAGCCCATAGCATTCTTCAGTCAAACCTTGGAAGATTACAAAATAAAGTATTCTTTCATCGAAAAGCATGTCCTTGCTGTCATCAGGAGCTTGAAGAAGTTCAGACATTTGGTCTCAAACAATAAGATTCAACTGCTGGTGTCTCATGTTTGGCCGGACTTCCTCCTAAACAAGGATTTAAATGAGAAGAGAGTAGGTTAGATCACTTGGGTGATGGAATATGATATTGAAATCAAAGTGACCAAGCTAGTTCGTGGCAAAGGCTTGTGTGAGCAGCTCGCTTCCAAACAACCAGATGAGTTAAAAGGTGAAGAAGATGTTGTCTTGCTACTACAGAATGATCAAGAACAACCAGCTGATGATGCACCCATCCCATGTTGGACTCAAGACCTTGTGCATTACCTCCAAACAGGCTTGTGCCCTCTAGAAGTGAGCAAAGCAAAGAGGAGATACTTCAGATTACAAGCCATTCCATATGTGCTTGTTGATGGAGTTTTGTTTAAAAAGGACATCAATGGTGTTCTATTGAGATGCATTGGAACAGGTCAAGTTGAGAAGATCCTACACGAGTTCCATGACGGGGAAGCAGGAGGCCACTTTGCTCCACGAGTGACAGCTCTCAAAATCATGAAGGCTGGTTACTATTGGCCTACTGTGTTCAATGATTGCTACTCATGGGTCAAGAAATGCAAGAGATGTGCATTCTTCACAGGGAAAGAGAGGTTAGCAGCGCTGCCCCTTCGTCCAATTTCAGTGGATCAGCCATTCATGCAATGGGGATTGGACTTCATTGGGGTTATCAATCCCAATTCAAGTCAGGGCCACAAGTGGATACTAACAGCAACAGACTATTTCACCAAGTGGACTGAAGCAGTGGCACTCAAGGAGGCAAATGAATCTAATATCTTAGATTTCTATGAAGGGATAGTCACGAGGTTTGGTGCCCCTGCCACTATCATATCAGATAATGCATTGGCATTCCTTGGCACAAAGATCACTGAATGGGCTGTAAAAAATTGTGTGTATCTCAGCACTTCATCGAACTATTACCCTCAAGGTAATGGCCAAGCCGAGTCTACGAACAAGAACCTACTAAGAATCATCAGAAGGACTCTAGATGAAAACCAAAGAACTTGGCATGCAAAGCTCAAATCAGCCCTATGGGCTGATAGGATCACGCCCAAGAGATCTACAGGAAGCTCTCCATACAAGCTTGTATACGGGAAAGAAGCAGTTCTACCTATATCACTCGAGTTGCCAGCATTGGAACTCATGAAACAGTTGGAACTAGCTGAGTTTGAACTTACGGAAATCAAGTATGCAGAGCTGATGGAATTAGAGGAGACAAGAGAGCATGCAATGCATACGAGACCATAGAAAAGGATAAAGCATTGGTCAAAAAGAGTTTTGACAAGAAAGCTAAGGCCAGGATATTGCAAACTAGATATTTGGTACTGAAGTGGGATGCTGATCGTGCAAAAACAGGAAAGCACTCCAAGTTTGATGCCATCCGGGTGGCACATACATGATCATTGAATGCAAAGGTAGCAATGCTTTCCAACCGTAGCTAAGTTGGATGGTGAGGAATTGCAGATCCCAGTCAACGGGATCTATCTCAAACGCTTCTTCTTCTAGAAAGATAGATTTTCACCCTTGTAAATATTAATTTAGATTTTCCATTCCTCTAAGTGCTTATACACATTATACTACTGTTAGAGTAGTTTTTATTTCCCTAAGTGCTTGTGCACATGTCCTATTGCTTCTAGTATGTGCATGTTTGCAGTTCATCAAGCTTCTGGAAAATAATTTGCAGCCATAGGAAAACCACTCAACGAATGATTCAATGGCTCAAGGACACAAAGTTTTTAAATTTCAGATCAGCTGAGAGGTTATCAAATAGACTCCATGCCCAATGCTACAAGCAGCTGGTCGTTCTTCATCTAGCAGGCAGATGACCCCGCTGAGTCGCCAAAATTGTTATCCAAAATTCACCCCTCAAGGTAATTTTGATAACATGCATCAAATTCTTTAGTCCCAAGCAATTATATTGAGTCCGGACAAAAATTCATGTTTCTAGGGTCCCCTCATATTTTTTCTAACTCCCCTGTCCAAGAAGAAGAGAGCAAGTTCTGAGGAAATGTGAAAAAATTGCAAAAAACAAGCTCGGGCCAGAAAAAATCATGAAAAATGGCTAAGTCCTGGTCCTTGCAATAGTCGGGACAGACGGGACATCTGGACGCGAACCGGCCGAAAGGCCGCCAGTGGTCCGCGCAGCATTTGGGACATTCGGGACAAAGGGACGCGCGGGACGCGGAAATCCGAACTGGCTGAAAATTTGAAAAATTTGAAAAATTTGACTAACTGTTGAAACAGGAAGTCCGGGACGCGCGGGCCAAAAGTACAGAACCGCCGGATCGCCAAATGAGTGAAGGCAGCCCGGAAGCAGCTTGGGCCGAACGTCGCGAAATCGTGAACCGCCGGATCGGTAAAAATGAGAACTTTCAGTCAGGGACACGCGGGACAAAAGGACGCGAACCGGCCGAACCGGGCGAATCGGGAAAATTTGTCCCAAACAGTCCGAAAGTAAATGGGACATCTGGGCCATGAGTACGCGAACCGGCTGGTTCGGCCGAAATGGGAAATTTCAGCACTGTGCTAAATGGGACAGAGGGACGCGTGGGACGCGAAAAGCCGAAGGAGCCGAAAGCCAATCAGATCACGCCACGTGTCACCGGCAGAAAAGGAACATGGAAGCCCATTTCGGGCGGTTCGGAAGAATTTGTCCCGCACAGCACTGGGACATTTGGGACAAAGGGATGCGCGGGACGCGAAAAGCCGAAGCGGCCGAAGGAAGAGGAGAAAAGTCAACATTCGACCCGTGGAACTTCAAACGGCCATAACTTTTGACTCCGAGCTCCGATTTTCACAAAATTAGACTTTCTGGAATGAGCACGATGTCCTCTACGCCACAAAAACTAGATTTCTTAATTTTAATGAGGATAGATATATTTAAATAAAATAAACATATTCGGCTCCAGTCAGTTAATGCTCATTCCCGTCAAATGACAGAAAACGCCTGCCAGACCCAAAATAGCTGCCCGCACTCAGAAGGCCATAACTTTTGCATTTCTCAACGAAATCACACAAAATTGGTACCGTTGGAATCGTGGTTCCGAGCCCAATGCACAGAAATCAAGAAATTCTAGATTTGATCAGATATTGATTGATATTTTTAAGAAAACGTGGCCGGGTTCAGAATAGTGTTTTATTTGGTAGCTGGGAGTGCAATTAAGAGGCATGGTCATCATCCTTTCTCTGCTGCAGCACATGGGACAGTATGGGGAGCCTTTTGCAAGTAATGTATAACCATTTCACTCAATTTAATTCCTCTTACAAGTGGTTGAAGGACAGATTTCGGGATTTCCATTTTCCCTTCTCTTTTCCTTCTCACTTTTTCTATAAATTGGAGTGTTGGGCTCATTGTAAAAGGGAGAGTTTTTGGGTAGCAAAGCTCTGCCAAAATTGCTTTGTGAAGCTAGTGTGTTGCAGGCCCTTGTAGTGGACTCCTTGCATGGTGATCCAGGCCCTTATCTTGTAATAGACTGAACTGTGCATACCAGGAAGCAATAAAATACAAGTTTGTGGATGTATCTTCCCCTGCTGTGTTTTCTTGCATTCTTCTTGCCCTTTTATCTTTCCACAAGAATATTGTGTCTATTATTATGTTCTTGCAGGAATTCATTATCATTGTGTGTGCTTGGAATACTGCTGTGAATGCATTTTGCTAGATTATGGAGAACTGTCATCACCTCTTCTAGTGTGCACTTTGCCTTTGTATTTCACACATTTGGAGACTACTCTCACATCCTCCTTTTCTGGTGTATCACCGCTTTAGTGTAGGCTTTCATTTTATGTATTCTCTTTCCCTGGTCCCTTGGAAATTTAGATTAGAATAGTTAGCTTATCCTGCATTAGAGTAGATTGTGGCAGGTAGTTTAGGAGCAAGAACCAGCTTTCTCTGGAGGTCTATCTCAAGTAGCAAGTCCCACAACTTGGAGATAGTACCCATGTTATCCAATCACACTGTGAGTTCAAATATATGCACAGGGGTGCGGTGATTCGGTGATAACAGTTTTATTTTTTCACTATTTTCATCCCATGCCTCAAGGCTTGATCTGGTTTTGATCCCCAAGCCTGAGGCATGGACTCAGACAAACACAAAAAACAACATGTTTTTGCAGAAAATGCAGAAATTCCATTTCCACCATGTTAAATAAACATAAAATGATCAATTCATTTTAAAAAATCATACCATGATGTAGAGGAAAGTTTTTACTTTCTAAAAATATAAATTTTCAAATTTTCTCGCTAATAAAAGGTTTCCATATTGTTTATTTTCTAACTATTGATTTTTATAGCTATTTTTAAAAGATCAAATATGTTTGTCTTTCATCATGTATCTTTTCTTTGGCTCATCAAAACTGAAAAAAATTATACTCGCACAAACTAGCCGTAATTCTATACATATTAAAAAAATCTAATTTTTGATATTGATTGATGTAGTTAGGGGGCATGGTTAGTGCTCTGTTTGTTTTCAAAACTTTAAATTTTTGTACTAGAAAAATCATTAAAAAATAAATACTCGCTAAAAAAATCTAAAAAAATCTAACACAAACTAGATTCTCCTAGCTATATTTCTACAAAATAGTTTTTCAAAATACTAAATGGTGCTCAAAAAATGGTGGGGGCATGAAAGTCACTCTATTATGTTTTTTAACAAAAATAGGAGAACTTGTTGGTATTTTAGTTATTTGACCCACTTAAACTTATCCATTTTCAATAACATTTAGTATCTTAGAAACTAGACTCAAAATTCTACATTTCATGTTTACACAACATCTTCCAATTTTGAGTGTAACTATTTTAAAAAACTCGTACAAGTTGAAGTTTTTTCTTTTCACAAAAATACGCCCACTTAAAACCCCCTTTTGGCCCCTAACTTGGTGAAGTTACCCTTATGTGATAATTATTGTATTTGCATACTTAGTTGGTATGAGTTGATGTTCCCATCCATTACGCATTGGAAAAGCTTGAAAATAATGTAAAGTGTTAATTATTTTCACTAAATTTAATTTTATTTATGTAATTTGATACTAGAGATATATTAGATCAATTTAATAATATATCTTGAACCAATTTCATGCACATGTTACAAGTGGTGATGCACATTCCTTGGGATATCTCAAGTATATAATTATTCTTGATTTGACCCTAGTAATGTATGTATGCTACTTTCTCTCCAATATAAGAGGGATGGTAAAAAAATTATTGAGCTGGAATATTAAAACTCCATACATATATAAAACATTCATAATATATTCTAAACAATTACCCCGTGACACATGATAAATGCATGTATAAATAAACAATAATAACATACAAGACCAAACCTAGTCTCTCTCTCTCTCTCTGTGTGTGTGTGTGTGTGTGTGTGTGTGTGTGTGTGTGTGTGTGTGTGTGTGTGTGTTTTGTGTTTGTGTTTGTGTGTGTGTGTGTGTGTGGGTTCCCATACACTTCCTTCTAGATTGATGTCCAACTCAATCTATAACATTAGATACCTAATTATATCCTACCTCTATGTATCCCGAGTCTCTTGGGGAGTACTTTTGATATTCCCTAACTCATAAAAATGCATACATTCATGCCATAATCATATATTCAACAACTTAATTTAGAAATTCATTTATTAAATCATCAAGTGAAATAAATGTTAATATCATTTAAAATAATATAAAAAATAAAACATATAACCTAATTTAATCATAAAGTTTAAACATATGAAAAACCATCAAGTATAACGATTAATCCATTAACTATATATTAAATAATCAATAAATAAGATAATTATTCAAATTAAATTGTTTTCTTTCAATAATTAGTTTTTTGGTATGATACAAAGAACCTCAAAAAAAACTTTATTTTTGATGTCTCAAACTCAGTAGCCATATAACTAAATAAAATAAGGAACTAGAATCTATGTAATTATATACAAACATGAGAAATAAAGAAAAACATTCTCAAGAATATATCTCAAATATCCATACTCAAGTTGTTGGAATATGGAGTGAATATTATTGGTATATCTATAGCTACATATTCATCTACATTAAGAGGAGTAAATTTCTCTCCTACCTCTACTATAAATAATGGACCCTATATTATAATGGTCCACCACTATGAATATGTCATATTACATGACACATTGTTAATATCCCCGATGTATAACTCATCATCTCTCTCCTCCTTATTTGTATTAATCATCGATGTAGAATTATTTATAACCATTATCTTAAATGTTGAGAATGCATATGAGTTCCCATCCATTGGAATTGATCCTTTTTACACCCTAACTAAATCGATGCTATGGGAATGCACAAAAATAAATAAGAAGTAATTATTTGTAAAAGGGATTGTTTTGATTAATTAACTCCCAACATTATCCATTCACTACTAGAATAATGAATTAACACATAAAATGATTGATAAAATTATAATTAATATCTTAAATAAATAATAAAAGAAAAAAATTTAGAATATAAAGGATTTTCATGCCCAGGATAGGTGGAAATAGTATATCAAAAACTTAGATCGCTTTAGTGCAAGTTACGGAACTTGAAATTAAGAAAGGCATGAGCATATGACTAATGTATAGTACAAAAAGGAGTTATACATTCATAACATGTATCTCTATGGTATTTGACCCTTCAAAATCTATATGGGAAACTTACTTGTGTGCTTGAGCTTTCCTATAAATTACCTTCTTTGTATGTCATTATTTCTTTCACAACTTTGAGATTACTCGAAAATCACCCACAACAAAGTATAATCCCTAGAAACCTATATAATGAAAGGAGAAAACATATGTGTTTTGTTAGTGTGGAATATATTTGGTGGTCATACCTTAATATCCAAACCAATCTCAGTTTTACATTCCTCATTGCGATATTAAGCCTCATGTAGTTCTCCCAGGTTCTTGTGCAAGTGTGAAAGAAAACTATCCAACCCAATATGGGTGCCCTCGTGTCTCTTCATAATTTTTTTATTAGTGTGTACTATAAAATGTCCCTAAGGTTGTATTAGTATTAATTAGTGTTCCTCAATTATGTCACATAACCATTTGTTTTCTCGAATCCCCTTTACGATTATTAGAGTGACTTTGTGCTTGTTAAGACATAGATCTTATGACCTTTCCATTATTGGAAATGGAGGAAGATATACTCATTGACGTCATTGAGTATGTCAGGCCTCTAATAGGGAATTAAATATTTTTTCTCTCGTGATAAGGGGAATATTTAGGAATCCCATGAGTGATATTAGAATGATTTTTGCAATAAGATCTTGTACCAATGTTTTGGGTGTTATAAATTGATATGTATTTTCTTATATATCCTTTCGTGGGTGAAATATTCTAATAAACCTAACCTTAGGAAGATGAAATGAAAAAATAAAGATATTAACATAAAAATAGATTTTCATAATGCAAAGGGGAAGGACTCAAATTTCATCCAAGACGAGACCCTAAATTCGACTTTTTGTATGGTCCTCATCATAAAAGTTTAAAAGTGACACATGAAGTTTTGACATGGAGTAAAAAAAAAAATTTCTACTTTGACTTAATAATGTTTCTAAAATTTATGACATAATAGATTATAAATCTAATAAATTCATGGAGGAGTTAGAAATATGAAATGATTGGATTCCAAATGTGGGAATTTATCTTACTAAGGGCACATAGTCAAACTCAACAATACAAAATGAAAAATTACTAAATTTTAATTTATGTTTTCCTCCCTTTAACTTTATAATTAAGAATTCAATGCTTATGAAAAAATACTTGATTTTACACACACACACACACACACACACACACTTTTAATTCACTTCAAATTGGTTCTTTGATTTGTTAGTGTTTGCATACTCCATGATGAAACCTACAACAGCTTATTTTTTTAATTTTTATGATATGATTTGAAAAAATACCCAAGATATAAATAATTATTGAAAATTTTTACTTTAATAAAGTAATAAAATGAGATGGAAAACATGGAAGGCATACAGATTTTTATTTTTATAGAGGGAAGAACTCCAATTATTTTTCAATCCTTAGAGACTTTGAATTTTTTTCGACATGACTATTCCTTTAAACCTCATTCTTGTAATTGAACCTAAATAGTGCAACGCATAAGGAATGAGAGTAGTCATTCAATTTATATCATGTTATAAAATAATTATTATGTATCTAAGACTATATAAAAATATTTCATATAGCTGATAGAATATGAGAAATTTAAAAAATTCCCGAGAATGTGCTCCTTGTCTAGGAATATCCAACATGTTAAATATTGTAACATTTTTCTAAGTGTACCATAGTATTTTTAATTGTTTTATATTATTTATAGTTTTATTTATTTGTTTTGTTTCTTAGGATCTAGACCTTGTAAAAAAATATTGCATCTATAATCCATGTGTAGATGTAGGATATATCCCAATGAATGCTTCCACTTTTGAGGTGCATACGAGAAAATGTTTGAGTGAAAAACTCAAAATAATATACTTATACTCATGTATGATAAGTATATATCCTACATAGGATCAAATAAAATGTTGAGATGGTAAACACGATTAAAAACCTATATCTACAAAATGGATTCTACATGGTGCGAAAAACCCTAAAAGCGTAAGTAATCATATGACAAAAAAAAAGGTATATGTATAACAATAAAAGATAGTGGACATTTTCAATCATGTCATAATCAAGAGTAGTACTAGCATCGAAACATAAAATTATAAATCAAGCATGTTGTGAACTAGAGTATTAATAGTATTAAAGAATCGATTGGAAATTATGCATGTCATAAAATAGAGTAGTAATAGTATAGTAGAAGAAATAATAGTGTAAAGACAAATAAGTAGTATATAAAAACATAGTCATATGTAGGAATATAACTACAAAACATTGAAACCCATGGTGTCACAAGATAATTACAATAGATGGCATAATATGCCACATACATAGAAACATGTCCATACACGTAAGATGGGAAAAAATCCAAATACAAGGGACACCCACAATGTCACAAGATAATCAAGAAAATTAAGTTGTATAATTAAAACAATGATATAATTATAATTAAATAAGGAAATAGATTGAAATAGAATAGTAATCAATTAATGAATTAATATGTATAACAAATTAGTGACAATATTATATGATGAAATTATATCTAATAGTTAAATTGAAAATAAAAATAAGAAGATATGTTAGTATTACACAAGACACATGTTATCCATGTTAGCTCGAAAGATAGCAATAAGAACTATATATAATCAAACATGATAAAGAAGGTGTAAATATAATTTAATGATATAAAATCACCTACAAAACACGTGGGATTCCCTCAAAGTGTAGTATAAGTAACTAATCCAAATCCTATCATCACATATCAATTTGTGTATGTACTACATCAATCATAATATACCTCATGAAAGAATGCGTGTAACTATTAGATATGATATCCATCAAACCAAAATGAAAAAAATGTATCTAGAGTAAGAATCTAGATAATCATACCATAATAAACCATGATTTTGTATTGTGGCACGTATTCTTTGGTTTTTGTATCATGTGATTATTTGAAGGTTTTTATTTGTATTGAAAAATAGTTGCTTACATGAAATTCGGTATCATAAGATTTATCAAATAAGGGAATCGTGAAGAGGCATTGTACACTTAGAGATTAAAGGGTGTAGATGGCCCCCAAAATATTAGAAGATATGAAGGATCCTCACATATTATATATATACGAGCCATGACATGTACCATAGGATATCTAGGGTGGGAAGAACTATGATGATTAGTTTTCATATCTATAGATCTAATATAAATCCAAAGGGATTGATGCGATATACGAAATAAAAAAAAATGGAATAATTTTATAAACCTTAAATATGTATTTCCTAATGAAATGAGTATTAAAAATTAGTTTAAACACTAAACATAGAATCCAACATGAACCAAATTACTACAATGGTAAATAGAATCATGGAAAAATACAACCAAAATTAGTTTTTACAAGAATAGATATAATGAATCACATGGGAACTAAATGAGAGAGTGTGAAGATTCATTCGATGAACTATAGATGAAATTTTTATTGGATTTTTAAAAATTATATGCAACTAGGCTCATCTAATTATATATATGTGGTGGAAGAGCTAATCGTGCAATATCGGTTTTCTATGAATGTAGGTATGGAGCCATAGAGGATATAGTAATTGTATAAATTCTTATGGGGATATATATGTATAAAAAAGGAGATAGATTCCCATAAATATTCAATAATCATAGTAATATTGTGAGTATATGTGAGAAAATAACAAGAAAAATAAAAGCATAGAATGAACCCTAAGAAGTAGCATATGAAGTTGAAGAAGGTGTAAGATAGTTTAACCTTCTACAAATATCTCATTGGAAGATATATTAGTGTAGTATCAATTTCTATTGAGTGTAGAGATGGAGCCTTAGATGGTATAATCATGGTATAATTTCTTATGTGGATATCTATGTGAAAAAGGATATAGATGTGCATAAATAGTCACTAATCATAGCAATTTGGAGAGTGTGGATTAGAAAATATTGATAAACAATTAAAGTAATGATTGAACCATAAGAAGTAGTGTATGAGATAGTAGAAGATGTAAGTCAAATTTACCATCTAGGAATATCATTAAAACTAGAGAATTGAGTAAAATACCTAGATGAGAGTAATCCACTAGAATTTTATATTGAATTAGAATAACAAAGGGCTAATGGAACTAAAGTAACTGACCCACCCAAATGAGAATGTGAACCCAACTTTTGTATAAATTATCATAATGGCCAAGATTTATGGATTCATTAGTGTAAAAACGTTTTGGAGGTAGAGAATGCTTGAATGAGATACCAATAATGACAACAAATTTTTACTTATGAATAAAATTAACACATTGATTTAAAATAGAGGGGATATCCAAAAGTAACATAGCCAACAAAAACCTATACATATGCCGATGAAGTAATGGAATTAAAAAAGAGTAGCAGTAGTAACATAACAACTATGAGAGGGAGGAAAATATGCTTAAAGTTCATGGTATCATCAAATATTAATTTATGTTTACTATATCCACGAGAAAGAATAAACCTAAGAATCTATATAAGGTGTGTAATAGTTTATGTAATCAAAACACCATGAATAGGATGTCGATTGATAAAGCCACAAATATAGAGTGTATTTGAAAAATAACATAAGCTTGATTAGTGTCATTAAAATTAATAACTAGCTGAAGTGGTGAAGGTCCATCCATAATTTTTTTCATAAGAATGGAGAAGGACCACGTGATAATTACAAGACCCAACTAAAGAATATTGAGCAATGTTATTATTAATTAATGGATCGTGTGACCTACTATCATTTTTCATAGCATGAGATGTTTTCAAGTATAGCACATTGATTGGTGCCAATGCCAAGAAGATATTTTAGAATATTATGAGATATAATACTTCAATTAGTAGTATGGATAAGGAAATGATGATAGTCACAATAGGAATTAGCATTAAAATTTAGACCATGAGTAAAAATTGTAAGTAATTTTTAAGTACCATTTGTGGATTAGGAAAAACTTGTGAATTCACACCGAGGAGGATGTAACTATAATATTTTATATTTTGAGACTTGTGAGTTAGTATGAGAGGACATAGATGCACATTGTTTGGATTGTAAATTTCTAGCATGTGAATAGTGAATAAATGACTGAATATCTTGTGATAGAAGAATGTGAACTATTATAAATATAGATAGGAGAAGGGGATTATCCATAATAGTGAGATAACTTAGTTGAAACATATGTAATATGAGAAAATTGTTCCCATTCTAAGATAAAATATAATCATCAACTTGGTTAGAGGGACTTATCAAACTAATTTGTGGCTAATTTTTAGGAAACCCATGATTTCTTTTGGAATTATATTTGCAACAGATCTTGTAAGAATTTCAGTGACTTATAAAGTGATATTGAATTTCTTAAGCAACATTCCATAGATGAAATATTATAATAAAGAAAACCCTAGGAAGATGAAAAAACCCAATAAAACTATTAACATCAAAAATAGAGGTAGATAATACAATGGGGAAGTAACATATATGTTATCCATAACTAAGCCCCACATCTTGACCCTTTATATGGTCATAGATAGAGAATTTGAAAATTGAAACAAGAAGTTGGGATATGAAGTATAGAGGTTAGTTTATAGTTTTACGTGATAATATTACTTCAAAATTAACGAAAAACAATAGTGTAATAATCAATAGGTCATGGACATTCTAAATAGATGAAATTATTATATTTTGAATGTGAACATTTAGTTTAACAAAGGAGCATAGTAAAACTTACAATTACAAAAAGAAAAGTTACTAAATTTTAGTGTCTACATCCTGGGAGCATCTTGTATTACGGTAAACTAACATGTCACTCAACTATACTAGAATATATCCATGATCTTTAGGATCCTCCCTAGTATCCACATTGTCACATTCACAGGGCATAATTATATGTGATCCTCGGCCCAACCATCATTTCCCTAATAAATTTTATATAATGTTTCTAGGGTATATTTGATCTAAAAATATCCAACACTTAGTATTGATCCATGTTAAAAATTAGAAAAAACCTACCCGCTTATCAACATTAAAATTATTGATAGCTTAATATTCTTATGAAACTATCAAACCCAACTCGTGAATGTGCTTGTAAGCCCATATTTACAATAAAATCACATCTCTATGACCATATCCATGGTACTCTCTATAATTTGTATAAATATTTATATAATTGGGATAACATGATATGACCCCATGAGAAGTATGTATGATCCTCCTTAATATCATATATTATCACTCACATCCTATAGTTTATGTTAACAACAATGGTATGTGTTTATATAATAACACCAAGTAATCCACAAATGAACTTTCATGATACTAAATTTTCTCTCTCGCATATACCAATGATTTCGATCTACACTAGAAAATAGTTAAGGGACTCCTAATAATCAATATCACTAGAAAAATTAACTAGATAACATACATAGGTAACTACATAATGTACAAAATATCCTCCAAGGTAATAGTTATCTTAGTCATATCCATTCAAAAGGTATACATTTTCGCATATTAAATATCATATAGAATAGTAAGTAATTGTACATTTTAAGGGAATATGCTTAAAATGGATAATGTCCCCACCATACAATATCAAAGGAAGACATGGTCAACCATATCAAGTCCCAAATTCACCATGCTATAGATGCACTAACTAGCCAAAAATCTCTCAAATGTACATTTACCTATGAAACCAATACAAAAATATAGATTTATATTTTTAAAACTATGTAATAATAATAAAAAATTAAATTATACAAAAAAATTCATGACAGATGTATACACTAGATAGATACCTCCAAGTTAGTTTCAAAACTATCGAAATTTAGGTGAAACTATTGGGAAATGGACAAATTAGTCAACCTTCATTTTAAACATTTTAACATTTCTATATCCTATATGTAAAATTTCTATTTATAAAAATACACATGAAAAAATAATGAAAATCCGACACTTACCATATGCATTGAATCGCAACTAGTCAGTGATATTGCATACCTAAGTCAAATGGGGAGTATGTTTACCTTGCTAACTAGATTATTCACTTATCAAATCTTAATTCTCAAAAACAAAATAAAACATTTGGACTTATATTTATATAAATTCACCTTATTAATATTGAAAATTAAATTATAAAAAATTAGGTTTACACCTTACAATTAAAATCACAAAAACTATAAAAAAAAAATTAGCTCCTATCATCCATTTTACTTTCCATTTATTATTGTTGTCACTTGATATTGCACCATTTGCTGATACTGGGCCTAACACATCAATGTTACATGGAAATAGCTCCAAAGTGTGGGAAAATGGATCCTTTTGAGGTAAATATCCAAAGAAGGTTGGATTCCTTCTATCTTATCTCATTATGACTATTTAGCCAGCACTAAACTACTACTACCTATTCCCATTCTAATTTGTCCAAGGGACCATGGATGAAAGAAAGAGAGATGATAAAATAAAATAGAGGTGATGTGCCAAATTAGAATAGGGTTTTTTTTGGATTTAAAAGGAGGCATATATAAATTTTCAAGAAAATATCCAAAAGAATGTACACAGAGTAGTGAGGTGAAAACAAAAAGACTAGAGTCATGAAAGAAGATTGAAAGGATTCATACCAAACATTAAATTATTAAAAGGAATGAAATCACACTTGCATATATTATCACAATCTTAAAAATATATAGAATAAAAATTCCCGCAGACATGTGAAAGCATCCAAAGGCATTTCAAGAGAATCAAAGAATCCATCTAGCTATTATTCAAGGGATAAGGGATTGCATTCTTCTACATAAACTTCATAGGAGGGGATGTTCATTTTGACATCCACACATATACTTACATTTATACATCTAGCTACCGCTTACTATTAAGTGCATCTTGCACAAGAGTCACACACACACACACACACACACACACACACACACACACACACACACACACACACACACACACACACACACACACACACACACACACACACACAAATAAATGGAGTCTAGGATGTAGTGCAACACTCAATCGTGATTTCACTATGTTGTCGACCATCGAGGTAATTTTGACTCCCCATTTGTATATTTTTCTTCTTAGGATTTGATGTGTTGTGGGGTTTTGTAGGAGGTCTTTTTACATGTTATATGTGAATTTGGAGATGTTTTGAATACCAACAGAAAATAAAAATGAACATTAGTGAACATCTCACGACATAAAAGAATTAATTTTATGAGGTTGTGCTCACTCACGTAAACTTACATAAGGTCTCCAAAGGCCAGGAGCCCTTGAACTAGTCCACGTGCCCTAGTCCCGAAATTCCCGACAATTTTGCATTTTCTTGGGATCGGTTGCGATAGTTTTCCTCCCGTTCCATCAGCTTTTCTAGCTCATTACACCTTTGAGATTATTGCAAAAATGAGTTGAGTCTCTTATTCCATATATTTCACTTAGGGTTTCAATTTCCATTTTCTTATTGCTTAGGTCAGAGTTGTACTTTATTGTGTATCATTTTTTTGTAACTCTGAAATATTAGGATTTAAAAAATTCTATATTTGTTAAATCATCTCTATCATCATCCCATTTAAGAACTAAATCCTATTATGAACGTATGTACCCTATCCTTCTTTTCAAACCACTTAATGGTTGAAAATACATGTTTTTCCAATTCCATCATGGCATAGTAATTTATTTATTCAAGTTAAACAATCTCTACCATGTGGATTGTTCCGTATTCCTCATCTTTTAACTCCAATTGTTTTGCCAATTCCAAAAAGGAAAGTTAAGAGATCATGAGAATTTGGCCTCTCTACCATATACAAGAATAAAAGGATAGTTATATGTAGCTCTCTTGGGTATAATCTTATCATCCTAAAGAGTGTTCTCAGTATCTTTGTGTGCTAATTTATTTGATTCATCTCTATTTTCCTTTTCATGATTATGGTCAAGTTATTATTGGTAGATTCAACTAGACCATTACCCCGAGGATAATAGTTAAAAAAGGTATTCCAATAGATACCTTACGTGAGTTCCTAATATGAAATATAATAACCCTATAAATCCTTAACATTACTAGAGATTATCGTTTGGGGAAAACCAAACCATTTCACATTCTTCCGATAATTAAAGTATAGTTGATTCAGCTTGCTTCAAGTGAGTTCAATAGCTTCTTTCCACCTATTAAAATAGTTACTTGTAGTCAAAACCCATTTATGGATTTCACTTGATATTAGATCGATCATTACAATAAAATAAATACCACATTGATAGAAATTTTGATCCTCATGAATGAGATGAACTGGAAGATTTGATAACATTTTCTTGCAAGTTAATAAGGCACATTACATGTATTTACGACCTACTTGTGAGAATCTGTTTATTTAGTGTAGGCCAATAATCCTTGGATCTCGAGTATTTTGATTGGTGTATATTCCGGGTAGATGTTACCACCGTAAGAAGAACCATTATGAAATTCCACAAGGACCTAGTTGAATTTATCTTATTCAATTCATCTTAGAAAGATTCCATCCAAGTTCTTTCAAAAATAACCCCGCATATTAGTAGATAAGGAGTGGATTTCAACCTCAAATGCTTCCTTTTGTATTTTCTCAAACCATAAGGATATTGGCTAGTAGATAATAATTTGGCCATGTTATTCATCTATTTGTTATCATTAGGTAGATTTGCATCTGATTTTTCTCTCTTCCTATAAGACATGAATTTTATTGATCATTTATGGCATCAATATCTAGATCTACTCATATAATGCTTTGCCTTTAACCAACTTGATGGCCTTTATAGTAAAATAATATTCCATGATTTTTCTCACCCAACTATATGCCTAGATTCGATCACCTATAAAATGTATTAACCGATATAGAAATATCCAAATCAATGCTAATAAATAAATGGGCTTATGCTACCATTGAAAATATAAGGAAAATCATGTTTTATTTCAATGAATAAACTTCTTGATATGAATCTATAACCTACACACAAACAAACTTAGAATAATGTTAGTTGTTTTGGTAGTTATGGGATCTACCTTGATTAGATCCTAATAATTTAAGGAGATAAAAGAAATTTTATTATAGTAAAATTACAAAATAATGAATGAAAATGAAGAGTGTACTGACTCAATCACGCATCAATCACGGTTGCGATTTTCTAAAAATCACATGAAGATCGCAATCCAATCAGGTAGTTGCAACTGGAACCTATGTTGAAATTTCTCCAAAAGATGATCTTGCAAGTTTCACCATTCCTTTATTATCAACCTTGAGCGTCTTTAAAACATGTAATACTGAAATATGTGGGAAAATATGTAAAAATCAAGTATGAACTCAATTTCATAATGATTAAACACATTGGAATGATGGGGGTGAGTGGTGTTTTATAGGTTTTTTGAGTGCATAGAAGAGTGTGACACATATGGGTGTAATTTTCATGGATGGGTGAGATAATAAGGGTCCATAGTGCATTGGGTATGAAAATAGATAGTTTTGGTGTACATAATTAAATCTCGGTGGGTGAGGGTTAGTAAATGAGTGATGAGGTGTCTTTTATCACTATTTTATAGGATTTTATATTTTTAATTTGCTTTTGTGGGATTAATTTTTCTTTTGGGATTATTGTGTGTTATGAGGCTTTTGGTATTTTTGAATATGAGACCTCATCCGCAAGGTGTTTTTCTTGTGTATACACCATCCATCTCTCTTTTCACTAGTTTTTGCTCCCATTATGAAGTCATTTACACTATGATGAGAGAACAATAACTTAATTTGGGTTGTGGAGAGCATACATTTGAAATTATTGAGAGGTCGCGTGATGGAAAATACCTACTTCTCTAGATGACTACAATTTAGTTCATAATTTTTTAGTGTCTGACTAAAGAAAATCACTTTGGTTACTCTAATCCTTCATCATTTGGTTGAGTTAAAACAACAATAATATTAGCTTAAGTTCTATAACCATAGAGAATGAACTCATTTAAATAATATGGATTGATGAGATTTGGTGCATGATCAATTTACTTCTTTATGTTTGAAAAAATTACTTTCCTTCCTTGGTCCATTTGAAATTCACATCCTTCCTAGGAATCAAGGTCATATGCTTGATTAATCCCACAAAGTTAGGAATAAATCTCTTAATGAAATTGATATTTTCAAGGAAATATTGTAATTACTTCTTATGATATGGTAATGAGAGAGAAAGAATGGTTGATACTCTTTCTAGATCAATAGAAATACCTTCTTTTGAAACAACATTAATCCGAATCCTACCCTATGGAACTGTAAATATGCATTTCTTAGGGTTAAGTGACAATCCAAACACTCTACACCTTTCAAAAAAATTATCAAGGTGATTCATGTGATCTTCACCTTCCCTTGAAAACATTGTGATATCATCAAAGTAAATTAGTAAACAATTGTTTTTATATCCCTTAAATATAATATATCTAGCTATTTGAAAAGTGGCACCAACATTAATTAGTCCAAATGACATATTTTCATAGGCATAGTTTCCCCTTTTGGTTGTTAATTTTTTCTTGTAACAATATTTATCTTTGACTCTAATTTGGTTAAAACTAGAGTAGCCATCCAAAAGGGAAATCCTTTTAGCACTTGTTATAGTTTATAAAATTTGTTCCATGGAGGGAAAAGTTTAATTATCCTTAAGGAAGCTATATTTAAATATCTAAAGTCTACGAAAAACCTGATTTTTCCAATTTTTCCCTAACAGAAGCCAAGTTGGAAACCCAAGAGGTATACTTGATGAGGAATATTATATTTCTTTGATGACCTTCGATAGATATTTTATCATGAGGAGCTATATTTTGGGGTTACTACGATTTTATTTTACCCGATTGGTTTGGCATTATGATTAATACTTACAACATGTTCGGAAATATTTGGATCAAATCCTTTTAGATACTCCTAACTCCAAGAGAATACATCATTAAATGTTTGACACAAGGAAATAAAACTCATTTCTTTCAGCCTCACAATATACTTTTCCAAGAACACAATCCTTGCCTCGACCGATGGTGACTAGCCAATACTCTTCCTTTTTTATTGTTATGTAATTATTTCCCCCTTGAATTCATCACCAGGGGATGAATATATATTCAAGAGTAGCAATTCCTTTAGGAAATTTATTCGTCCTCAAGCTAATGATCTACTCACCATATCTTTCTTGTAATTCATATTGCAAGTTTAATGAAAAATCAACTTCATTTTGGATGAATTGGAATTTTTCTCATTTTATCAATACTTTTAGTTAAATTCATTATTAAGAATTTATGGCCTCACCAACATCCTAAAATATTTATTTTTACCTTAGATGGGGCCCTTAGATGGAGAGAACTATGATCCAAAAGTTTCCATTTGATCTTCTTCTACATTTAGCTACCTTGGCACTACTTGTAATTTGTGGGTGTCTATGTTTTCCATGAAATCCAACGATTTATGTCTATAAACTTTTGAAATCTTATTCTTTGCACCATGTATTATTTTTAATTGATTAATTACAAGCTCAATATCTCCAAACACTTTTAAGGCTTTGATACTCCTTTTCTTTTCCAATAACACTTCATGAACCAAGGCCTCATATTTTGCTACATTGTTGCAACACACAATTTACAACCTCTATGGAAAAATAATAAATTATTTCCCTCTGGATAAACAAGAACTACACCCACACCAGCTATTTTTATGCTTCTTGATACATCAATGAACATCTTTCACATACCGAAGGATAATTTTCTACTTTATGTGGCACTAGAATAATAATATTTTCTTCATGAATATAATAGGCTGCAAAAATAGTCTCTTTGGTTCTATCATAAGGATCAAAATCATAGTTTTATTTGGCCTATTCAACTAATAATATTTTAAGTACTAAATAAGGATGAGTTGACTATTGTACTGATATTAATTCATTTTCTTCCTCTTCTTGGATCATATAATTAGAGCTTAGGGGGCAGGATCAAAAGATTCAACATGATATGAAGAGATTGGCTCAACCCTAGTGGTAAATATTATACCAATTATTTTTCTCAAGAGTATGTGATACCAATATGAAGATAAATACCCACCTATTTTGGTTTTTAAATCTCTAAATTAGAAGATGGAAAATAAAGGAGGTAATTCAATAACTAAGATATCTTGAGTAATGTTTAGACTAGGAAAATCATGAAGGGTTAACTCAATATCCTTTATGACTCCTAATACTGTGACAACTAAGCCATCAAGTTGTAATACTCCTTTAGAGTCACGACCGAACACAATGCCTAGAATATTTTTTATTTACTTAGGAATTATGGAAAAACTAGCACTTGAATCTATCATGCAATTATGCACTAGGTAATTTCCTACAATTAGAGACATGTAGAAGGGTGGAGGATTCTTTTTTACTTAATTTATCATCTTTTGACTAATAAATATTAACTCTTGTGGAATTTTAAATTCAGATTAGTGGTTAATACTATGATAACTACTTCAAATATTCTTTCAAATTATCCCTCTCAAATGGAAAATACAAGGCATCCCACATTTTCACATTCAAATTTTCCTTATTTATTTGCTCAATAATTTTCAAAGGAATAGATGCAAACTTATACATCAAAGGTGCAGAGTTTACTTTTCTTGTTTTCTCAATCTACGTATTTTATTTGTTCTATAGTACGCATAATTTTTAATCCTAAGGAGAATCCCTAGATGAAACCACTTATGTTCTTTCACTTAATTTTGTGGATTTCTTTTATTTGATATGTGGAATTTTTTCTAAAGGGGGTGGAGCAACAATTTATATATTCCTCTTCTTTGATATTTTATTATCTAAAACATATATATATGGTATGTTTCAGTTATCCATGGCTTGATCAACCACATATAATTCTTCAGAGTGTAAAACATAAATTTGGATTCTACGGTGGCTATTTTTTGTTTCTTCTTCATTGGAAATCATGACTTCCATCAATGGTTCTTGTTGATTGAGATAACTTTGTACCATAATGTCCTAGATGAATTATATACCATTTGCAAAAGTGTTTTGATTATGTGGTTGAATACATGGAAAAATCCATTTATCCTTTTGTATAACATTTTTTTGCAATGAGACAAAATCTTTGATAGTGCCTACGATAGGAAGCATTGTGTAGGATCAAATTTTTAAGAGGTAAATTTGGGTTATGGCTCTAGATTCTATCTGTATGATTGTTTTTTCCATATCTCTAACTCATATATTGGGTTTTATATTGATATCCTTGATTAAAATTTTGGCCTAAGGATTGCACTAGCTTGAAACTTGGGTAGTTTCTAGGTGTTTGATCTTGTTTCCTCTTCATAAAGACAAATTCATTAGATAAATTTTTAACCAAGGCTTTAAGGGTATCATAATTATTATGTTTATCGAAGGAGTAAGAAGTAGAAGTGAATGAAGAATCATTTGGATTTGAGATAGGGAAAGAGAGGGTTGAGAATTTTGAAGCAAAACTAGATATAGGGGATTAGGAAGCCTAGGAGCTAGTTTTCCTTCCTGAATGAGATAATTTTCAGCCCTAATGAAAACTTTGAATGCTTATATTAAAGGTTATATCTACCTTACTATAATATTAGAATTAAGATATCTTAGAAAATATAAACAATACACCTTGAGGAGATGGTATACAAAGGGAAAATATTATATCCCAATTATTCTGAAATATATATTTAAAATATTTCATAAACTCATTAAGACATCTCTTAATAGTTTTTAGTTATTATAGAATAGAAATGTTGTCTACCTTTTCTTAAAAATATCATAAAATTTATTTTCCAAGTTCATCGCATAAAATGATTGAGGAGGTCCATAGAATTCTATACCATTACAATGTTTTCCTTTAAAGAAGAGGCTAAAATTCTAACTGCTACATCATCATTAGTTACAGAATGAACCGAACACACAATAGCTTAATTTTGGATATACTTTATAGGGGTTGTAATATACTCACTAGAAAAGAATACAACACCCTTTAGAGAATCAATTGGAATATCATTATTAGCCACCAAATCCAAAGGACTAGCTCTATTGAAGGTTAGAAAAGGTAAATTCCTCCAAAGTGTCGTGAAGGAAATAAGCTTTAAGTTTTTATGTAAAAATATAAGGATCTACCAAGAGGAGGAGTAGAAATAATTTTGTTTGAAGGTGATGGTTTTTTCACTGGTCCTTCTTTTCTTCTTCTAGGTGAGAACTACAGATATTCAAAATTTTCACCTCTTATTATCCTTCATCTTATTTTTATTCTTCTCGAGAAAATGGGTACCAAACTACTTGAAACTAATAGATATAATCTTGGGAGTCACAAAATGTGTAGATAGATGCCTCCAAAGGATGATATCCATTAAGAAACACACCTATCTTAGGGGAAATGGTATAAAGTGACCTATAAGTTACTCAAACCGGTCCCATCATGAGTGAAAAATATTGTTGTCACTTGAAATTGCACCCTTTATTGATACTAGGCTTAACACCTCAATGAAACATGGAAAGAACTCTAAAATGTGGGATAACGACACCTTTCAAAGCCAATATCCAAAGAATTTAGGCTTCCTTATATCCTATCTCACTATAATTATCTAACTAGCACTAAACTATTGCTACCTATTCTTATTCTAATAATTCCAAGGAACCATGGTTGAGAGAAAGAGACATGATGAAATAAAAGAGAGGTCGTGTACCAAACTAGAATAGGGTTTGTATCTAGCTATAAAAGGACACAGAGAAAGGACACGAGATATAACTCTTTATGTAAATATCAAAAATAATGCACACAGAGAAATGAAAGGATCATACCAAAATATTGAATTCATATAAAAATATTTAAAGTATTTACATTAAACATAGAAGTATTCAAAGCAAAGAAATCACACTTGCATATATTATCATGAGCTTAACCTTTTACTCGAATAATAAATCCCAAGCATGTGAAATCTTCAAAAGATCATTATAGAGGTCCACCAAAAAATATTTGAGCTCAAAATGGTTAATCTCTAAGACTTAAGAAAAAATTAAGTGAAATTATAGGATCAATGAACCCTTTGCATGTTCTTTTAGACTTACATTTATAGAAATTTTTATAGAAAAGGAGAAGAGACCAGTCACATCCAGTAATGAATAGATTAAACCACCCACCACCACCGAGGACCAATCATCATAGATTTCATAGGCCAAATATGGGCACTGACATTTCTCTAATCGCATGTCATCAAATTACTATTGCAGGAGGACAACATAATTCATCGCTTTTATTCCATTCTTTGAAATGGTTGAGCACCTAAACTAAATTAGTTGTGGCTTTATTATCATTCGTAAACCTTTGATGTTATTTTAACTTTATCATGTCTTCTCATGGATTTATATTTTGTTTGATGAACTTTGGTGATGCATGACTAACATTTCTTCTTCATTTGGAGGATTATATTTCATTCCACTTATTCACCTATGTTTCACAAATTTTTCATTGTATTGTGTACTATTTTTTTCACATATTTTTATTTTCCGTATACCACAAGATGATCATCCCTTTGTTCCATGATGTTCTCTTTTTGTGCAAACATTTTGTTGTGTTGTTTTTTATTTTCCTCTGAACTTAAATTTTCTAACATTTCAAACTCAACATTATTTCTTCTTCCACAAGGCCGTATAGGTCTTTTACCTTTGTTTTATGACCTATTTCTCTATGACCATGTTCTTTTTTTCCGTGGATTAACCAACTCCATGAAAACTTGAATTCGGAAACCAAAGGGAACACTAAGTTATTGATTTCCATGGCATTTACACAAAAGCACCAAAGTCCTTAGCTTGAATGAAGTTTTCAAAACAACATGCGTGCTATTTTGGAAAATAGCTACATTAGAATCATTATTTACCAATCTTTTGTATAGTTATTATTACATGTGCTTTCAAAATCGTTGGTTATTTCAACATTATCTTTGACGTCTTATTTAATATCTCATGAACTTATGGTCATAAACACTTAATAAAAACTATCACATACACTTAATCAATACATTTATATAAATCATTAGTGGAGTCTAACATTCATTGTATGATCAAAATAATTAACTCAAATTATTCATATAAAACATTTAAAACAACATTTACCTATCAATTATTGCATATTATCACATTTTTCTAAGATATAAGCCCTAATAAATGTTAAAAAAATGAAAGTATCATTCTTATCTTAGGAAATGGGACCCTACTTACATGAAATTGATGAAATATGTTGGCTATATTATTATTGACATCTAAGCTTCGAAACTTATCACATTAACACTAGTCATTTCTTGGAAACAACTATCAAAATTATTTTATTTGTTGGATATATAAACTTTATGCTTATCCTATAATAATTATAAACTTTTCTTTAGGTCCTTATTTGCTCTACTTGATATAAAATTATGATTAGAATTGACATTTTTCTTACACATATATTATGTTATTCTTAACACAATGAACTCTCTAGTTTACACTCTTTTTCTTTTGTCCATGGGTCATTATATTCCTTATATTATTATCATGTGATTTGAAATGCCCTTGGAATGTGTATAATATGATTATGACATACGTTTAAATTTTATTCAAATTTATTACTACTTGAGAATGGTCGTATTATCTCTAGTCCCATGATGTGAAATATTCAACATACATAGGTCATTACGCATACAATAAACCATGCAAATATTTCCTAGCTATTAATTGATACCCAAATTATCAATTAGATCAAACATACCACTTTAATAAAAAAAAATCATTAAATTCTCTATCAATGTCTTGTAATTACATGGTAAATGGAATCATTTAGCTACATGATTGTGTGGGTCTCAAAATATATATTCAAGAAAAAAGGCCTGGATATTACTATATGGCTAAGATACTACTATCTTTTGATTGATTTCTCCAAGATATGGATGAACTATTAAGTGAGACTCTAATATGGTTTAATTAACATTCACATGATGGTTTAATGAACATAAAATTTAATGTCTATAATAAAATTGAACAACTCACTCCATTACAACTTCGATGCCATCAGGAATGCCTCGCGACATAATTATTTAACACATCAACATTTATTTTGAAGTATATTTCCTTCATGAATGTTCTAAAACACTATTCATTTCTTCATTCTTAAATTTTATTATGTTTTCTGGGAATTTTAATTTTATGTCATTTGTCTCATGTTATTGTTTAACTTTAAGTAATTTTTTAGTCACCATGACCAAAATTGATCAACGGATTTTTTAATAAAAATTGTTTTTTTTTCTTATTTTGATATTTAACTCAAACTTTCCAAAATTAAATCTCCTTTTTATTGAAGATAAAAAAATTGACTTTAGACCTACCCAAGTACATAGAAGGCATGAAATCCTAGACATATACATTAACAAACCATGATACAAAAACAAGCATCTCGTCATCAAAGCAAAAATATAAACTAGGTTGGACAAATGATTTTCTTGTGAATGGATTTTCTCTTTTTGTGTACCATTTTCCACCCTTTTGTAACCTCCTTAACAGGAAGAATAACTTAAAGATCATCTACCAAGAGTTATGTGCTTTTTTACGTAAAGAAAAAAGGAGGGAAATTTGCCTTACCGCTTTACAAGAATTTGGTCCAACATTTTTCTTTGTTTGTATTTCACCATTTAATTTCCCCTTGTTTTCATCACCTGGAATTTATCAAAGAGGGATTTTTAGGACCCATTCAACCACTTCCTTTGAATTTTCATTTAATTCTAAATCTCCATTAGTATCAAAGACCAAATGTTCAGGGAGAGCATATTTCCAGTAATTGGCTCTCTCATTATTAAGTTTTGCCATCCCATAGTCTATAGTAGTATGTCCTAGAGAGAAACATATTCTATATCTTAAAGGAAAAACATCATAATCTAAAGGTCTTTACCACTATATTTTGAACTTTAAGCTCAATTTTCGTAGGAAGGTTCTTAGAGGTGTCAAGCTCAACTAAAATTCTAGCATAGGTTATGTGGGTAAAATCAGTGGTTTGGGAGTCGATGTTTAAAATTTTTCCTAAAACATTACCAATGGAAATAAAATAGGAATGGCCCTAAACTCGTAAAGGTAAATGACGCAGACTATTCCATAATGGTTTACAAGAAAAAGATTCAGTGATTGGGTTTAAAAGAGGGGAACCATGGTTTCATGACAAGATAATGTGACTGACATTCCCGATATTTCTAGTTATGGATTCCTTATGAGATATTGAAGAAAAATTGCAATAAATGTACCCTTTACATAGGGATAATTATCTAACCTTCCATCGTGATCGGGATCCAATGCTTAGTGATCCATCCGTGAAGAACTAGTAGAGTGGACCAGAATGCACTAAATATGTAGATCAAGTCACGCTCATGGAATTATCACTCGATTCAATAACCTCCTCTTCAAAAGTGATAGAGGGAGTAATGGAAGTAGGGGCCATGGTTTTGGTCCCTCCATACAACATTTCTTTGAATAAGTGACCATCCCTCTCATCCACAAAGTGACCTTCCTAATGTTGATCGTAGAAGCGGGGGTAAGTTTTCTAGCATCAACAGGGAGGCGGAGAAAAATCGAATGCACCCCATTAGATCATTCACCCTCGAGATCCTACCATGGTAGAGTCTATCGCAAGCAAAAGTACAGAGAAAAACAGTGCACCGCACTGCAAGAACATCTATAGGTTGAGAAAAATTTCACCACCTAAAGAAAAAGGGGATGTGGGTGTAGCGACTTTAGGGTCGTGCCCAAAAACTAGAATAGGGAATAAGGGGAAAACACCATTGTTGTTACAGGATGTTCCTACTTACCCAAAATGAACCACTTTGTGATTAAAAATGACCTCCATTGAGAAATCTATCTAGGAAAGTGTTACCCACACCACCTCCCTCCATGGCCGAACTATGCCCAATTTCACCACAAACTAAGAGATTTAGAGAATGATGATCCTTCATGGCCACTAAAGCGTTCAACACCCTCGAACAATGTTATCGCCACCGATGTTTGCATTGGTGCTTAGGGTTCACAAATATATGTTTAGGGCCTGGCTTAGGGATTTTCTTAAGGGACACCATGTTTTAAAATTAAATCTCCTTAATCGTGTTTTGGGAACTTATATTTTTATTAGTAGTTTATTATGAACCAAAAGGTTCAAAAATTGAGATTCAATCACTATATCAACATACCAATTAAGAATAATTTTAAATAGAGGGACTCCTTATGCTATGCCTTTAACTCTAGTGCATATATCGGGATATGGATATTTGGCATGTGGCTAACATAATCTCATATTATAATTATTTATGCTTTCATATTCTTATTAGGTTGGACTTATGGATTTGGATAGTGTATTAGGGTATAGAAGTTATAGATTAGGATATGATCATAATATTGAGTAGGTTATGATAATCATATTGACTATGTTATGATCATCATATTCAGCATTTGAATCTACTTGTATGCTTTTGAGGTTACCCCCAAAGTGGCTAAGTCCCTCTACTTGCATATTATGATCATTTATATATTTTGGTTTTCTTTAGTGTTTTATTGTTGTTAATATTTAGATATATCTAAGTAATTTCATTACAAGTGGTATCACAACTTGATCTCAATCAAATTGTCTCAAAACCCTAATTGTGAAAATTCGCTTATACCCCAAAAATGGCAACGAATTTTTCGTAATTATTTTCTTGGTGTTCGAAAATTAGTCAAGTAAGACCCTCTTCAAATTTTAATATTTATTGAGTTAATTTGTAAAACTTATATCAATTTTATATTTTTCATAAAATCATTACCTAGGCTGAAATTTTATGATTTTTTCCAGTTTCTTATATTTTTGGAAATCTTGCCAAAAATATCTAGAGTTTGTTCTCTATAATTGCTGTGTATTAAGCCAATAAATTTATGAAACCCCAAACCCTAAATTTATACCCTAATACTTGTATCGCGAGGCCCAAACCCTACATTATGACTAAAAGATCTACTCAAGTCCAACCGAAGGGTCAATCAATTCTAAGAATTATCCAAAATAAGGAATATATGGATTTGGGATCTTCATTTTAGGAGTATCAAAGGTATTCAATCAATTTCACAAAAGGTTTAATAATATGGTGAGTAAGGTTGACCTCAAAAACAAGATTATTCTATTGGAAGGTATCCTTAAGGGTGAAATAAAGATGGGGTTTGAATCAATGAGGAATGAGATGATGCTTTCTCATTCAAGCATGAATACTAGCATGAATTTCCATTCCGGACATATGGACTCATCTAGTAATGCTCACACGAGATCCAAATCACACCAACCAAAGAGGATATTCTACACAAACTAGTGGATCTTCTAACCACTAGTGTACTAATATTCAAAAAGTGGAGATGTGTAAGTTTAATGGGATTGATTCGATCACTTGGATCAACCAAATTGAGAATTTATTTTATTTTCATCAAATTCCAAATATAAAGAAGGTTTTAAAGACATATTTTTACTTAGAACCTGAATAGTTCATTTGGTATAGATGGATGTGTGAGAAAAATAAAAAATAAGGGTCTCTTTGTACCGATCTATTTTCACTTATGAGCTCTAAACACACTATAGTAATATTGTTACAAAGAACTATTTTAGCCAAAATGCCAAGCTTCGACAAATAAGTTTGGTTAAAGATTATATCCAATAGTTCTAAGATTTATCCTTGCAAGAGAATAACATACCATAAGATCATATAAACAATCTCTTCTTATTGGACTCAAGGATAACATCCAACATGATGTTCACCTTCTTAATCTAAGTTCGATATTATAATCCATGATCATTTCTCAACATGTGTATGAAAGAGATATCGTAAAGTGAATCATCTTCTATGATCATAAGTAATGCACAAATCTAACGCCATTTTTTCCTAACTCGACATGATTTACTCCTCAAAAATTCTAAGAGAAACAAGAATAAGGCCTTTGTTACAAACCGTGACAACAAGTGGAGTAAATGACATAAATGTATTGAGAAGAATTTAATCTACATTGAGGGATCTAATGAGGAACACGATGAAGAGGAAGAAATTTATGCATAGGAAGAGGTACTTGAGATCAAGGTTGAATAATATCAACCAACTATATCTTGCCATGCGATTTCAAGGATTATTACCCCAAAAAAACTTAAGGTTGTTGGGTTCATGAAGAAGTAAATGCTTGACAATATTAATTGACTCGATAATTCTACTAACTTCAAAATCATAAGTTTGCAATATGCTTAAACATTTTGTGTATCTAACACTATAATTTTAGGGCATGGTTGTAGATAGAGGTAAATTTTGTTTTTCAGAAAATGTCATAATATTAAGCTATCTATGGGATATTATCTTCTAGAGGGCCTCATGTATGCCATTTCAATGCGAGGAGAAGACACTGCGTTGGGGGTCTAATGGCTTACTCCTTTGGGAATGGTGGAGATGAACTTATAGGATTTTTTCATGCAGTTCCATTAAGAAGGAAGGACTTATGAGCTACGTGGAATAAAGGATAAATATCCACAGTTGTTACGTTCTCATTACATGTAAAAATGCTTAGGAGGTCAGTAGATGGGTTTTTGGCACAATTATTCTCAATGGAAGCTTAACCATAAAAATAACCCATACCATTATATTTTTAAGACATTATTAATCAATATCCAGTTGTGTTTTGGGATATTTCAAAATTTTAACCACCTAAAAGATATCAAGATCATGTTATTCATCTATTACCATGAATCCAAAAACCCGAAATCTGACCTTATAGATATCTTGATCTCCAAAAGAGTTACATTAAGAAGGTGACCTACATGAGATGCTAGAAGTAGGTATTATTCTCCATATTCAAAGTTCTTACTCTTCTATAGTGGTTATCATCAAAAATAAGGATGAAGGTTCACACATGCATGTCTAGACTATAGTGAGATCAACAAATAAACAATGAAATATAATTATCATATTATTTTAATTCAAGATTTATTAGATGAATTACATGGTGTTGTTTATTATGAAAAAATAGATATTTGATCAGGATACCATCAAATAAGAATTTTTGATGAATATATTCATAAAAAAACATTTAGGACACACGAAGGCCACAATGAATTTCTTGTAATGTCATTTGGCCTTACAAATGTACCATGTACTTTCTAGAATGTGATGAATTCAATATTTCGGTTATTTTTACATAATTTTATCTTGGTTTTTTTTATGATAATTAATCTACAAAAAGACTTGGGAGTAATTTTTACAACATGTCAATAAAGTATTAGAAACTCTTAAACAACACCACATTTGTGCCAAGCCCTTAGAAATTTCTTTTGGGGTAAGTAGGGTATAATACTTGGGTCATATCATGTCTTATGAAGGTGAAAAAGTGGATCCTCCTAAGATCCAACTTATTCTAGATTTGTTGATTCTTAAAACCCTCAAAAACCTCACCGGATTATTATGACTTACAAGTTATTATCAGAGGTTTGTGAAGAATAATGGTACAATTTCAGCACCACTCATATACTTATTGAAGGAAGACTCTTTTCATTGGAATGAGATAGTAACCTGCATTTGAATCACTGAATAACATCATGTGTAACGCACCTTTTATGGCTTCCCCAAACTTATCTAAAACCTTCATTATTGAATGTGATGCTTTAGGGTGTGGCATAGGTGTAGTACTTATGTAATAAGTTTATCCCATTACATTTGGTAGTTTTCAAATCCAGTGTAAGAACATCTCAAAACCAACATATGAAAATTGAATGATGGTTATTTTTCATCCAATCAAATAGTGGAGACCATATCTCATGGGTCGTCATTTCAAGGTAAAGAAAGATCATGAAAATTTGAAATACTTCTTAGGGAAAAGAATCTCATCTAAAAAACAACCAAAAATGGGTCATTAAGATGTTGGGATATAATTTTGAGATCATTTTAAAAGGAAAATAAAATGTTGTAGATGATGCACTATCTAAGAGATATGAGTCCATAGAGGCATTATTAAATTAAATATCCATAATATAAGAAGATTGGGTCAATCATGTAAGATCTAAATGGTAGAATGAAACAAAGACCTAAAATAGCATTCAAAATCTCCAACAAGATCCAATAACTTCATAAATATTTGTATGGAAGGGGGATGCATCGTGGTATAAGGAACAATTATAATTATGTAAAATTTGTTCCCTTAAAAAAGGTTCTCTCATAGCTACATACCTCTCCAAAGGGTGGCCATTTTGGATTCCTAAAAATTTATCGAAAGTTAAGTAAGATTTCTTCGGGAAGGGTTGAAAGAAGATGTATAGAAATGTGCGGCTCAATACTTGGTATATCAAGATATCAAAGGTGAGACTATTGAGTATATAGGAATTTTTAGCCACGTTCTATTCCTAATGAGTCATGGGATGAGGTTTATATGGATTTCATCACAAGATTACCAAAGTCATAAGGGAAAATTGTATTTATGAAGGTTTTGGATAGAATCGCCAAGTATTCTCATTCTTTGTTCTTTTCCACATCCATTTACATTCAATACACTTTCTATATCTTTTATGGATACAACTAAAAATAAGCCCAACTCCCGAGATTATAATTAGTGATCACGATCTTATATTTACTAGCAATTTTTGGACTTATTTATTCTTATGTTTGGCTACTCAAATTGATCATAGTTCATCGTATCAAACCCAAACTGATGTACAAACTAAGGTACTAAATAAATTTTTGCATGGGTATCTATGATGCTTTACTTCAAATAAGCAAGACATGTTGGTTAAGTGGATCCCACTTACAAAATGGTGTTATTACACTTCATTTCATACTTGATCCAAAATTTCCTCATTCTTTTCATTATACGGTTACCACTCGTAATCCCTTACTTTTAATTTTAAGTTTCCAACCTAAAGTAATAGTAGTTTAAGATCACATTCAACACCAAAAGGAGGTTCTCTCTATCCTAAAAGAGAACTTGGTCATCACACAAAAGCTGCATGAAGAAAAAATTTGATCAACATCATAGTGAAAGAATATTTGAAGTTGGAGACTTAGTTTTCTCAAGATTACTTCCATATAAATAAGAATATTTTAAACAAAAAAAAAAAAAAATCACCCAAATACTATGGGCCTTATCAAGAGTTGCAAAATATTTGTAGTGTGGCATATAAATTGGAGCTTCCTTAAGTAAAATACATCCAATTTTCCATGTTTCTTTCCTAAAGAAGGTCATTGGATAACATGTTTCTTCTCAATCAGTAATACCATATCTTGATGAAGAAGGGAATGTCATCTTAGAAGATGATTAAATCTTGTATACACACAAAAAAAAATGAGGACATGGGTCATCATTCAAGATTCGGTCAAATGGGAGAATTTAGACAATAAAGATTAAACATGGGACGATGAAGCATATCGAGTGAAGCATCCAGAGATTACCAACATTGGTGATAATATTTCCTTAAATGGGAGGGGCATGTTATGTCTTTAACCCTAGTTCATATATCAGGATATTGATAGCCAACTTATATCTAACATAATCTATTATCATGTCATATCATAATTATTTATGCTTTCATATGTTTTGTGGGTCGAGTGTTAGGGCTTTGGATATTGTAAATTAGGGTATATATAGGAGTTATAAAGTAGTATATGATCATCATATGAAGCACTTGATCTTCTTGTATGGTTTGGAGGTTGCCACCATTACGTGGATAAGTCATTCTACTTGCATATTGTGATCATTTATCTATATTTTGGTGTTTTTAATGTTCTATTATTGTTGATATTCTAATGTATCTAAGTAATTTAATTACACCTTAATAAATCAATACACTTTCCAACATCAAAATAGCTCATCACATTCAAGTACATAAATGATTACTCTAATTGCATTATATATATCCCTCTTAATAAGTGTGTAAAGACATGCAATCATGATTACTCTTATTCAGTGGGTTTTAAGCCCAAATGACATGATTGCATGTCTTCACACTCTTATTAAGAGGGATATATCCATAAATTTGAAGCCTCTTTAGAGTATCATGATATAAGAAACTTTCTTCCATCAAGTAGGGGTTGAGGAAGTGTGAACATTATGGACTAGACTGCATTTGTTTTTAAGCAAGGGAGGAAGCTAGGGTTTTGAAAATTAATAATCCTTAATTAGTTTTTAAAAATCAATATCAAATACATGTGACTGCATACCATTGATGCTAAGACACAAGTTAAAATTGTGTAAAAGTAATCAATTTACATAAAACTAGTTGAGGAAAAATTCAACCACCGGAGTAGAAAATGCATAGGAGAATTCATTCAAAATAGTTGATTTCATCTTCCTCTTATTTTAAATCCTTAACTTTTATGACTATCTCAATGGAACTCTAAATGGCCCATTTATACATTTATACATCAGTTCATTTTGACTAGTCTAAATGTTATTTAATATCTTATAAACCTTAACCTACACTTTCACTATCAACTTTCTAGAGTTTAAATATTTGAATATAATAAAAATAACATTATTTAGGATATATAGATTTAATTGATTCACTTTATTTTAGATACTAGATCATATTAATACAATTAATAATATTTTAATTAGGAAAATGTTAATATTGACATTACACATACTTTGTAATTTGTTAAGTTATTTTATATTATTTATGAGATACTTAATAGATACAATATAAAGTATAGGAATAGTACATAAGTCATTAAATAATAAAGAAACAATTAAACATTTAGTGGCATATTAGTGCAACAAATAGGGTAGTTTTGAATTTCATATAAGAGTCTATGTAATAAGAATATCTAATAGTTATAGGTCCACCATTATGGGGATATTTATCCTATAAAAATACATATTAATAATGAAAAAAAAATTGAATCAATCCTTAAGTTTACAAGTTACAAAACCTTTTATCTACAAAAGGAAATTTCTAGCCTAACCATGGGTAAAAAATAATGAATGGAAGAAAATTGAAGCACAACACCATTTTTTATTTTTTATTTTTTGCATCAATATAGTATTTGACCTTAAATGTTGGCATCATTTTTTTTTCTTAGTGTTCGAATTCTTACATTTCCTTGGCATATTATGCAAGAGGAAATAATCCCAATTTCTTTCATGTTTTTATATATTAAAATTTTGAATAATTATGATAGTGGCATGGTAGTTCATGGTCTACCAAATAGAAATAATAAGTAGAGTGTCAACGATAATTTGTGGAGAGAGATAACCATATATGTAGGGTCCTATTTATTACGAATGTCAAAGTGATGTATTTTATTCTAAAATTGACATGGGAGGATATCCAATATATTTTTCAATGGAAGTTACATTTTATACCAAAAAAATACAAATAATAATACACACATGCGTGTGTTTTTTTTTATGTAGGAGCCTATTTACTATGAATTATAAATTAATTTATTTGATTCTAACATTGACATAGGAGAACAACTTATATAGTTCTCCATGGAAGGTAAACTTTGTATAAAAAAATAAAAGAAAATGCATCAAATGGTTATAAAAATAATATTATATATAAGAAAAATGTTAATATTTACATTACACATACCAATGTATTCTATTATTTTATTTTATATGATTTATGAGATACCTAATAGATACTATATATAAAATATAGAAGTATATAAATGACATATAAAATATTCAATGAAAGAGTAAACAAAATAGATATTTTTTGAAAAATATTCATCTTCATTATATCAGTCCAACACATCTAGAAGAGCCAACATCCATACATAAATCCACGCAATATACATATTTAACAGTTTTAGATCCACCATTTTGGGGTTTCTTATTCGCCAATAAAGTAATTATTAGAAATAAAACATAGTTAGGTTCAATACAAATTTGATAAGAATACAAAAAAATCAATCACAACTTTAGTGTTTGTATAAAAACATCTTTTGATATCAAATAGAGAAATCATTCTTCTAAACGATATTTGGATTCTTACACCTATTATAATGTAAAGAGGAGAAATAATCATAATGTCTTTCATGTCGTTGTTAACACAATTTGGCATAATTATGATAGCATGGCATGGTAGTTTAAGGTATAATAAATATAAATAATGAAAATTAGGTTTTCAATCGCAAAATGCAAAGAGTAATACAAATTATTCTAATTACGTAGGGGAATATTTAATATTAATTAACAAGTGACTTGTCTTTCTCCCTAGTCAAGTTGGCAATAAAGTCTTCTCGAGAAGGAATTTTCCACATTTCTCCAAGAGAAATTTTGGTGGAGTGAAAGGTATAAACAAAGATAGACAAATCTCGAGATAACTTTGATAGTACAAAAAGAATAAGTGGATTGTACTTTTATCTACTCCACAATCTTGTAACTACAACCTTATTGATTTTAACTTAGTGAATAAGTTCTCTATGGTTTCAAATTTACCAGGATCAAAATAATGAGTTCATTCTCTAACTCTTGACTTATTATTTCATCTAGCTTCCCGAAGAATTTTTTAATGCAATCCAAAATTTATTTAGTGTATCAATTTTTTCTACATGAAAGAGAAGTTTGGGAGACATAGTAAGAAACAAAAATAGAAATATTGATCACATTTGTTAAACCAATTTACTTTAGTATCATCATGAGTTGGTTCAGTCTCAATGGGCCTATTATTACTTGATTTATACCTTTGTTGTTTAGCACAAGTTGTACTATAGTTTTCCATACATAATAGTTAAAGGGTGTTAGAGGTGGGAGTGGTTGATGTGAATCGATGTAGAAATCAATTTTTTTTGAAAAATAGAATGCAATTATAAATTTGGAAATAAATTAGGATGTTCCAAATACATAACACACACAATAACCCCCAATCTAATATTTTGAAGCCCTCTATATTTTGGAACTTTATATTTACATGATATTTATAATGTAAGTATGTCTAATGGATTAGGAATGAAAAATATGCATTTATGAGGAAAATAACACTCAATTTTGAGTTACCGATCAAAAGTTATTACAATATTACCTTCCCATAAATAATGGCCTATTTAAATAGATTTCACGGAAAATTGAAATACACCTCGGGTTGATCACTACACCTAGCCTTATAACTATCCATTAGAATCACTGAATAATTTTGAATAACTACAAATAAAAATAGATAGCTCATGCTACTCCAAGTTCTCACAACGGGAAAAGGGAATCTACATGGTTGGTTCAAGTTTTGAATAAAACATTACAATGACCCAAAAGAAAAAAAAACACTCGTATGGTTTTAATGAATTATATATATATATATATATATATATATATATATATATATATATATATATATATATATATATATATATATATATATATATATATATATATATATATATATATATATATATATATATATATATATATATATATATATATATATATATATATATTTATTGTGAATTTCAAAGTAATTTATTTGATTCTAACATTGACATAGGAAAAGAACTTATGTAGTTATCGATGGAAGGTAAACCTTGTATAAAAAAATACATCAAATGGTTATAAATAATATTATATATAAGATAAATGTTAATATTTACATTACACATAACAATTTATTATATTATTGTATTTTATATGATCTATGAGATACCTAATAGATACTATATAAAATATAGAAGCATATAAATGACATTTAAAACATTCAATGATAGAGTACACAAAATATATATTTTTCAAAAATATTCCTCTTCATTATATTATTCCAACACATCTAGAAGAGACATCTTCCATACATAAATCCATGCAATATACATATCTAATAATTTTAGGTCCACCATTTCGGGGTTTCTTATTCACCGATAAAGTAATGATTAGAAATAAAACACAACTAGGTTCAATCATGAAGTTTACAAATTACAACACCATTTTCAAGCCAAAAATATAATCTAGCCATAGAAAAATTGATAAGAATTTTTTTTTTTTCAATCACAACTCTAGTGTTTGTATAAAAACACTATTTGATCTCAAATAGAGGAATCATTCTTCGAATTCATATTTATATTCTTACACCTATACTAATGTAAAGAGGATAATTAATATCAATTTCCTTCATGTGGTTGTTGTTAACACAATTTGGGATAATTATGATAGCAGAAAGTTATTTCAAGTTCTAATAAATATACATAATGAAAATTATGTTTTGAATCCCAATATGCAAAGAGAAATACAAATTATTATAATTACACAGGGATTACTTATTATTAATGAAAAAGTAAGTGACTTGTCATTCTCCCTAGTTAAGTTAGCAATAAATTCTTCAAGCGAAGGAATTTTCCACACGGCTCAGGAGAAATTTTGGTGGAGTGGAAGTTAGAAACAAAGATAGAGTAATCTACAAACTAATTCGAGAGTACAAAAAACAAAGAATAATTTGATCGTACTTTTTATCTACTACAAAATCTTGTAACTACAACTTTATTGATTTGAACTTGGTGGAAAATTCCTCTAGGGTGTCAAAGTTACTAGGTGTAGTGCCCACTTCACTTCGACACCTTTTTTATTATTATTTTCGATACTGTCAACTGCACTTATGGATATATTATAGCTTTTTATTTAGCATGTTATTAGATATTAGAGATACTAAACTGTTATGGATTTGATTCGTATATGATGCATGTGGACCATTAGAGACATTTGATGTTGATGTTGATATACTGTTGGCATGGGTAATTATATATATTTCTGACATGTGATATTATTATTCATATTAAGTAGACCTTTAATAATTGGATTAATGTTGTGATCGTTATGACATAGATGAAATGTGGAATAGAATGTTGCTAGAAATTGTAAATGGTATCATATTTGTATAAATGATATTAATTCGTATATAGTTGATTATAGATTTATATCGCATATTTTGGCATGGATGTTTTAATGTGGCCACGAGGCCGAAGGAGGTATTCTCTATTTTGCAGGTATATTTATATTCACAATAACATCGGGGATTGGATACCAACCACATTGGAATTCTAGATGAATTCAACTAGGGTCACCATGGCAACATGTAATTGTGTGTGTGTTAGAATTATTTGGTTAGGGGAAAATTGTGACCAAGGGGTCATGTGTTGTTTTGTTTTAATTTCTTTTTTTATTAATATTAGTATGTGTTCTCTTAGTGATGTAATTTACTTGTTTTAATTATTTAGATTGTGATGTATGTATTTTACCCCTTTATTATTCATGGGTTGTAGTGTCTTAATTAAGCTAATTTAAATTTGTCCTAAACTAATTAAAGATGTGACCAAAAAGGAGTTCATTTATTAGAATTGATTTACTCTTGGATTTTGAGTTGAGTGTTGTATGCTTGAGTCTTGAGTGTAGTACACTCTACCATTCTGGAGAACTCTAATTTGGCCTTAAAGGCCAAATTTGGAAGCTTGTGGAAAAGTCAAAATTTTCCCACACCTCTTAAATGTCTATGCCAACCCTACGTATGGGTTGGGGGTCAAATTAGGCCCTATTAGGTGTTTTGGGAAGATAAAAAGGTGAAATGTTTATTTCACTTTCTTTCAAATATTTAAATTTTTCCTTTGGGGTGTGGGCTTAGATGGAGTGTGTAAGTTTCTTGTCATTTCTTCAACCAATTATTAACTGTGCATTGGAATATGAGGCTGACTAAGTGATGTGAAGTGGAGAGGAAATGAGGTGGAATCCTACTTGGAGCCACATCATCCTCCTCTCTCCTTTTTATATTTATTGAAATCATTTTGCTTGTTTAGGGGTTACTTCATTATTTTGTGCTCTTGTATTTTGGAGAGTTAGAGGATTTTTGGGAGATCTTGTGGATTGTTCGAGATTTTGGATGCTTTCTTGGTTTTGAAGAGCTTAGAAACTTACTCTTGGAACAATATATACTATGGAAAGGTAGGATCTTTCCCTTGCTTATGTTATGCTTTATTTTTGTGTGTATATGCTTGTGTTGAGTATTGTTTTCTTTGGAATGCTTGTTGGGTGTGGGTAGATTGCCTAAGTATTGGACTAGGAGGAGACTATGGGGAGATTTAATGTAGGGAGGCATAAGAGTTTACCCTTTTGTTGAGGGAGTTTGGGTTTGGTGCCCCACCTTGTATAAGGAATACTTGACTTTCTTCTTGTTTCTTGTTATGAGGGAGGCATAATAGTATATGGAGGTATAAGGGGTACTTGAGGGAGGCATAAGAGTTCGTAGGGGATTTGAGATATGCATTGGAGGATTTAAGGTAGGCACCCTTTCCCATTGGGAGGCATTAGTGGCCTCCCCATAAGTATCTCTCTTTTGGCTTCCTTGATATGCCTTGTTATATTGTTGTTTTATTGATTTTACTTGCTTGTGTTGTTGTTATGTTTGAATGTGGATGGAATGGATTGTGAAACTACTTCTGTTAAGTATTGTTGAATCTTTTTGTTGCCATGAGTTTCGATCATCTTCCATTGTAATGTGGTTGGGGCTCGGGGCCACTGGAGAGGATGGCTTCTCCTCTCCATTGGATATATTGGTTGGGTGGAGATCATTGCCTCTCCCCCATTTTGATGTGAATCAAACAATCTTCAAAGAGCTATCTTCCTTGGAGTTGTGAAGCTGGGAGTGTTGTTGAATACCTTGAGAACTTACCCTTGTGAATAAATTTAATTTTATTCCCACTTAGAGTGGAGGAACTTGTATTATTTTCGTTTCCCTTAATTACATTCTTGTGTTAATTCCCACCTTAAGTGGAGGACTTTGTAATAATATTGTGGAGAAGAATTTACATTCAAATATTTGTATATTGAAAAGAGAAAGAAATATTTGTGTGAATTAGTTTGTGAAATAGAAAAGAATGTAAATTCTCTTATTTGAAAACTTGGTTGTATTGTGAGAAAAGTAGTTCTTGTGTTAAAAGAAATGAGCTATTTTTCAATGGAAAAGAAATTTTACTTTCATTGTGAACTTTTTTATTGTAAATATGACATATGAAAAAATAAAGTTATTGTGGCTATTTTGAATGTATGCATATTATAGTGAAATGAAAAAGAGAACAAGTTTGAATATATTGTCTTAGAAATGTTGATTTTTTTATAGCAAAAAATGACAATGTAAAGTAATAAATTTAAATACATTGCTCTTGAAATGGAAAGAACTTAAGTGTTAGTGATCTCTTACTTACTAAATAAATCATCTCCTAAAACTCAATTTGCAATTGTCTTTTACTTGGTTAATGAAGAAGGTTAATTTCTAAGGTTAGCTTGTAACTCTCAAAGAAAAAAATAAAAATAAATTTAAGTACATGATAATACATTAATTATTAATATGTTATTAACATTACTACGTTTAATATTTACCTTTATATACATATATATATGAAAAGATATTAAATTTATGAATTTATAAGAAAATGAGTGTAATTTCTTAGTTGACCAAATCTTAATTAAAAACAAAAAAAGAAAGAAATATAATATAAGACAAGATATATACTCCACATATGGTTAGTGTTTTTCCTTAATAACGTTTTGTGGTGAAAGTTCAAACGGAAGAATAAGTTTTGAGGTGAGTCGTGGGGAGGGGAGGGAACCTAAGTCACGACCACTTGGTAGAGTAGGTAGTTATTGTGGGGGTGAGGTCGACTACCCCACCCCATACTCCTTTTTTAAAACTAAAATTAAAAACCCCCATTACCTTAAGCTTCCAATATACTTCAAACCTACGCAGCTTCCCTGTTTGATGTTGCACTCAGTAGCTTGGGACGTATATATATATATATATATATATATTGTATTCGTTTGGTTTCAGAGTTTAAATTTATTGTAGTAAAATAAATAAGTAAGTAAATAAATTCATATATATATTTTTACATTAAGTAAATACAACTGGATTTAAATGTATATATACACATAGGTTGTATATATACCTTAAACAAAATGAAAATGCATACTAAATATAGTTTTACAAATGAAATGGGCAAAACCCACAAGCCCATTTGGGAAAAACAAAGGAAACTAAGCTAAATAAAATTATACAAATGTTTTGAAACCCTAGGAGAGGGTATAAGAAAAATGAGAAAATAAATGAAACTTGTAAGCTCCTCCCAAAGCTTGGAATGGCCTCCAATGGCTTCCCTTCCTCCTCCAATAACCTGTAAAACAAAATAGAAACAATGAGACAAATGAAATGAGAAAGGAGACTTCATAAGGATGTTTTAGGGTTGGTTACCCTTTTTCCACATCAAGGGACCAAATTGAATCCATCCAAGGGATGAGATTCATCCCTACAAAAAGTAGGTGGAGAGTGGGTGAGTGGGAAATTACCTTTTAATTTAAATGTTTTAATTTCAAAATATGGGTTGACTTTTTTAAGGGGTCACTTTATGGGGTAATGAAGGGTCTATTATTCCAAACCCAACTTTTAATATGGGACCTTGCTAGTTGTTTCAACCTTTTAGAAATTAAATAACCTTGGTATTTAATTTCATTGGCCACTTCTACCCTTGACACCCCATGGGGGATATTCAACTTAGTAGGAACTAATTTACTATTTAAATAATCCTTAGGGAGATTAAACTTGCCTAATCAGATCAATGTATTAAAGTTAATGTAGATTTTAAATATTGTGTTATCATGGATTATTATTATTATTTGTGTCATCTCCTTAGAGACATTAATGTGGCAACTGTCATTTTCAAAAAAAATTGTGGGCACGCTTTTCAAAAAAAAATCCTTTATTTTTCTTACTAAATCTAGGTTGTTCTTGGGTCTTGTGTGAGTGTTTTAGTGGGAATTACACTTGGTATCAGAGCCGTGGGTTCAAATCTTGGACCCTTGGGCACACAGAAAACATGAGGCACGAACATTAAACCTAGTACAATATTAAACCTAGCACAATACTTAACCTAGAAAACAACTTGTCTGAAGAATGGTATATTTTAGTAAACTTAGAAAAATGTAATAAAACCTAGAATAATGAACTAACTCTCACCTTGGTCTCGTGCAAGAGGCACGCATCACACGAGGGTCCTTTTGGACAGACCTACATATACCACCTCCATATCAAGCTGTAGCAGCCATTCTACCTCAGATTTTATAGATGCTTCAGGACGTCAATGTCACTATACGCAGAGGGTCCTTAGGAGGACGATCAACCAGACATGATAGGGAATCATTAGTTGAGGCTCGTGCATCTCCTCACACACCAAGGATCAAAAGATAGAGAACTCCCATGTGGATTCCGCTAGAGCAGAGTCACCATAGAGGGGATAGGGAGACAGGATTTCAGGACACAGGGATAGGTCTCGGAGCCCTAGACCTAGAGATGAGCATGCAGAGAGGCCTAGGGGTCGCCAATCAACAGCTGCAAACCATATCAGGGAGATCTTGAAGCTACGACCATCTCACTATTCTGGAGATACAGGTGGATTTCAGGCAGAGGCCTAGTTGGTGAGCTTGAGCGGATGCTTCAAGCTCTACCCTTGTACTAGCAACATGAAATCTCATGTTGTGATCCATCTTCTGAGGGATGGAGTAGGTGTCTAGTGGAGGAATAAGGAATAGAAGCTCCACGTTGATTTAGAGACGGTTACTGGGAGCCTTTTTCAGGAGCATTTCAGAAGTAGGTATTTTCCCGGAGGTTTATTCAACAGAGGATAAATGAGTTTCATGACCTCCGTCAGAATAGATGACTATAGCCGAGTATGAGAGTCAATTTCTCGAACCTAATCTAAGTCGTTGACTATATACGGGATGAGCAGTATGGATTCATAGATTCATCGTGGGGTATGAACTTGGACTTGGGTGACACGGTGCGCATTCACCGCTTTATAGACATTAGTTGAGGCCGTGTGTAGAAGGCCTATATTACAAAGGAGACACAAGGGAAGACGCAAAAGGCTGGAGATAGAGTTCAGAGCCACATCTAACAGTGATGCGAGGATAACAGATCAAGGGGTTCATTTCCTCTTCCACGTGGTGGATAGAGTTCAAGACAGAGCTTCGTTCGAGCCACCAAGCAGCCACCTCGGGAGCAGCAAAACCGCCCACCATATGACCTCCTCGGAGGTTCGACATATAGAGAGGATGGAGTATGGGGCATCCTCCCGCTAGTCCCATCGGACACAAAGCACAAAGAGCTCGGTTAGAAGGAGCTTGTCAATAGAGACCTCAGCAGTCCGTAGCCGGGTCATTAGGATCCACATCTCAGACCTTTGGAGTACTGTCGACACTAAAATTTTCCTCCATAATTTCTATTTCATTAATGTATGTATTAGGAATAGGATGTTGTTAAGTGTAATTAGTAGTAGCGTCCGATAGAAGATAATGGCACCGTCAGTACGGTGCCGCCAATAATGTGGAGTACGGTAACAGTCAAAGTACAATAGGAATGTTGTAAAAAGTAAATATTTGTCGTAAGTGGTCCGGTAATGTTAAAATGTCAAAGTTTGGGTAATTAGAGAAGTAGGGTCTACATGATTAGGAATTAGAAATATTATATTGGTAATAAGGACAAGGAGTGAGGTCATAAATATTTTGTGTATTTTATTTGTAAAAAGTCTAAAAATGTGGAACCCATGTAAAATGATAAGGTTTATCTTATCTTAACAGATAAGCTTACATGTACAGATAAGAGTTAAGGTATGGATTATGATTCGTCGAGTGGATTTCTTATCCTATCTTAGAGATAGGATGGATAAGCCTAGATGTTCTATAAATAGAGAGGCCACCCCCCTCATTTAGCATAGAAAGAAGTAGTGAGAAATATTGTAAGAAGTGTGCAAAGGAAGCCATCGGTAAAAGGTGTGTTGAAGAAACCATCGAGAGGTGTAATTGTAAAGTTTCCCCCATAGTCTTGTTGAAGTACCTCATGGGTGAGATTGTAACAATTTCATGTTAATATTATAATTTACTTTGATATTTCAGATTTGTCATCATTCCGTCTTATCATAGTCGATGGTATTCTTGTGTTCGGTTGTTGTTTTGTTTCAGTTACGTCCACTAAACTAAAGGCTATGCATTAGTAAATAATCATAAAGACGAGGAGTTCTCGGTGAAGAATTATCATAGTGCTTAGGATTGGTGATGACATTTTGGTTCCGTTGCTTTGAGACCATTCCTCGTTGGTGGATTTTACGGAGAGATATTCCCACTTAGGCAAAAATTAATTGGAGGGTAACCTTGTTTTTACTGCATAGTAGTTACCATGGTAAAGTCATTTTTACCATGAATATTAGTTACCATGTTAAAGTCATTTTTGCCATGAATAGTAGTTACCTGGTAAAGTCCTTTTGCTGGGAATAGTAATTACCGCAAAGAAAGTCACTTTTTACTTGTGAATAGTATTTACTGCATGATAACTTCACTTTTACCGTGAATAGTGTTTACCACAGAAAGTCGTTTTACCGTAGTAAGTCAAGTTTTACCATAGTTTACCGTGGTCATTTCTATTTTATTGTAGAAAGGTGTAAAGTCACTTTCTAGTATAGTGATTCCAATTATTTGTGCACATAAGTCTTGTTAATTGTATTACTGGGTTGGTATTTCACGGTGGTTACTTTTGAAAATGGGAAAGATTCCTGTTTTTTTCAGCTCAATCTAATGAAGATGCTTCTTCTTTCATTCAAGAGTTTAAACGATCTTGTATTTGTAATGGCCTTATAAGAAGGGAACAATGGACTGAATTTTTTTCTTACCTTTTTGGATGGTTCAAAGACTTAGGTGGTTTGAAACACTAGGTGATAATGTGAAAAATTCATGGGATTTATTAACCGAAAGTTTTCTTGAAGAATTTGGTGAACAACGAAATATGCGAGATCTCATGATCGAGATCACAAAGCTATCCCAAGGAGAGAAGGAGAAGATAAGGGATTATCATGCTCGTGTTCTGAGCTAAGGAGGAAGCTCGATGCCCAGATCTGGAAGGAAGGACTAGCGGATGGGTTGATGAATGGTGTGGATAATCTCCTCTATAAGCACTTCATTCTTGGGATGAAGCGGAGATCGAGACAACGAGTGAAGTATGACCGCCCCACTACCATTGAACAAGCAAAGGAGATTGCGAAAGGCAAGAAGAAAACATGGAAGAGGAGCCCAAAGAAATTGTTGCTAAAGTAGAGCCTACACCAGCACCTTTGGTCCTGAATCCACAACCACTCCCGGTGAGCACAAATATTTCTCCTAATACATCTACTGAGTATGAAGATCTGCTCAAAAAGATGGGTCAATTAACTATTAATCTTCTTCAAGGAAAGGAATTTAGTTCTCAGGGAGGAGATAGAGGTCCAAAGAGAAATATTTCTGAAGTTGTTTGTTATGGTTGTTATAAAAAGGGTCATTATAAGTATAATTGTCCAGATAGAGCTTCTACATCTAGTAAGGGAGATAATGATAAAGGAAAAGCACCTGTGAATTCTTTTGATGTAGTAGATAAGAGTAGAAATAATGAAGTAGATGTGTTTGTAACAAAAAGAAAGAAAGAGAAAGATAATCAAGATGGAAATGATCCTAAGAAGATGAAAGAAGAAACTAGTAAGAAACATAGGAGAAGAAAGTTGGGTGTGCAGGATTTTCTGATTTCACAGGGGCAAGGACCATACTCCATCTTGGAAGATCTGTCCAAAAGGCCTGCAAATATTACATATGGTCAACTCTTGGCTATGTCTTCTGAGAAGAGGCGGGAGTTGCGAGGTGGACTCAATGCTCGAAGAAGGAAGGAGGTTGAGGTCCCTGTTTTGGAGGCAGAGGCAGATCCCTATGCTCCACAAGCTGAGGTATTATGTAATGGTATTTCAATTCATGATGTCTTAGTTGATGGAGGTGCTGCAGTTAATGTAATGACCGAGTCTGTAATGAATATGTTGGGTTTAAAAATTGATCGCCCTTCAACACTTATGTTAAGGTCATTAAATAAGGGAAAAACTAAACCAGAAGGTGTAATTTCAAATGTGGCAATATCTGTTATGGGTGTTGTATGTGTGGTAGACTTTTAGGTGATGAAAAATGGTACTGTTGCGTACCCAATGCTGTTGGGAAGACCATGGCTAAGGAGAGTTCATGCAAGAAACTACTGGAATGAAGGTTTCATGACACTTGGACGTGGTAGAGAGAGGGTGAAGATAAACGTGATCCCTCGACATCATAAAGTAGAACCTGTGGATTCAAGTGATGAAACTGATGATTGGACATCCTCTGATTACTCTAGTACCAGTGAAGTGGACACTGAAGATGAAGAAAGCGAGGTGGATGTTTCAATCATGGATATCCTGCCAGTCACACCAACTCATGACCCCATAAAATTATCTGAAGAAGAAGTTGATGATCGTCTCCAACAAATAAAGATTGGTGATGCTGTGATGGAGAGTGAGAAGGAATCCTACCTCCAGCTCTTTCGAAGGTACATACACCTATTCACTTTTGATTACAAGGAACTCCGTCAAGTAAGTTGGGTAGAACATTGTATTGAGCTGGTAGATGGTGCTAAGCCTATAAAGCAAATGCCATATAGAATGAATCCTAATTTTTCCAAGACTGTAAAAGAAGAAATAGATAAGTTGCTTGATGTAGGATTCATATTTGCATGGAGAATTCAGAATGGGTTTCTCCCATTGTGATCTCAATAAAAAAGAATGGGAAGCTACGCATTTGTGTTGATTACAGGAAGCTCAATAAGGCAACAAAGAAGGATCATTACCCTCTTCCATTTTCGATCGATCTTGGGCGAAGTAGTGGCAGAGTGCTATAGTTTTCTTTGATGGATATAACGGCTACAACCAAGTTCGTATAGGAGAAAAAGATCAGTCAAGACCACGTTCACCACTCCTTGGGAACGCTTGCTTATAGAGTTATGCCTTTTGGGTTGTGTAATGCTCTAAAGCAACATTCTAGCGTTTGATGAATAGGGTGTTCGAACCCTACATTGGGACCTTCATCAGAGTATTTCTGGATGATTTTGCATCTATGGGAGCAAGTTGGACCACCTGCACTAGATGGAGACAACATTTCAAAGGTTAGATGAAGCACAAGCCTCACTAAACCCTACAAAGTGTGTCTTTGGATGTTCTAAAGGCGTTTTGTTAGGGCATGTTGTATCCAGAGATGGTATTGGTACTGATCCTGATAAAGTTTCAAAAATCAAAGATTTACCATTTCCTATGAATAGAAGTAAGTTGAGATCATTTTTAGGCCATGTGGGTTACTATAGAAGGTTCATCAAGAATTTCTCAAAGATTACACAGCCACTAACCCAGTTCTTGAAGAAGGATGTTGCTTATGAACCAGGAAACAAGGCGCATGAAGCTTTTGGACAACTGAAGGAAGCCCTGGTGTCTTCACCTGTTTTGAAGAATCCAGATTGGAGCAAGCCATTCATTGTGTACACTGATGCCTCAGATGCAGCACTAGGTAGTACTTTGAGCCAAAAGGATGAAAATGGGAATGAACATCCAATTTACTTTGGGAGCAGACAAATGAGCAGTGCTGAGGTAAACTATACTGTAATCGAAAAGAGGCTCTGGCTATCATTTTTGCTGTAAAGAAGTTTAGAAATTACTTGCTAGGGCAGAAATTTATAGTTGTAACGGATCATCAGGCTCTGAAATATATTGTCAATAAGCCTAACCCATCAGGGAGGATAGCAAGATGGATAATTTTGCTACAAGAATTTGAATTTGATATTATAGATAGGCCAGGAAAGAAGCATGTCAATGCAGATGCACTCTCTCGAGCCTATGATGGTTTAGGATCATCTTGTGATGATGATGATTTTCCCGATGCAGCATTATTCTCCCTTGACACAATCCCTAGTGAATACATAGATATTTGGAATTATCTGAATGAATTCAAGTTTCCTGATGGTGCCAATGCAAAGACTAAGAGAAAGATTACTCAAGCCAGTCGTCCATATTCTATTCTGCATGGAGCATTATTTCGAATAGGACACGATGGACAAAAGATCTGAGAGAGGGCATTGGGCGTGATCAAGGAAAGAAGCTGCTAAAAGAATTCCACAATGGTACATGTGGAGGGCACTTCTCTGAGACAACTTACAACAAGAAGGATCTTGGATGCAGGTTATCACTGGCCCACTCTTTTTAAAGATTGTTATAATTATTGTAAGACATGTGATATTTGTCAAACACATGGTAACCGTAAGACTTCATCAGCTCCATTATGTCCTATTCTTCCCCTTGGTCCCTTTGAAAAGTGGGGAATAGACATTGTAGGTCCACTTCCAACTACATCACGCCAAAATAAGTATATTGTAGTTGCCACAGATTATTTAACCAAGTGGGTTGAAGCTAGGCCATTGAAGACAGCTTCTATGGATGAAGTGGCAAGGTTCATATATGAACGTATTGTCACCAGATTTGGTTGTCCATTAGAAATTGTAATAGATCAAGGAAGCCACTTCATTAATGAGGTGGTAGAAGCCCTAGTCAATAAATTTTCTATTAAGCACAGGAAGGCAACAACATACAAGCCAAGCACAAATGGACAGTGGAATGAACAAATTTTGTCTTTGTGTTAAATTCTAGCAAAAGATGCAGCCTTGTAGGTACATAAATGGGATAAAAGGATTCATGCAGCATTGTGGGCATATAAGGCAACATCAAAGTCAGCAACAGGATACTCCCCATTTCAGTTGGCCTATGGCATTGATCCAGTTCTTCTTATTGAGTTTGATATTCCCACTATGAGAGTTATGAAAAATGAAAGGATGGATGAAAGTGATTCAGTAAAAGAAAGGTTGGTACATCTTCATTTGCTAGAGGAAATGAGGGAAATAGCAAAGGATACAAGCCATAAGAAGAAAATGAAGTAGAAGGAATACTTTGATCAAAAGATCCAATGGTCTCCATTTCATGTGAATGACTTGGTCCTAGTATATGATTCCAGATACAAAAAAAGAAGACAGAGAAAATTTCTTCCAAAATGGATGGGGCCCTACAAAATAGCAGCTATGCATGAAAATGGTACGTACCGAGGAATTGGATGGCACTCCCATTACGAAATGGGTCAACCACGACAAGTTGAAGATTTTCCAAGCACTAGAATAGTCTACTCCGAGGACGGAGTAGAAGCTAGGAAGGGGGAAGATGTCGACACTAAAATTTTCCTCCATAATTTCTATTTCATTAATGTATGTATTAGGAATAGGATGTTGTTAAGTGTAATTAGTAGTAGCGTCCGATAGAAGATAACGGCGCCGTCAGTATGGTGCCGCCAATAATGTGGAGTACGGTAACAGTCAAAGTACAATAGGAATGTTGTAAAAAGTAAATATTTGTTGTAAGTGGTCCGGTAATGTTAAAATGTCAAAGTTTGGGTAATTAGAGAAGTAGGGTCTACATGATTAGGAATTAGAAATATTATATTGGTAATAAGGACAAGGAGTGAGGTCATAAATATTTTGTGTATTTTATTTGTAAAAAGTCTAAAAATGTGGAACCCATGTAAAATGATAAGGTTTATCTTATCTTAACAGATAAGCTTACATGTACAGATAAGAGTTAAGGTATGGAATATGATTCATCGAGTGGATTTCTTATCCTATCTTAGAGATAGGATGGATAAGCCTAGATGTTCTATAAATAGAGAGGCCACCCCCTCATTTAGCATAGAAATAAGTAGTGAGAAATATTGTAGGAAGTGTGCAAATGAAGCCATCGGTAAAGGTGTGTTGAAGAAGCCATCGAGAGGTGTAATTGTAAAGTTTCTCCCATAGTCTTGTTGAAGTACCTCATGGGTGAGATTGTAACAATTTCATGTTAATATTATAATTTACTTTGATATTTCAGATTTTTCATTATTCCGTCTTATCATAGTCGATGGTATTCTTGTGTTTGGTTGTTGTTTTGTTTCCAGATTACGTCCACCAAACTAAAGGCTGTGCATTAGTAAATAATCATAGCACGAGGAGTTCCCGGTGAAGAATTATCATAGTGCCGGATTGGTGATGACAAGATTACTAGTGGAGTTGTATCCCACTGGAGAGGACTAGGTAGCTATTATGGTTGTGGTGTTGCTAGACATCATTAGAGAGATTTCCCATAGAACCCTAGCAATAAGGGTAAGACACAAATCTCAGAGCCTACTATTGGAGATATGGCACGGAGCCATCGGATCTACGCAATAGTCAAGATCTGCCAGGCTAAGTACCAGTACCATGATAGAGACGATAGGTAGTATTGGTGGTATTTCCACCTCTATATTATTTTATTCGTTTGTCTAATTCTTTTATTACACCATCCTTAGTAGAGCATTGCAGGCTGGTGGCAGTTAGGTAGGGTCATAGTTGGGACGTTGAGATGGATTCTGGAGCCAAAATTTCTGTAGACTCCTTAGTTAAGGAGTGTGTAGTGGATTTGGGACCCTTCACCACTACCTTGGATCTTCGAATCCTTCCATTAGGATCTTATGGTGTCATTTTGGGCATGGACTGGTTGTCTACACATAGAGCTATATTGGACTATTACCATAAGACTATTACTTGTACAAATGATATAGGAGTGGAGTCAGTCATATCAGGAGTTAGGTAGCCCATTTCTATTCACACCATCTCCACTATGCAGCTTAAGTGGTGTGTGCAACTAGGTTGTCAATTGTATCTTTGTTATAGTTAGTGATGAGATCTGAGTATGAGTCTAGTGGACCATCCCTTTATGACCATCGCATTTTGAGATATTTTTCTGATGTCTTTCCAGGGGAGCTACCGGGTTACCTCCCCCACATGAGATAGATTTTCACATAGATCTGGTTCCAGGCGTAGACCCTATCTCACGAGCACCTTATCGAATGACTACTCCCGAGATATGTGATCTCAAGTTGCAGCTAGAGGGCCTTCTAATAAAGTACTAACCCATCCTAGTGTATCCCCTTGGGGTGCTCCGAGTGATCTTCATGAAGAAGAAGGATGGATCTCTCGTGGTTGTGTATTGATTACCATCACCTGAAAAAGTAACAATCAAAAATCTTTACCCTTTCCATGCATTGAAGATTTATTTGATCGAGATGAAGGGGGGCACATTTTTCTCCAAGATCAATCTTAAGTCCAGATTATCTTCACCAGGATCACAGAGGCGAGATATTCATAATACCTCATTCCGTACAAGATATGGCCACTACGAGTTCACAATGGTACCTTTCGATTTGATGAATGCCCTCGTGTTGTTTATGAGCTTGATGAATGGGGTGTTCAAGACTTTTCTAGATCACTTCATTCTCATCTTCCTTGATGACATTCTGATTTACTCATGTATGTGTGAGGAGCACAAGGAGCACCTTCGCTAGGTTCTTCAATGTCTTTGTGAGCAGCATCTTTACGGGAACTTGGAGAAGTGTGTGTTCTTTCAGAAAGAGGTGCATTATTTGGGGCACATCATTTCTGGGGAAGGTATCATAGTCAATCCTTCCAAGATTCAAGCTATCATGAATTGTCCAAAGACCACTAGTGTGTGACCGAGTTGTACACTTCATGGGTTTGGCAGGATATTACATGAGATTTGTCTAGGACTTTTCTTGGATTGTGCACCCCATCAATTCCCTTCAGCAGAAAGGGAAGAAGTTTGTTTGGTCATACAAATGTGATAATTCCTTCATTACACTTTGAAGGAATCCCTTATGACAAAGACCTATTCTAGTAGTGCCACATCCTCAAGGCAAGTTCTAAATTTTCATTGATGCTTCTTTGGTAGGACTTAGAGGTGTGTTAATGCAGGAGGGAAGAGTAGTTGCTTTTGAGTCTCGTAAACTCAAAGATTATGAGCTCAATTATCCGACTCATGATCTTGATCTTGCAGAAATTGTGCATGCCTTGGTGTGGTGGAGACATTTTCTTCTTGGCCAGAGATTTACACTTAGGACTGATCACTTGAGTCTTAGCCACCTCTTCACGCATCCCAATCTCAACGCTCATCAATGGTGTTGGATGGAGTTGCTTTGTGAGTACGATATAGATATACATCATGTAAAAGGGAAGGAGAATGTGGTTATAGAAACCTTGAGTAGATGGAGACACATGGCTATGGCTACTTCATGAGTAGTTATAAATTTGCGGCTGCAGATTTTATAGTAGATTCCTCATGGCAGCTTTCTACCTTATAGCCGGAGCAGAGAGATTGAGTCTCATAAACCCCTTGAGGGGATATGTGATGGATTTTCATAGAGGCGAGATGGTCTTCTTAGACACGAGTTCGGATATATGTTCCTAGAGATGGAGACTTGAGGAAGGACATTTTGACAAAGGCGCATTGTGCACCTTGTTTAGCCCATCCCGGGGTTAAGAAGATGCATGTCACTTTGAGACAATTGTACTATTGGAGAGGACTACAAAGTGACGTGGTTCATTTTGTGTCATCTGTTTAGAGTGTTAGAGGGTGAAGGCTGAGAATTACCATCCAACTAGCCTTATCTTTCCTCATGTTATACTTTGAGTGGAAGTGGGACACCATTTCCATGGACTTCATTATTGTGTTATCGACGTCAAGATACCACCACGATGCCATCATGGTCACGGTGGATAGGTTGAAAAAAGTAGCTCATTTTGGCACTATAGCGGTGAAGTGAACGGGGTATCTCTTGATGAGATTGTCAGATTACATGGGATTCCATGAAAGATCATTTGTGACTGTGACCCTTTGTACACTTCTCATTTTTGGACCACCGTGCATGCATGCTATCGGACAAGGATCAATTTTAGCATAACATATCACCCTCGAGACGAGATGGACAACCGAGTGGGTAAATTAGATCCTGGAGGATGTGCTCGGATGTATGTTATGGATCACCGATCGAGATGGGAGGAGTATCTGTATTTGGTAGAGTTTTCCTACAATAATAGTTTTTAGAGTTTTATAGGCATGGCTCCTTTTCAAGCATTATATGGCGAGAGTGCAGGACACCTCTTAGTTTGCACAAGTTAGAGGACGGGGTTTCTCTTGTGCGCATTATCAGCAGGATATGGAGCGATGGTTACATTTATCAAACAGAGATTACGAGAGGCACAATACAGTAGAAGAAGTATGCGAGACCAACATAGTAAAAATCATAGTTTTGAGGTAGGCACAAATGTGTTTCTTTGTATCAGACCGCATAAGAGCCCTATCCATTACGGAAAAGGTTCTAAGTTTTCTCCAAGATTTGTGGGTCCCTTTGAGATCTTAGAGTGCATCAGTCCCTTGGCCTATCATCTAGCATTGCCACCTAGAGTTTCTCACGTCCATGATGTGTTTCATGTTTCCATGCTTAGGAGATATATTTTTGATCCTTCTCTCATGCTAAATTAGACATTTGCATTGTAGGTGCAAGATCGGGTCGTGTGATGGTGGAGCCCATAGGCATTATAGAGCGCAAAACCGTAGGCCTTTGTGATAGATAAATTGACCGTGTTCGGGTCGAGTGGGAAAGATATGATGAGATTGCAGCTACATGGGAGGATGCTAATTTACTACAAGTTCAGTTTCCACACCTATTCCAATGACTTCCAGGAGGAATTTGAGTCTAAGGGGAGGGGGATGTAGTGCCCACTTCCCTTCGACACCTTTTTATTATTGTTTTTTCGATACCATCAATTTGCACTTATGGATATATTATAGTTTTTGATATAGCATGTTAGTAGATATTAGAGATATTGAACTATTATTGATTTGATTCATATATGATGCATGTGGACCATTAGAGACATTTGATGTTGATATTGATATATTTTTGGCATGGTTAATTATATATATTTCTATCATGTGATATATTTAATCATATTGAGTAGACCTTTGATAATTGGATTAATGTGGTGATCGTTTTGACATGGATGAAATGTGGAATAGAATTTTGCTAGAAATTATAAGTGATATCATATTTGCATAGATGATATTAATTCATATATAGTAGATTTTATATTTATATTGCATATTTTGTAATGGATTTTTAATACATTCATGAGGCCAAAGGAGGTATTCTCTGTTTTGTAGGTATATTTATATTCACAACAACATCATGGGATTGGATACCAACCACATTGTAATTTGAGATGAATTCAACTAGGGTCACCATGGAAACAAGTAATTGTGTGTGCGTTGGAATTATTTTGTTAGGGGAAAATTGTGACCAAGGGGTCATGTGTTGTTTTGTTTTAATTTTTTTTTATTAATATTAGTATGTGTTCTTTTAGTGATGTAATCTACTTGTTTTAATTATTTAGATTATGATGTATGTATTTTACCCCTTTATTATTCATGGGTTGTAGTGTCTTAATTAAGCTAATTTAAATTTTTCCTAAACTAATTAAATATGTGACAAAAAATGAGTTCATTTATTAGACTTGATCTACTCTTAGAGTTTGTGTAGAGTGTTGTATGCTTGAGTCTTGAGTGTAGTACACTCTACCCTTCCTAGAGAACTCGAATTCGGCCTTAGAGGCCAAATTTGGAAGCTTGTGGGACAAGTAAAAATTTTCCCACACCTCTTAAATTTCCATGCCAACCCTACGTATGGGTTGGGGGGTTGAAATTAGGCCCTATTAGGTGTTTTGGGAAGATAAAAAGGTGAAATGTTTATTGCACTTTCTTTCAAATATTTAATTTTGTCCTTTGGGGGTGTGGGCTTAGATGGAGTGTGTAAGTTTCTTGTCATTTCTTCAACCACTTATTAATTGTGCATTGGAATATGAGGTTGACTAAGTGACGTGGAATGGAGACGAAATGAGGTGGCATTCTACTTGGGTGACATCATCCTCCTCTCTCTTTTTCTATTTATTGAAATCATTTTTCATGTTTGGGGTTACTTCATTAGTTTGTGCTCTTGTATTTTGGAGAGTTAGAGGATTTTGGGAGAGCTTGTGGATTGTTTGAGCTTTTGGATGCTTCCTTGGTTTTGAAAAGCTTGAAACTTACTCTTGGAAAAATCTCTACTATGGAAAGGTAAGAGCTTTCCCTTGCTTATGTTATGCTTTATTTTTGTGTGTATATGCTTGTGTTGAGTATTGTTTTCTTTGGAAAGCTTGTTGGGTGTGCGTAGATTGCTAAGTGTTGGAGTAGGAGGAGACTATGGGGAGAATTCATGTAAGGATGCATAATATTTTACCCTTTTGTTGAGGGAGTTTGGGTTGGGTGCCCCACCTTGTATGGGGAATTCTTGCATTTCTTCTTGTTTCTTGTTATGAGGGGGCATAAGAGACTCGAGGGAGGCATAAGAGTATATGGAGGTATAAGGGGTACTTGAGGGAGGCATAAGAGTTTTTAGGGGATTTGAGATATGCATTGGAGGCTTTAAGGTAGGTACACATTCCCATTGGGAGGCATAAGTGGTGTGCGCCGGAAAAGCGACAAGCAAGCGTGGGAATCTACAAGTGACTCTTCCGCATACCCGACCTCCCGAGGTCGTCTTGAGAGACAAATGTGGGGATGGAATATGCAGAAAAACTAGTTAGGCGGTCTAATGTCTTCGACACGCACTAGTGGAATTTGTGAATCTAACGCAAAGAAGGCCCTTCTAACTTGGATCGGCATGATAGATCGATCGCGAGGATGACCAAGCTCGAAGGCTCCAATCAATATCGAGCTCGCGTGATTCGATCTATGGGTTGCGAAAAACGTGGAAAATGACTCGAGATTGTTTTGTATATATCTCCCGATAAGGTCATAAAGTGGATGATGAATACAATCTATTCTATGGACGATTTTACTGGCCTAGTCCAGAATTCCCCTAGCTTCGTTAGCCGCTATATCTAGTAAGGACACTATTGCTCTTTGTGACTAGGTTTGGTTGAGGCACGATTGGCTCAAATATATATTCCCGGGCTCTTGAGGTCCCGTGATTGTCATACGAAACAAAATGCAATCTAACCGTGATTAAACAAATTCTAACTAAGTGAAATAAATCTAACTACATATAAATTTTATTTTTCTATGAAATATTCTAACAATTTTAAGGAAAGCAAACTATTTTAAGCGTATCTAGAAATAATAGCTAAGCAATAATTTAAAATGACATAAGATAACCGAGTGTGGTTATTTGCCTCGTGTGGTTTATAGAATTATTCTAAATAAAACAGCTTTTCTAATCTATCGCAAGATTCTCGATCCTACCTCGTAAGTGAGGAGGAATCATAGTTTCTCAGAAACTATCAATCCCCACAGCTTCCTTGGCAATGTCGAGAATAGAATGAAATGAAATAAAGTGATTAACTACTCTATTTGATATGAATCTGACTAGAACTTTGAAATGTAAAACCTGGATTCCGCAGAATAGTGGCGAATCCGATGGTGTATGTGATCTCGTCCCCTCAGTATGATCTTCTCGTTCTTTCGTGTTCACTTGGATCCAGAAAAGCATGTAATGCTAGCACCGATAGGAGTAGATTTTGGGACAAGGACAACTCAGAATGCAGACCGAGAATGCGAGTAGGAGAGGGATAGCGCAAGAGTACAGAGCTTGGCTTATGCGATTCCTAGCGGGATTTTACTGCGAGTCATGCAACGTGAAGCGACCAGAACCTTTGACTATCCTATACGAAGAGCAAAACCTGCAACTTTAATGGCTTCCTAAGCTATTCCGTTCCAAAATAAAGACACTGCTTGCACAAGTTGGATATGTGGCTTACCAACAGCTGAATAAAGCTAACCAGGTATATAATGAATTGAACTAAGAACTCTAAGTCACAAGAAACAAATCTACAAAGAAAGAGGAATTCGGAGGCAAGCTTCTAACCGGATTGGGTGGAACAACAACACTGCCTGCACAAGATGGGTCTATGGCTTACCAACAGCTGAGCAATTTAACAAAAGATGCAAGTGAATTCAAGCTATGGCTTCTAAACAAGCTAACTAACTAAAACACTAAAATGAGGGAATGAGAGCAAAGATCAAACTTCCAAATCCAGCCAAGCTTCAGACCAAAAACTCCAGACCAAATTCTTCACCAAAATCTTCACCAAAATCAGACCATTTGCATGTACACAAACCATGCATTTATAGGAATTCAAGCATCCAAGAACCAAAACCAAATTGAACTCCTAAACAATAAACAAAGGAAAAACACTGTTCCAGGGGACCAAAAACATTAATGCATGCTCAAGTCAGCAAAGAAAAGCTGGTGAAACATGATATTTCACGCGAGTCGTGTCAAAAGAGTGTTCTGGAAAATGCGCACAGGACCGCCGCTCGAGCAGGCGGCAGTTAGAGACGCCGCCTGCTTCGGTGGCGGCGGTCAGACCGCCGCCTGCCGCAGGCGGCGGTTTCAACCAAGGTCAAGAGGCCAAGGAAAGAGGGAAAAAGGGGAAAACAAAGGGCGCGGGGGCTAAGCGGGGCATGCGGATGTTAACGCATACTCCGAGGGCTTTTCCGATCCCGAACACCTCATGAGGAGACCTCGTATCATCATCAGCATTTATTACACTGCTTCAAAGATAAGACCTTACAATTTTGGGTACGTACATATTTCCCTCGAGAAGTGTTTTAGCCATGAAGAGGCGTAAAACGGTGGGTCCGAGTATGGCCGTCCCGAAATGGGGAGTTAGAAGTTATACCTTACACGTCCATGTGTCGAAATGACGCCATCCAAAATTCCCGCTACCTGCAAAATGAAAAGAGAACTCAAGTGCAGATAGATACAATAATTTGGAAAACAAACACTAAAATAACAGGGAAAGAGGACGTACCATTTGTGCGGGGATAGGAACTTACCTCCAACCGCTCCGAACCTGCGAAAAAGTCATTTTAAAACGAAATAGAACAATATATATATGAAAGTGGGCCCATTTTCCTATTCATTTCACGCTGAGTCGATTTGATAGATTTTGAGCTCTGGGACCCACAGTGACGGTTTCTTGTGCGAATAGAGTCGAAACGTCCGGAGTGAGATAGCGATCATGCCCCCACGTGCGGAACACCACCCCGCGAGATCACAGGTTGGTTTTCTTTAATTTTGCATTTTTCCCCCTTCAAATTTGAAATGGTAAATTCTTTGCAATGGGGGTATTTTTGAAAATGCTAGGTTCAAAAGGTCCACCTAGGGGGGGCACCTACTGGGTAGGCTTTGTTTTTAGCCAAAATGGTCAATTTTTGCATTTTTTGGGCTTTTTAGGTTTAAAAACCCGTGCGGGTTTTCGGACCACGACCGCCGCCCCAGGCCAGGCGGCGGCACACATGACCGCCCCTGTTCAGGGCGGCGGTTACACGACCACCTCCCTTAAGGCGGCGGTTACAAAACCGCCTCTGCTCAGGGCGGCGGTTTTGCACAGAAAGAAAAAGGGACTTGCTTTTGAGTTTGTTCTTGTATTTTTATCACTTCTGTACGTTTTTATGACTCCCTCGGCATTGATTAGATACTAACTTGCTCTGTTTTGTGTGTTTTTGGGTGTATGCAGGCGAGGGAGGAGTACATTAGATGGAGTCGAGAGAGGGAGTGTGATTGGTTGCCCGAGGTGTTGGATGCCCTTTCTTAGGATGAGGAGGATACATTACAGAGGGCCGGCATATTGCGTATATCACGCATGCCCCATGTCACGCCATCTAGTCACATCCTTTGTGACTTATTTTCTTATTGGGATGCAGATCGGAACACTTTCCGACTGCCAGGGGTCCGCGGTGAGTGGACGATTACTTTGGAGGATGTTTACCGTATCCTGGGGGTCCCGATCATCGGGAGGAGGCTCACATTAGAGACAAATGGGTCCCGAGCACAAATCAGATAAAGGGGCAAGCTACATGGGGATGCAAATATCTCCACTGGGGCCGAAGAAGGAGTGAGAGTCGATCCATTCCTTCTTTGCCCATCCCCATATTTCGACAAAGTTATCATGGGGATCCTTGCCTCGAGACCGATCGGGGACAAGGGAGGGATACCTTATTATACTCGCCGGCCCCCATCATCGCACGTATAGAGGGGCATGGTCGGATATATTCCCGGGCGCAGATATTTTGGGGACCACTTATCACGACTTATACAGGGTGGTCCGCTTACAGGACAATTTTGAGCCACCCTACTCTAGTTATGAGTCAGGTGTATGAGCGCTTCATTCCCTATGGCAGAGGCGTGGAGGTGGAAGATCCCGGGCCGTGAGGGCAACCAGATGGTCGACATGCTCGGTGCTTAGAGCACCTCACCAGCCCAAGAGCTTCCCTCACCACAAAGCAGATATGGAGGCCACACCGCACTCACCTCATGGCCGGCATTTGGGGAGAGGAGGCTCTCACATTGATCTCTTGCTCCACCACAGGGCAGCTTATTGACCGTGTGGGATGGGTGGAGGTACATCCTTTCGGCAGGGTTCCTCAACAGTTCGGCCTCCCATATGTGGGCATGCTTCCTCCAAAGGGCACCGGTTTATAGATCACCCGCGAGGCTAGAGGGGGCCTAGAGGCCATGGTTGGGCAAAGGGTCACTCCCGGTATTCCTATTGTAGCCGGGGGATTGTTCGGGCCAGGGAGAGCTGGTGCGCCTCGGCACCTTTACTTCAGATTGCCGCGGGTCCTGCTCATAGCAGCGATGACCCTATAGATATCGACTCCGATTCTGAGGAGCTTACAGAGGGAGGGTCGGAGGAGCAGACGGATGATAGCGATCCTGAGTGGCATGACACTCAGGATATTTTACAGTAGAGAGGGCCGAGCAGAGTGCAGAGAGAGAGACTCTAGCTTCAGAGGAGCCACTCTCCAGTGGCCATGGTGGAGAGGATGAGTCACAGGGGGCATCATGTTGCTCCTACTACAGAGCAGCCCTCGGCCAGCGCATCTCAGCAGCGGGCGCCGGCCCTAAAGCGACCCATCTTGAGGCCCTGTGATCCGAGTAAGTTATCCTCTCATCTTTTCAATGTTAGTTTGATTTAGGACTTGTTTTAACTGCTATCTCTCCTTATATTTGTATCTTGTATATTTTAGCCTCTTGCCTAGTTTCTAATTCGTCTTTCTTCTTTGTTTTGCAGAGACCGTCGATGAGTGGCGGGATCTAATCCGTAGGGTATGCACTGATTCTCTGATGATCCCTATGGATAAGACCCGCGGAGCTATCTCAGATGCCGGGAGCCTTCAAGCAGCTGGTAGGCATACCGACGCCTTTCGCCCCGCTTGGCATGTGGCCAGGATGGTGTCGACCCTCCGTACAGAGTTGGCAGGCTATAGGACAGCCGAGCGTCTTATGAGGAGCCATTCTCATGGTGAGACCGCGGCTGCTCCTCGAGACCCTGAGCCCTCCGTGCATTCAGAGCGCCGGCGTAGCCGGAGTCCTAGGCGAGGGCGCACACCCTCGGAGGGGTCGCGTAGGGGTTGAGAGGCGACTTGGCCCTTGTATATTTTGTATCATGGATTCTTTTGTATATCACGGGCTCTTTGAGAGTTTTGACCATGCCTAACACATGATGGCATCAGATACAAACATTGATTATTTATATATATGCATTGATTTTGATCAAAACTTTGTCACTCGTGTTTTCCTTTCTATTTCCAACTGCTTTGTGTATACTACGATGTATGTTTTATATGCTTTCTAGAATGTATGCAATGGAGAATAGATGATGCAAATGCTTGCTTTCTTTTTGTGTTTCATGATGCTGATACATGATATTGTAGATATATTGTGATCTTAAATCTTAGCTTCTGTGAGCAATTTGGATACCTCATGTTTGTTTTGGCAAAGTGATGAAAATAACCAGTATGATGAACAGATTAACTTGCCCCACTCCTAACTCCACGCAACTAGTAGGATGCGAGGGCTCATCACCAAGAGCCAAGAAGGGCGCAAGTGTATGAAATATGGTGAAATGATAGTGATGAAAGACAGACGAAGCTTTGGTGGAACCAAATTGAAAACTACAAGCTTACTCCACCCGAATGACTTCATAGTTTTGGGTGCAACTTGCTTTGCGGTTTATCTAGACTTAGACCCGTAGATGGCCACATAGTAGACAAAATCTAGTTTTTAGGATTTTTAACTCTCTTGGAATTTTGAGCATCCGATTCATTCGCTTTTTGACTCAAAGTTTGAATAGTTTGTTTATGACCTTTTAATGTTTGCATTGTCTGAGGACCCCCTACACTTTGCCCCATGCTACTAGTAAGAAGCGTGGGTTTATCACCGTGGGCAAGGCATAGGCGAGTAAGGGCATTTCCATCCTTTCCCAACCCTACGTCACTAGTAAGAGACGCAAGCTCATCACCGAAGGTCAGGGCAAGGAAATGTGTAAAAATAAAATTTTCTGTTTAATCACTTTTTGACTTGTCTTTTTGAGTAAAATGTCAGTATATGCTTGTTTCCAAAGAGATGTATATATGGGATAGATGTGACACCATGAAGCTTCTAGAAAATACCATAGGCAAGACACCAATCCTAAGAAGAAATCAAAGCGAGAACAAACTTGCAGATCTTGGTATGGTTACCGTTAAGACTTCGTCATGTTTGATTTTATTTGATAAAAGATTCTGAAGTGATTGATGATATCGCAAAAAAAATGGAGAGATATGATTAGAAAGTTTTGTGCCAACAACATCATGAGTTTGTAATGAATTACTTTGAGAATAGATTCCTTGATCACAATTTGTGTAAGAACAAGTGGACAAAATGATCTAAATCTATATGAAGATGCAATGTAGATAGTTATATAGGTAGTGCTAGCTGCTTATGCGTAGAAATGCTTGAGGTGCAGGGAATTGACTGCTTTCACCAAATTCCTCACCTTCTAGCGTGCATAAGAGGTATGCACCATTTCCATAGTCCTTCGTGACTCGGTATGGGCCCAACCATTTGGGCCGGAATTTCCTTCCTTCGCCGGTCTTCTTGTCGATCCGGCTGTCTAGTCTTAGAACTAGATCACCTTCGTATATATCGCGTTCATAAACCTTCTTGTTATACTGCCGGCACATTCGGTCAGCATAAGCTCTATGCCGTTGTTCAGCATCTAACCTAATTTCATCTAGGCTTTCTAATTGGGAAAGACGTACTTCTCTGTAAGCGTCTTCATCCGTAATCCTCAGTAGTGAAATGCGGAGACTCGGGTATTTCGACCTCAAGCGGAGAACCGCCGCCCCAAATACTAGCGAGAAAGGAGTTGCTCCTGCTGTGTTCTTATTGAGGTTCGGTGGGCCCACAAGGCCGATATAACTTCAAATGCCAATCTCGCTTGTTTTCTTTCACCGCTTTAAGGAGAATGGCTTTCAGCTTTTTGTTTGTTGCTTCACCTACCCATTGGCTTGGGATAATACAAGGAAGCCGTATGATGGCTTATTTTAAATTTGGTGCATAGTTCACGAACTTCTTCATTCTTGAAAGAAGTTCCATTATCTCGAGATAATGATTTGTGGGATACCGTACTGCAAAATGATTTGATTTAAAATGAACTTAGCGATTACAGTAACTGTGCATACTTAGTAGTAAGAGGCATGGCCTCCACCCATTTGGTAAAATATTCAAGGGCCGTAATTATAAAATTGTGGCCATCGTGGATGAGGGAGAGAATTTCCTATTAAGTCTAGGCCCCATGTAGAAAAGGGCCATGGAGTAGCGATTGGTCAGTAGAGCTTGTGGCCGGCATGTGGATCTCGTGGGAGAATTCCCGGCACTTATGACACCTACATGTAAACTCTATCGCGTCATGTTCTAGAGTGGGCCGTAAATAGCCCATTCGATGTATTTTTCGAGCAAAGGGCATGGCCACCGAAGTGGCCTCCACATATACCGCATGGGATTCATGGAGAATCCTCTTGGACTCTTCTGTGTCGACACACCTTAAGAGCATTCCATCGAATGCTTTTCGATAGAGCACCTGCTCTATAATGACATATTTGGCTACGATTATGCATAATCACCTTCTTTGTTGTGGTGTCACTGCATCCGGGTACGTATGGTCCATGATATAATTAATGATATCAGTGTACCAAGGGCACTTAGAAATAGCAGGTCGAGTTTTGATGTAGTATACGCATTCATCTGGAAAATCCAAATCTACTAGATCGCCTCCTCTAATGGGTCACACCAACCAATCCGCGATGATTTGTCCTTTAACTGACTTCTGATTTACAAATGTTAATTCGAACTCTCCCATTAAGGTTATAAAACGTCTAGCCTTTTTGGATAAGGAACCTTGTGTGAGAAAAGTCCGTAAATGGTCCGTCTTTACCATGACCTTTGTTTCGATTCAACATGTAATGTCTTAGACGCTTTAGTAAAGCAAAGACTATGGCAAGACATTCTCGCTCGCTTGTGTATAGTGTGTTTCATAGTCGAAAGCAAAGTTCGCTAATGAAATAAATCACACGTTCTCTCTTGTCATTGTCTTCTTGGGCCAACATACAGCCAGCAATGAGACATTGGTAGCTCGCAAATATAGGATTAACGGCGATCCAAATTAGGTGGCATTAGCATAGGTGGTGACAAAGAAGAAACATTTAACTCACAAAGCTTGCAGTCTTTGTCCAATCAATGCTATAGTCTTTCTTGAGTAAATTGTTGATTGGATGAATAGCGAAGCTTAAGTCCTGGATGAATCTCCTGATTGCACCCAGCTTCCCGAGAAATGATCTCGATTCCGCATTCACTCAAGGTGGGACCATTTCGAGGATAGCCCGACTTGGTCGATCAACGCGATCCTCGTGACATATGATGTAACCTAGGAGCTTTCCTCCCGTTACACCAAAGACGCATTTCTCTGGTTTAGCGTGACTCCGTATTCTATTAGGCGTGAAAGAATGATGCGAGTACTTCGGGATGGTCACAACGCTTTTTGGCCTTAGCCAATAAGTCGTCTACGTAAGATTCCACGATTTTATGAATTAGATCGTGAAATATGTATGTCATGGCCCGCCGGTATGTAGCACCGCGCGTTCTTAAGACCGAATGGCATAACAACAGAAGCAATAGTTCCCAAGGAGTTATAAACGTGGTTTTAGCTTGATCTTGCTCGATATTCTGATTTGATTGTATCCCGAGAATCCATCCATGAGAGACAAAAGTTCAAAACTAGTCAGTTGCATCAACAATAACGTCTATGGATGGTAATGGGAAATCGTCTTTAGGACACGCTTTGTTGATGTCTCGAAATCTATGCAAATGCGTATCTTTCCGTTCTTCTTGAGAACGGGAACGATATTAGATACCCATTGGGAGTAGTCAACTGGCTTGATAAATCCTACCTGAAGGAGTTTTATTACTTCCTCTTTTACCATGAGAGCTACTTTGGGTTTCATGGGCCTTGATTTTTGTTTAATTGGCTTTGCATCCGATCTAGTGACGAGGTTGTGTACCGCAATGTGGGGTGCGACTCCCATCATCTCCTTGTAATTAAATGCAAACGCCTTCTGATGTTCTTTGAGAACCTGAGTATGTATTTCCACTTCTTCTGGTGTCAACGAAGAACCTAGTTTCAATATTCTTGGTTCATCTTCTGTCCCAATGTTGACATCGATTGTTTCTTCGATTAAAGAGGCGTTACCCTCTTCGAACTCAGGTGGTGCTGGAGGTAAATCTAAATCATCCCCATTTTCTATTGCGTATATGTTAGGTTCCTTTGTGACGGAAGATCCGTTACGGGATTTCCGAAGTAGGAGGACGAATGTGGGATCAGGGATAAATCTAGCATGTGATAGGAGAGATGTAATGCTGCATAGGCATTTAAATAATCCAAAGTAGCCGCATCATTTCCAACATGGTCTAGGATGGTAGATTCACTTCCGCTTAAAAGAGGATTTGTCATTGTTTTTATTAATGGCTCGTCACGAATGGATACTGTGAAGTGAGTATCTTCTAGCTCATTGCTTGGAGTAAAACGTGATGCCGAGGTTGCTATTGAATCGGCGAGAAGATTTTTCTCTCGCGGGATCGCTTCAATGGATATGAAGTTAAACGCCTTGCTTAAATCTAATACAACATTTTTGTAGAGTTGTAAATGTTCGGCTTTAGTTTCATATACTTCAGAAACTTGGTTTGTTACTAATTGCGAGTCTCCCAAGACTCTGATGTTATTAATACCAATCCTTCTGGCTAAGGTGAGGCCAAGAAGGAGGGCTTCGTACTCAGCGCCGTTGTTTGTGCATTCAAAGTTTAACTTAAATGAGAATGGGAGGACCTTCTCCTCGGGTGAAGTAAGAATTATACCTGCCCCCGCTCCATAACGACATTTAGCTCCATCGAAATGGAGAGTCCAATACTTAGCCGGGAGTGTAGATGTTGGGGCATCTGCCGCGTTTACACACTCTACTTCTACCATACAGAGATCCTCTCTGCGGTAAGGAACCAACACCTAGGAAAATCCTATGCCTACCGAATCGAATGGTAAGAACATTGGTGAATCTTGTTCTATCAATTCAACGATTTTCACAAGAGTCCCTAATGATACTGCTTTAGTTTTACCTTTAGGGGTTGGAGTTGTTTTGGCTATGCTTTGCCGTAGTTTCAAGATCCGTCAGTAGGTATCAACTTTTCCTCCGGCTTTGGGTCGAGGGTTTATTAAGTTGGTTTGTTGGCAGCTCAAATTCCGAGTGCACCCCGGTCTTTTCTTTAAATCAGCTAGGTGCAAATCGAAAGGTTTTGATCACCTTTGGCTACAAATACCTTTCCCGTAGATGCAAGAATCTTACTTCTTGAAATAGCGTGGAAGGGATTGCCTTCATTCGATGTATCCAAGGTCGGCCGAGGATCATATTATAGTTAGTTTCCGATCTATAATGTAAAACTCACCAAGATGGTTTTGGGCCCTAAGGTGACCGGCAAGATATAGTTCCTATCAAAGTGGCTTTAAGGCTATCATAGCCTCTCAAGGTATTTCATGTAGTGGAACATGTTTGTTTCTCCATATCCAAGTTTTTGGAGGAAAGAGAAAGGGACTATGTTAACTCGCAGCCCCATCATCAACCATTTCCCATTTTACATAGTTATTATAAACCCACACTTGCAAGTGTAAGGTCAATCACCTCGGCGTGCGATCTCAAGATCTATGGGCATTTTACTTATTTCAAAGATGAATTCGACATCCTTGTCCGGCTGCCCCGAGGGTGGATATCAAAATCTACTTGATTTACTTGTGTTTCGGAGGTGGAGTGATGTTAATTAGATGGCCTAGACCTAATGCTTCTAAAAGAGCAGCTCAGAGGGGGAGAGTTCTTTAGTAAGTCCAAAAATGAAATGTGTGAGAAGGTCTTTGTTAGGTCACTAATTAAATCATACGCACCGATGGGTTTTTCAACTATTTGTCGACTCTTATCTCGCCTCCGGCATGACTTGGGCTCGGTTGAGAGAAATACTCGTGTTCTTGTTATAGCTTCGATAGGTAGTTCAACGTCTAATTCTACCAAACTAACTATCTTAGGTCTTGGTTGAGCTCCCAACTGTGGCGCAACTGACGGATTTAATGAAGTCGAAGCTTCATGATCATTGTTTCCCGTTATTGCACCTTTGTTTGTTCCGGTTGGATTCAGCCTATTGCTATCATGATTTGGGAGCGGATCATTAAAGATCTTGAGGGGAGCATTCTGAGGAGAAACTGCCCCTGCGAGAGTATTTGGTGATGATGAGACGGGATCTGCCAAAAACAAGTCTGTGAAGAACTGTCTTTGTTCTTCTGGCAAACGTTGCATAAATTTATTGTAGTCACGGCACGTTCTAGTGTCGTGACCATGAATTTTATGGAAACCACAATAAGAATTGGGATTATAATTCCCGTTTTGTTGGTTTGGTGTGTATTGTGGCCTAAAATTCCGATCAAACTGTTGCCTATTAGGACCAAAGTTTTGGAATTGTTGTTTTTGGTTTTGACTTTGGTTTTGGTAACCAAATGAGTTTTGGCTTGGCCCTTGTATGGGATTTCACCGTTGTTGTTGTTGTTGTTGTTGTGGATGGTTAAAATCCACTGTATTGACCGTCGGGGTAAAGTTGTTGTTTCATTGGTTGTTTGTTTGTGACGGAGTATTAACAACATTTACCCTCTTGGGCTGGTCGGTTACCCCATCCGTTGTTACCCCACGATTTTTGTTAAGGATTTTGGGTCCTTGATTGACGTTTGTGGTAGTTGTAGTATTTTGAGTGGAGGTGATTAACCTCCCGTTTGCTCCATACGTCTTACGACCACTATCTATCACTGCTGGTCTCTATTCGTAGAGCGCTCTCAAGTACTTCATCATAAGTCCTCGTGGGAACTTCTGGACTTCTTCCTTCACTTCTCTACTGAGAGAATGAAGGAATAAATCACATAGTTCCATCTGATCCATGTTTGGAGCACTTGCTGATGAATAAAGAACTGTACGCCACCTCTAGATGAAATGAGCGATAGATTCATTGTGTTCTTGTTTGATATGCAAGAATTCCCTGATTCCTGTTCTCTGTAGTTTGTTCATGTCGAAGGCTTTGATGAACTCTGACACGAGTTGTTTAAATGAATGTATGGAAGCCTCAGGTATTCTATAATACCAATCGAGAGCAATGCCCTCCAGTGTTTTGGGAAATATTTTAGCAACAACCCCATCCCAAGGAGTAATTCTCGTATGGTCAGAGCGTAAGCTTTGATATGTGTGTTTGGATCTCCTTCACCCTTGAACTTGGGCAAATTAGGGAGAGGTCTTGAAGCATGACGCTTCGTATGGTGAAATCTAAGGGTTCCTTTAGATATTCTCGAATACGTCCCTTATCGCATAGCTTTCGACCATTGATGGTGTTTGTTGAGGGAGTGGTGGTGGGATGGGTTGTTGATACGGTGCAGCGTACGCGCTGGCAGGGGCATAGGGAGGTCCCGCTGCGTTGGAGCAAACATACCAGGAGAGGAGAACACATCTCCTTGTGGTGATTTAGAGTACATGTTTAAATAGGATGGGGTATTGTCGAGGAACGGACTGTTCGACACTAGACCGGGAGGAGTAGTGTTAGAGATGATAGGCCTTGTTGGCGTTTGTTGAGGAAATTGAGGAGGCATGCCTAACGTGCCTACTCCTGTGAGGAGATCTACTTGGCCAGAGTGGTATGGAGGATTGGAACTCCCCGTTTGCATGAACGGAGAATTTTGATTTGCTTGAGCAAGTTCTAACCCTCTCACTCTTTCTACTAACGTTGAAATGACTTCATTTGGTGAAGCCACGGTACTTTGCCTGAGTGGCATTTGTTGTATACCTTGGTGTTGTAAAGGTACGTGATATCCTGTCATAAACTGATCGCTATTTTGCCAAGTTTCTCCTGAATATTTCCTGTATGCAGTGGCATAGAGGTATTTTCTTGAAAAGAGATTTCGGGTTGTATTTGTAAACCTCCTATAGATGGGTACATTCCCCAGGAGTGTTGTTCACTCCTAGGATAACGTGTTGACTGTCCATCATCTAAGACCAGGTATGGATCTGATTGCCTACCAATTTGTGGTCTAAGTAACATTTGAGGAGATGAACCGATTCTCCTCAAACGCTATATTGTTGGAACTCAAGGTTTTGTTTGTTGGGTTCGAGGGGGTTGATCTAACTCCTCAGTTTGAAAAGACAAACTATATCTGATTCTTGGGGTTTGTGTTGACAACTGATTAGTTGAATAGTTGTCACCCCATACTGAGAGCGAGGGTGATGATTCCCTATTCTGTTGGGCGTAGTATGCCTCAAGACCTGTGAGAGGGTCTCGCCATATGCGTCGAATCCCAACATATTCGGGGGGTATATGAATACCCGCAGAATAATGGGAAGGAGCGAAGGTGGATGAGAGAAGATGAAACTTCTCAAAGAGAAGGTGAAACAGTTGTTTGTTTCACGTCGGGTTCACCAATTTTGTATGCTGGAAAAGCGACAAGCGAGCATGGGAATCTACAAGTGACTCTTCCGCGTACCCGACCTCCCGAGGTCGTGCCGAGACAGCCGGTGGGGATGGAATATGCAGAAAAACTAGTTAGGCAGTCTAATGTCTTCGACACGCACTAGTGGAATTTGTGAATCTAAGGCAAAGAAGGCCCTTCTAACTTGGACTATCATGATAGATCGATCAGTGAGGATGACTACTCGAAGGCTCCAATCAATATCGAGCTCTAACGTGATTCGATCTATGGGTTGCGGAATACGTGGAAAATGACCTCGGGATTGTTTCGTATATATCTCCTGATAAGGTCATATAGTGGATGATGAATACAATCTATTCTATGGATGATTTTCTGGCCTAGTCCAGAATTCCCTAGCTTCGTTAGCTGCTATATCTAGTAAGGACACTATTGCTATGACTAGGTTTGGTTAAGGCATGATTGGCTCAAATATATATTCCCTGGGCTCTTGAGGTCCCGTGATTGTCATACGAAACAAAATGCAATCTAACTGTGATTAAACAAATTCTAACTAAGTGAAATAAATCTAACTACATATAACTTTTATTTTTCTATGAAATATTCTAACAATTTTAAGGAAAGCAAACTATTTTAAGCGTATCTAGAAATAATAGCTAAGAAATAATTTAAAAACAACAAGATAACCGAGTGTGGTTATTTTCCTGTGTGATTTATAGAATTATTCTAAATAAAACAGTTTGTCTAATCTACCGGCAAGATTCTTGATCCTACCTCAGAAGTGAGGAGTGAATCATAGTTTCTCAGAAACTATCAATCCCCACAGCTTCCTTGGCAATGTCAAGAATAGAATGAAATGAAATAAAGCGATTAACTACTCTATTTGATATGAATCTGACTAGAACTTTGAAATGTAAAACCTGGATTCCGCAGAACAGTGGCGAATCCGATGGTGTATGTGATCTCGTCCCCTCAGTATGATCTTCTCATTCTTTCGTGTTCACTTGGATCTAAAAAAGCGTGTAATGCTAGCACCGATAGGAGTAGATTTTGGGACAAGGACAGCTCAGAATGCAGACCGAGAATGTGAGTAGGAGAGGGATAGCGCAAGAGTACAGAGCTTGGCTTATGCGATTCCTAGTGGGATTTTACTGTGAGTCATGCAACGTGAAGCGACCAGAACCTTTGACTATCCTATACGAAGAGAAAACCTGCAACTTTAATGGCTTCCTAAGCTATTCCGTTCCAAAATAAAGACACTGCTTGCACAAGTTGGATATGTGGCTTACCAACAACTGAATAAAGCTAACCAGGTATATAATGAATTGAACTAAGAACTCTAAGTCACAGTAAAACAAATCTACAGCAAAGAGGAATTCAGAGGCAAGCTTCTAACCGGATTGGGTGGAACAACAGCACTGCCTGCACAAGATGGGTCTGTGGCTTACCAACAGCTGAGCAATTTAACAAAAGATGCAAGTGAATTCAAGCTATGGCTTCTAAACAAGCTAACTAACTAAAACACTAAAATGAGGGAATGAGAGCAAAGATCAAACTTCCAAATCCAGCCAAGCTTCAAACCAAAACTCCAGACCAAATTCTTCACCAAAATTAGACCATTTACATGTACACAAACCATGCATTTATAGGAATTCAAGCATCCAAGAACCAAAACCAAATTGAACTCCTAAACAATAAACAAAGGAAAAACACTGTTCCAGGGGACCAAAAACATTAATGCATGCTCAAGTCGGCAAAGAAAAGCTGGTGAAACGTGATATTTCACGCGAGTCATGTCAAAAGAGCGTTCTGGAAAACGCGCACAGGACCGCCGCTTTGAGCAGGGCGGCGGGGTACAGACCGCCGCCTGCTTTGAGTGGCGGTCACGAGACCGCCGCCTTGCGGGCAGCATTTCATCACCGAGGTTAAGAGGCCAAGGAAAGAGGGAAAAAGGGGAAAACAAAGGGCGCGGGGGCTAAGCGGGGCATGCGGGATGTTAACACATACTCCGAGGGCTTTTTGGATCCCGAACACCTTGCGAGGAGACCTGTATCATCATTGGGGCATTTATTACACCGTTCCGTAGTACAAGACATTACCTTACTGATTTTGGGTACGGTGAAACTAATTTTTCTAAGTATTGTGGAATATTGTTATTGCCATGAGTTGGGATCATCTTACATTGTAATGTGGTTGGGGCTCGAGGGTCAATGGAGAGGATGGCTTCTCCTCTCCATTAGATAGCTTGTTAGGTCGAGAGAATTGCCTTTCCCCCATTTTTGTGAATCAAACAATCTTGATAGAGCTATCTTGCTTGGATTTTTGGAGCTTGGAGTGTTATTGAAGACCTTGAGAACTTACCCTTGTGAATAAATTTAATTTTATTCCCAAGTTTAGAGTGGAGGAACTTTTATTATTGTAGTTTCCCTTAATTACATTGTTGTGTTACTTCCCACCTTGATTGGAGGACTTTGTAATAATCTTGAAGCGAAGATTTTACATTCAAATATTTGTATATTGAAAAGAGAAAGAAAGATTTGTGTGAATTCATTTGTGAAATAGAAAAGAAACTAAATTATCTTATTTGAAACCTTGGTTGTATTGTGTGAAAGGTAGTTCTTGTTTTAAAAGAAATGAGCTATTTTTCAATGGAAAAGAAAGTTTACTTTCATTGTGAAGTTTTTTTATTGTAAATATGAAATATGGAAAAATAAAGTTATTGTGGCTATTTTGAATGTATGCATATTATAGTGAAATGAAAAAGAGAACAAGTTTGAATATATTGTATTTAGAAATGTTGATTTTGTATTATATATATATATATATATATATATATATATATATATATATAATACATATATAAATAAATGAAAAGTTATTAAATCTATGAATTTATAAGAAAATGAGTTTTATTTCTTAGTTGACCAAATTTTAGTTAAAAACAAAATATATATATAAAAAACAAGATATATACTCCATGTATGGTTAGTATTAGTCATTAATAAAGTTTTGTGGAGAAAGTTCAAACAAAAGAATAAGTTTTGAGGTAAGCCATGGGAGGGAGGGGACCTAAGCCATGGCCACTTAGTGGAGTAGGTAGTTATGGTGGGGGGTGGGGTCGACTACCCCACCCCATACTCCTTGATTTTAAAAAATAAAATAAAACCCCCATTACCTTAAGCGGCCAAGATACTACAAACCTACGTAGTCTTCCCTATTTGTGTCAACCTTTGTAGCTTGGGATCTATGTGTATGTGTGAGAGAGAGAGAGAGTGTGTGTGTTGTATTCATTTGGTTTCGGTTTAAATTTATCGTAGTAAAAAAATAAAGAAAAAAAAGTAAATAAATACATATATATATATATATATATAAACTAGATACAATAGATTTAAATGTATATATACCTTAAAGAAGATGAAAATGCATACTAAATATATTTTTACAAATGAAATGGGCAAAACCCACAAGCCCATTTGCAAAAACCAAAGGAAACTAAGCTAAATAAATTCATACAAATGTTTTGAAACCCTAGGAGAGGGTATAAGAAAAATGAGAAAATAAATGAAACTTGTAAGCTCCTCCCAAAGCTTGGAATGGCCTCCAATGGCTTCCCTTCCTCCTCCAATAACCTACAAAAAAATAGAAACAATGAGAGAAATGAAATGAGAAAGGAGACTTCATAAGGATGTTTTAGGGTTGGTTCCCCTTTTTCCACATCAAGGGATTGAATTGAATCCATCCAAGGGATGAGATTCATCCCTACCAAAATTAGGTGGAGAGTAGGTGAGTGGGAAATTACCTTTTAATTTAAATGTTTCAATTTCAAAATATGGGTTGACTTTTTAAGGGGTCACTTTATGGGGTGATGAAGTGTTTATTATTCCAAACCCAAATTTTAATATGGGACCTTCTTAATGTTTCAACCCTTTAGAAATTAAATAGCCTTGGTATTTAATTTTATTGACAATTCTACCCTTGACACCCCATGGGGACATTCAACTTAGTAGGAACTAATTTACTATTTAAATAATCCTTAGGGATATTAAATTTTCCTAATTAGATAAATTTTGTAACACCCACTATAAACTTGCACTTGAGAACCAAGAACAACCTAGGCTTAGTTAAAAACATTATGGAATAATTATTTTTAAGGTGTTAACAATAAAAGTCTCAAGGACAATTAAATTCAACTAATAACTTTTCCCATTATAACAATTACTACTTCCACATTATAAATCAAAAAGTGTAATAAATCCACACCTAGCTCAAATGTCCTTAAGGATTAATTTAATCACCGATTACATTGACATGTTAGCTAGATATCCCTTGATTTCAAGTTTTAGGGTTAAGGGACAAAAACAATTAAATAACCAAGGTATTTAACTCCACTAGATCCACGAAAAGAGAAAGGTTTAACTACAAAGGGAAAGAATACATATTTAAAATCATCAGAGTAAATTCTTACTTACCCCCTCCCAGAACTCACTAAAAGATTCAACTAGATTTTTCTCATAATTAATGCAATTAAAACTTCCTGAAAATATTCTCATTAGATAGGAAATTTCCTCACCTTTCCAGTGATATAAAGAAGTCCTCCTAACTCCTCATATTTCTCAAGTTATGGGCCGAGAACTTGGGGTGAAAATTTTCCCAAGAGCGGGCCTGCGGGCTTGGGGAGGAAAATTTTCCCCAACTCGAGCCTGCGGACTTCGGAGAGAAATTTTCCCATACGCGGGGCTGGCGGAGCGGGAGGAACTTAACACTTTTGAATTTTTGGGATAAATGCACAAACTACCTCTACGCACCCACGAGTCTGTAAGGGGACACATGTCGAATTTCCAAGCTCCAGTGGGAAGTCCGGTTTTCGAGAGAAATTTAAGACATTTATCTTTCCTGATGAAAAATGTGAAGGGATCAAAATGACTGTGCCTCCGCCGATGCCAGACAATGCCACATGTCAGGATCTCATTGGTTGTGGACAGCTGGAGCGATAGAGAATCTTTTAAATTTTCACCAAAAGAATTTTAAAACGTTAAGGTTGAAAAATCAACCGCTCCTCTACCATCGTCTCATGAAGCCACGTGTCAACCAATAATTGGGTACGGGAGGTGGGCTGATGGAGAAACTTCTAGAAATTTTCCCAAAATTGTAAAAGTTAAGTGTTAAAACGCGAGCCTTAGCGCCCATGGAAGTTCTTTTCCAAGGCATGGGCAAGGATGTGGTGCCACGAGAGAAAAGTAGGAATTTTTGCCAAAATTTTGAAAGGTTAAGTTAAGGGTTACGGGCCCACATGCCCGCGGAAATGTTTCCAAAAGCGAAGGGCGGGCGGCGGGGCCACGGGGAAAATTTTCCAAATTTTCCTTTTTCAAACTTAGATTATTATTATTTTTAGGCAAAATGAAGGCTTGCGGGTTAGCAGAGTGATGGGAAACTTCATGACTTGGCGCCTTTTGGGAAAAAAAAAAAAAAGATTTTTACCCCACGGGTCTCGCCCAAGAATATTTTATTCATTTAAATTTGACAGTTAGATTATTTTGAAGCCAAATGAAGTAAAAACTTCAGAAGGCCATAACTTTTGATAGGGAACTCATTTTTTTAGAAAACAAGGACTTTCTAGAACGCTCTCAATGTCCTCTTTGTAAAGAAATCTTAATAATTTTATTTTGAAAATTTTTAAGGGTAAATTTTGAGAAACTTTCTGCAGGCTTCTTAAATGTGAATTGGTATTTTTAACTTATAAATTTTGTTCAAATTTGCCATTAACTCTTTCTCAACATGCCCAACAAGCATGGAGGATTTTACTTGGAATATTTTAGGATGGATTGTAAGGTTCAAAAGGTTTGATTGATTAGCAATTCCAAAATTACCAATTTTTATCCAAAGCAAAAGTCTGAGTTTTTGTCTGAACCCGATTTGAAAGGTTCTATAAAATTTTCATAAGTATTTTAGTTTGTTTGGGCTCATTTTGATATTTCTTAGATTGTATTAGTGTTTCAATTGTTTTCCATAGTTTTACAGGGTTTTTATGTATCTTTTGATAAAAATTTGCAAAGTTTACAGTGAAATAAAAATGAAGTTTATACATTTCACAACCAGAGATTAATCTATTTATTTTTCCATACTATACAAATGTTGATTACATTTCATGCTAGTTTTAACTAGTTATCTTTCCTTCAATCAAAATGTAAAAACAAGAATGCAACTTCTATTTTTCAAATCATGCATTTCAACAAAAACAGAGTAATATATCTTCTTCATACGTGTTTCTCTCTTTCAAACAGAAATTCCTCAACATATTTCAACATAGATTTTACACAGTAGTAACTCCATTTGTGGAAAAGAATACAACTTCTATTTATATTTATCACATACAACTTTACAAATTACCACTCTTTCTCTTTTCCTTTCATTCAAATGCACTTTCACGTCTCTTTACACAATATAGATTACGGTGCATATCTTTTTCTTATTTAAACATAGGATTTCATTTCCAAAAAAGAATAACTATCCAATACAAATAATATTACAAGTCATCCACTTGAACTAGGAAAAAGGCCTACAAAAATAAGTCTTTCAAAGGACTGTCAAACTTTGTCTTCCTTCTCAGCTCTAAAACAACAACATGAATATCCTCCATTTTCTTTATTTCAATTTGATCAAAACAAAACAGGGGAAAGGTAACACTCTCCACCCAACCAAGACATCCAATGAAAGGAGAAGCCATCCTTCTTCATTGGCCCCCGAGCCCTAACCACAATGTAATAAGATATGTTTTTCAACACATGGCAATAATAGGCTTCCACAAAACAAGACATATTTCTCATTCAAAACATAGTCCAAAACAAAACTAAAGTTTGAAACCACAGAATAAAGACAACAAACAACACTCAAGCTTCTTCATGTAAGCCAAATGAGAAAGAAACTATGGGGATGTTGCTTATGCCTCCCAAAGGGGAAATGGGTATCACCACCTGAGAAAAAACTACCAATATATATATATATATATATATATATATATATATATATATATATATATATATATATATATATATATATATATATATTATCATTTCAGATCCCTAACATGCCCCTATGCCTCCCCGAACTACCCCTTATTCCCCACATTTCATTATGCCTCCCCAACCTCTTATGGAACCCCATATCAAGTAAAGACATGTAATCTATTTCTTTTTTTTTAAGGTGGAACCCAAATCCAAACTCCCTCCACACTTATACCTCCCCAAAATACTTATGCCTCCCATAAAAATACCCCATAGTATTCTCCTACACCATCCCTAGGCCATCTACCAAAACAACTCACACACATACCAAAACATTCACAACAATAACATTTGCACAAATAAAAGAAGATAAATTCAAGAGCCAAGATCTTACCTCTCCATACTAGAGTTTTCTCCAAGTTCCCAATAGCAAGCTTTCTAATGCAAAACAACTCAATATCAACAAAACACAGGCCTGTAAAAAGTCTACAAACTTTCTCCAAAAGCAAGAGCTCAAAACAACAAAAGAATTTTGCCCCAAAATATGTAAAATTTAAGCAACCAAAAGAGTGTAACCCTAAAACAATAAAATGAGTTCGAATATATAGGAGGAAGATAGGAGAATGAGGTGGATCTTTGTAGGATTCCACAACACACATCCTCAACTCCAACTCACAAGTCAACTTCAATCTCCAAGACACAATAAATAAGTAGGTGAATAATATGACAGTTTACTTACATACTCAAATCAAGCCCATACCCCAAAGGATTGAAATTAATTTCAAGCAAGAAGTGTAATTAAAACATTCAGCTAGACTTACAAAAATGCATAATGAAGGCTAGATTTAAACTCTCCAACCATAGGTAAGGTTGGTATGCAAATTTAAGAGGTATGGGACAAGTTTAACTTGTCCCACAAACCTCCAAAAATAGTCTCCAAGGACAATTTCAAATTCCAAAGAAGATGAAGTGTTTCATACTCCAAATTTTACTTACATATCTCTTACACATCACTTACACATTGCTTACACATATCTTACAACATTTAATACAAGAGTCAACCACTCCAATAATTACTTTCTTATGACCCAAGATGGTTAATTTATTTTAACAATATGATTACTCACATTATATACCACAATTTATTTAAATAAAAAGGGGTAAACACATCACTTAATAAACACATACAAACATCAATAAAAGGAACCAAATAAATAAATACACATAACCCTTGGTCACATTTAAAGGTGATCCCCCCATGGGAATCCCTAACACAATCAACACATAAAAAAATACAAGTTGTCATGGTGACCTTGTTGAATTCATCTAGAATTCCAATGTGGTTGGTCTTCAATCCCCGATGTTTGTTGTAATATTTTAAACCTGAAAAATACAAATACCTCCTTCACCTCGTGGCCATATTAGAACAATCAAATGAATATAATTATAATTTCAAGATCATCGGCATATACTTGAATTACAAAAAGTATCAAGACAATTAGCGATATCATTTACAATTTCATCCAAAACTATATCATCGCCAATTTTAATTCAATTCTCATTTTTAGGTCTACTAAAAATATCCAAATATCGTAAGTCCGAACAACATCTATAATGTAATCGTTTCAAACAATATATCAACATCAATATCTAAAATGTATTTAATAATCATCATGCACCATATATGAATCAAAGTCCATAATAAACCATGATCTAACATCTAACATCATGATAAATTAAACTATAACAATGTCCATAATATAGTTAGCAGTATCAGGATCAATATCACAAGGTGTCGAAGGAAAGAGAGCACTACATCCCCCTCCCCTTAGGCTTCACTTCCTCCTGGAAGTCACTGGAACAGATGTGGGAACTAAACTCGTAACAAAGTAGCATCCTACCATGTAGCTGCAGTCTCATCATATCTGTCCCACTACACTGGACCTAATCAATCTCTCTGCCTTGAAGGCCCAAGGTCCTACGATCTATAATGCAAATGGGATCCACCATCACCTGCCTCGATCCTGCACCTATAATGATGTCCAATCTAACACATGAGAAGTATCTACAACATATCTCCTAAGAACTAAAACATGAAAGACATCATGTAAACGAGACAAGCTAGGTGGCAATGCTAGTTGGTAGGAAAAAGGGACGATACACTCCAAGATCTCAAAAGGACCCACGAATCTAGGAGATAACTTAGAAAATTTTCCATAATGGATAGGGATCTTGTGTGGCCTGACACGAAGGAACACCTTCATGCCCACATCAAAACTACGACCAGCCCTATGCTGGTTGGCATACTTCTTCTACCTGTCATGTGCCTCCTATAGTCTTTTCTTGATCATAACCACCTACTGCTCCATGTCCTGTAACAAATTTAGTCTAATAGAAACCTGTCCTCTAAACTATCCCAGCTAAGAGGTGTCCTACACTCTTTATAATACATGGCACTGAAAAGGAGCCATACCTATATAACTCCGAAAACTATTATTGTAGGAAAACTGTACCTAGTACAAGTACTCCTCCCATATCAACTAATGATCCATCACATCCATCCTAAGCATGTCCTCTAAAATCGATTCACCCGCTCGGTTTTCTATTTGTCTCGGGGTGATATGTTGTGCTTGAAGTCGATCCTCATCCTAAGGGCATTATGCATGGTTGTCGAAAAATGGGAAGTATAAAAGGGTCGTGGTCACAAATGATCTTCCACGGAATCTCCGTGCAACCCGAGAATCTCATCAAGATATACATGTGCTACTCTGCCTTTGGCTATATAAGTGGTATTTATTAGAGAAAATGAGCCACTTTTGTCAATTTATCCATTGTGATCATGATGGCATCATGGTGGTATCTCGACATCGGTAGTCAATAGTGAAGTCCATGGAAATTATATCCCATTTCCATTCCAGATATAAGCATGAGGATAAAGAAGGCCAATTGGATGCTTTGATGCTTGGCCTTTCCTTTCTAGCACTCTAAATAACATGACATGAACTAAGCCATGTCTCTACAAAGTCCTCTCTAATGGTACCATTGTCTCAAGGTGGCATTCATCTTCTTCACCCCGGGATGGGTTGAATAAGGTGCACTTTGTACCTCTACCAAGATGTCCTACCTCAAGCCTCCATCTCTGGGAACATAAATCCGGCTTCGTGCCTAAGAAGACCATCTGCCTCTAAATAAAAACAATCAAACTTCCCATTGAGGGTCTCGAGACTCGATCTCCATTTTTTCTACAATGTAGAAGTTGTTATGAGGAAGCTATTATAGAATCCTACCCCAAAGTTTTGTGCTCACCGAGGTGGACATAGCCACATGCCTCCATCTGCTAAGAGCTTCTGCAACCACATTCTCCTTCCCTTTCAAATTCTCTATCTCCATATCATACTCACAAAGAACTCCATCCAATGCCGCTGACAAGCATTGAGATTGGGCTACGTGAAGAGGTGGCAAAGACTCAAATGATCAGTCTTGAGTGTGAATCTCCTACCAAGAAGAAAGTGTCTCCATCAAACCAAGGCATGCATAACTGCCACAAGCTCAAGATCATGAGTTGGATAATTAAGCTCATAATCCTTGAGTTTACGAGACTCAAAAGCCACCACTCTTCCCTCCTGCATCAATACACCTCCAAGTCCTACCAAAGAAGCATCTCGTGCATACGAAAAACTCACCCTGTGGATCCGACACTACAAGAATAGGTGTTGTGGTGAGACATTCCTTTAGTTTCCTAAAGGCCTACTCGCACCTGTCCGACCAAACAAACTTCTTCCCTTTTCACTGAAGGGAAGTGATGGGGTGCGTAATCCGAGAGAATTCTGAACAAATCTCCTATAGTACCATGCTAATCCCATGAAGTTGTGCACCTCAGTCACAGTAGTGGGTGTTGGCCAATCCATGATAGCTCTAATCTTGGAAGGATTGACTGTGATACCTCCCCGAAATGATATGACCCAAATACTGCACCTTTTTCTGAAAGAATGCACACTTCTCCAAGTTCCTATAAAGTTGATGCTCACAAAGACACTGAAGAACCTGGCAAAGGTGTCCCTCGTGCTCCTCACATGTATGCAAGTAAATTAAAATTTCATCAAGGAAGATGATCATGAAGCGATCTAAGAAGTTCCTAAATACCCCATTCATCAAACTCATAAACACTGCAGGGGGCATTCTTCAAACCAAAAGGTACCACTATGAACTCATAGTGGCCATATCTCGTATAGAAGGTAGTCTTATGAATGTCCGCCTCCAAAATCCTCAGCTGATGGTAGCCTGACTTAAGGTCTATCTTAGAGAAATTTGTGGCTCCCTTCATCTGATCAAACAAATCATCAATGCGTGGAAGGGGATAATGATTCTTGATCGTTACTTTGTTCAGCTAGTGGTAATCAATACACAACCGCAAGGATCCATCCTTCTTCTTTACAAATATCACCGGTGCACCCCAAGGGATACACTAGGATGAATTATGCCTTTCTCCAGAAGGCCCTCAAGCTATAACTTGAGCTCGCAGAGCTCAGGGGTAGTCATTCGATAAGGTGCTCATGAGATAGGCTCTACTCCTAGAACTAGATCTATATGAAAATCTATCTCACATGGGGGTGGTAACCCTGGTAGCTCCCTTGGAAAGACATTATAAATATCTCTCAAAATGGGATGGTCATCTAGCGATGGTCCACTAGACTCATCTTCTGATCGGTCACTAACTGTGACAGAAAACATCTCAACCTCACCTCGTCACACACCTTTGCTTAATCTACATAGCAGAGATGGTGTGAATAAAAACGGTTCTCTTGACCCCCACTATCACTACCTCAACTCCTAGATCATCTATACAAGATTATATCTTGTGGTAACAATCCATTCTAGCTCTGTGTGCAGATAACTAGCCCATGCCCAAGATGACGCCATAAGAGCCCAACAAAAGGATACGAAGATCTGAGGTAGTGGTGAAAGGTCTCAAATCCACTACACACTCCTTAACTAAAGAGTCTACAGAGATCTTGGCTCCAAAAGACATATCCACATCCCAACTATGACACTACCTAACTGCCACCATCCTACATCGCTCTACTAAGAATGGTGTAATAAAAGAATCAGAAGAACCAGAATCAAACAAAATGGAGGTAGGGATACCATCAATGTTACCTATAGTCTCAATAACTATACTCTGATGCTCTCCTTGGCGGTTCTCGACCACTACATAAATCCTATGACTTTGCCCCATGTCACCAACAATAGGCTCTGAGATCTGTTTCTTACCCTTGTTATTAGGTTTCTATGGGTAGTCTTTCAAAAATATCCCGTAACACCACACCCAAAACAACCACCTGATCCTCTCCCATAAGTAGGAGATGTAATCGGTGCCCTAGAGGGGTGTATTTTGTACCCTGATGACCCTGTTGTGGACTGCTAAGGTCTCTGCTAGTGAGATCTTGTTGACTGAGCTCTAGGTGCTCCTGTGTCCTAATGGGACCCCTAGGAGGAGGCCCCATACTCCGACCTCTCTATGCATCAAATCTCTATGGAGGTCTATATGGTGGGTGAGACTGTTTGTTGTTGCTACTGCTATGGTCTAAAGGATGACTATGTTGAACCCTGTCCACCACAAGGAGGAGGTACTTGACTCTCTCAATCTGTTGTCCTGCATCTGTTGTATGCAGCTCCAGACTCGGTCTCTAGTATGTTGGATCTTTCCCTAGGTCTCTTCTACTATATAGGCCTTCTCAATGGCCTCAGCCAATGTCTGATGGACAATGGATCTACATTGCACCTCCAATGTCTAGATTTAGGCCCCGATGAACCTGTGGATCCACACTTGCTTATCCTTATTGTAATCAACATACTAGAGTAGATCCAGAAATCTACTCTCATACTCAGCCATTGTAAGAGATTCCTATCAGAGGTCATGAAACTCATCAATCCTTGTCTGTACGAACCTCCAAGATAAATATATGCTCCTGAACCACTCCTTAAAGAGCTCCCAGGTAACTGTCTCAAAATCAACATGGAGCTTCTACTCCTCTATCCTCCACCATACGCCTACTCCATCCCTTAGAAGATGGATCACAACATGAGCTTTCATGTTGCTAGAGCAAGGGCAGAGCTTGAAGCACCCACTCAAGCTCACCAACTAGGCCTCTGCCTGAAATCCACCTATGTCACTAGAATAATGAGCTGGTTGTAGCTTCAGGATCTCCCTGATATGGTCTGCAGCGGTGGTCTAGCGACCCCTAGGCCTCTCTGCATGCTCATCCCTAAGCCTAGGGCTCGAGACCTATCTCTATGTCCTAAAACAAGGTCTCCATTTCATCTCTATAGTGACGATGCTCGACTAACTCCTCATGGTAATTTTATCCTTTATGCTCCTCGCTATGAGGAGATGCATGAGCCTCAATGGATGTCACCCTATCATGTCTGAATCAATTTTCTTTACTACGGTCTCTTCACGTAGAGCGAGAATTAACATCCTAAAGTGTCTGTAAAATATGTGGTAGAATAGCTAATACCGCGTGATCTTGTGGTGGTCAGTCTAGGTCTATGTGAAAAGACCCCTCATCCCATTTGTGCCTCCTACACAGACCAAGGTGAGAGTTAGTTCATCTTTCTAAGTTTTACTCAGTTTCCATGTTTACTAAAATATGTAATTTCCACACAAAGTTGTTTTCTAGATTCAAAAATGTGCTAGGTTAAAGTTCATGTTTCAAGTTTTCCAGTTTTCCCAAGGGTCCAACATCTTGAACCCACGGCTCGATACAAGTGAAACGCCTGCTATAAACTTCCACTTAAGAACCAAGAACAACCTAGGCTTAGTTCGAAAAATTATGGAATAATTTTTTTAAGGTGTTAACAACCAAAGTCTCAAGGACAATTAAATTCAACTAATAACTTTTCCCAATATAACAGCTTAGTAAATCCACATTATAAATCAATAAGTGTAATAAATCCACACGTAGCTCAAATCACCTTAGGGATTAATTTAATCACTGATTACATTAAAATTTTAGCTAGATATCCCCTTATTTTAAATTTTAGAGTTAAGGGACCAAAAATTAAATACCCAAGGTATTTAATTCCATAAGATCCATGACAAGAGCAAGGTTTAATTACAGGGGGAAAGAATACATATTTAAAATCATCAGAGTAAATTCTTACTTACCCCCTCCCAAAACTCACTAAAAGATTCAACTAGATTTTTCTCATAATTAATGTAATTAAAAATTCCTAAAAACATTCTCATTAGATAGGAAATTTCCTCACCTTTCTATTGATATAAAGAAGTCCTCCTAACTCCTCATATTTCTCAAGTTATGGGCCGGCGGAACTTGGGGTGAAAATTTTCCCAAGAGCGGGCTGGAGGCTTGGGGAGGAAAATTTTCCCAACTCGGGC